>JANZLD010000008.1:60779521-60789842 GCA_026413575.1 Erythroxylum carthagenense | reverse complement strand
AACCCCTCTTAGTTCTGTGACATCTGTGTCCCATTGAGAAAAAGAAAAAGGAGGCTTCAGATTTGGAGGTCATTTGAATTCTTTTCAAGGAAGACTATAAGGATATGTCAAAACTGGCCGCAGATTTTGACCGACTTCCCACTTCATGGGTTGTTAAACACACGGGCAAAGTCCCTTCAAACACGGAACTAGCTGTTATGTGAATGAGAGTTAAAACTTTTGAACCAACAAAAATAAATAGAAAACAGAAGAGTTAGAGAAAGAGGTGAGAAGATCAGGAAAAAGAAAAAGAAAAAGAAAGGAGGGACTTTAGAGGGGAGCAAACAAAGGGCTTGGTTTCTGATACCGTAGTCAACAAGCCCATATTTTTAAAAGTTGGCACATGTAAAGTACCAATATATGGACTGAGCATCGTGGGAAATCAAATGATTTTTTTTTAATTCTTTCTGAATTTTTTATTGAATAATTTGAAAATACAAATAAAAAATAAAAGCATTGAAACGTTCCTGATCTGAATTCTTGTATAAATTCTTCTTCTAAAATATGCGAGTTGTTTAAATGATAAACTTTTATTGACTTATTTAACTATCATTATCTAATTCATACTATATCTAAGTATTACCAACTTTTGAGTTATCCTAAATATAATAGATTATAAGTAGCATCAAAATATAATAATTCTCCTATAAGATACCTTTATAGTCTTAAATCTAAGGATCAATTATACAACTATCATAATGAAGATATCTACAAACATATAATTAATGCTCCACTTAGAAGAGGATATCTAAAGACATACAACTATGGAAGTTACGGGAGTCATTGGATAATTTACACATTGGACTAAAGAGTGTATATCTATCATCACCTTTAGCATCCTTATAAATGGTGCAAGCTACTCAATGGTTAAAAGGTGAAAGAGGGCTTAGATAAGGAGATCTTTTATTCCCTCGTTCTTAATTTGTATGGCCAACTCATTGTATAAAATATTACACAAAGCTTAGATTTTAGGTACCACAAGAAGCACATCAAGCTGAAGCTATTCAATTTGACATTTTTAGGTGATCATTGTTGTTTTACAAGGTAGATGTTCTGTCTATTTCAATCTTAATGAAGTATGTCAACTAATTTAGCAATATGTTAGGGATTGAGATCATTTTTCACAAAAGCTTCATGATGTGCTCTAGGGATGTTGAATCTCTTAAATAAGAGCTTGTAAACATTCTCAAATGAAAGCAACTAATCCCTTTTTTACTTTCTTAGGAGTTCTAATCACAACCTCGAGGCCATCTTACAAGGATAACAAGCCTCTCCTTGAGCAAATTGAGAAGAAGCTTAGAAAATGGTATAATAAAGAGCCACATTGTATAGGTAGAGTTTAGTTGATTAAAATAGTTGTATAGGTAGAGTTTAGTTGATTAAAATAGTGTTGTGTATCATCTACAATTATTGGATATCTCATCTAATTCTTCCAAGAAGATATCCGAGGATATAGAAAAGATGTTGAGGAACTTTCTATGGAATGGGGATCCTTACAAAGCAATAGGGGCTAAAGTATCCCTAGAAGGATTTGTGTTGAACAAAGGAACAAGGTGGTTTATGACTGAACTCTATACATTTAACTAGTAAAGTCCTTATAGCCAAAAGGGTATGGAAACTTTGATAAGGAGAACTTATGGGTGCAGTAGGTCCACTCTAAATATTTACAAGGACAAAACTTTTAGAAAGTAAAAGATAGTCCCAACTCCTTCTGAACCAAGCAAAGCATACTAAAAATCTGATAGATATTAGCTCTAGCTTTCAAATACATCATAGGAGATAGAAGAAACACTCCAATATGGTTTGATAATTTCATCCTGATTTATTCTACCTAAGGTATATACTAAAGTGAAAAGCTAAGGTTAGTGAATTAATAGCTAAACAATAATGACGTATCAGGCAAAGAGGGTTTGAGAAGCTAACAAAAGCTATACCAGGACACATGTTAAGAGTTAATACTGAAGATAGAGTCAGTTGGACTCTCTACAATTAAAGTAAATTCACCAACCTTTCAGCTAGAGTCTCTTCATTCAGCCTAAGGAAAATGTAGATTGACATAAGTTGATATGGTTACCAAAAAACTGCCTTAAATATGCAATCATAGTTTGGTTAGCCCTAAAAAAAATAGATTACTTATAAAGAACAGAGTCAAATGCTCCTCTCCTATTGATCCTTCACGAATGCTATGTTCTAATGTGCAAGAAATAAGAGACCATTTATTCTTCCAATACCAATTCACAGCTAAATTATGGAGCAAGATCAAATCAGCATGTAAAGTTAAAGGAATAGGTAACACCTAGGTTTAGATGGTGAAGCAACTTCCAAATAAAATGAGAAAAGGACATACCCAACTCCTAAAGATAGCCTTCTGTGCAACCATAGGAAAGGTATGGCATGAAAGAAACATGAGGAGATTCAAATGTGAACAAATGGAAGTCTCAAACTTTTAAAGGTTTACCTTAAGCAAGATTAAAGAGTATTTTATGTTATCTAGGAACAAAGCTTTAGTTACTAGAGCAGTAGCTTAAGGATGGGGAATTCTCCAACATTAAATTGGAAATTTAGAGAATTACGATCCTTTTATTATAATATACTATAATGCAATACGAAAGTTATTGCTACTTAGGCACTTCCATTTGTACTTCTCACTTGTTTGATGAGATGGTTAAACTTATCACTCCTTGTACTTTATTTAAGGCTTTGCCTTAATTTTGGAATAAAATTTTAATTGTTAAAAAAGCTCCATTTGAAATCCTTATAATTGGGTCAGTCAAATGAAATTATTCTCTAATAAATAGCCAAACATTCGTTTAAATATTTCTTCACTTTAATTTATGAGATCAATTACTTTCTTCATTATAAAGAAACATAACATGTGCTAGAAATATAATATATGCTAATTTTACTATTCCATCAGTGTCTCATCTTTATAAAACTATGATTAGAAACAATTTATGAATAAAACATAAAGACAAATTGAATCTTATAATTGTGATCTTATCATAATTTCAATTACGCAATAATTATTTCATGAAATTAATCTTTAGTATTAAACATCAAATATAATTAATAAAAACAAAAAGATAAAAAGTGTGCTTATTAAATAAAATAACAATATCATACAATAAATTACAACCAATCGATTGACTATAAGGGCATAAACTATCATATGCAATATTAGCACCACATTATTTGGTAGCTTCTTTTTTATTCATCGAGAACAAACTTTTATTTTTAGTGAATTTTAGGTAAAGTAAGTACAATAATAATAGATATCATAAAGATAGGCAACCTAGGAATTTGTAATATTTCTTACATAATTGGTGTTATTGACATTACTAAGACATCAGTGGATATAGGACAAAGCATTAATGTAATGTCTTATGTTATATCAAAAAGATAAGGATTGAGTAAACTAGAACCTATTAGGAGAATTATACATTTGACTAATAATTCGATAAAAATTCCTAGAGGTATTAAGGAGAACATAATGGTAAGATTTGATAAATTCATATTACCTATATATTTTTATATTTTAAATATTAAAGAGGAAGAAAAAAAAGTATCTAATCTTATATAGACCCTTCCTAACTATAACATGTCAGATAATTTATGTTAGAAAAAGGTGATTTGACACTAAAGGTTAAAAATAAAGTATTGATATTATTTAATGATGAGATAATACTTATGTCTATTAAAGACTAGGGACAATCTCATTATGCTAATATTGTACCAAGGATCTTCAAGGAAGAAGAAGTGAAAGGGCTATGAAGAGTAAAAACAAAGGCAATAGTCAAGAAGAAGGGACATAAGAGAGATTATGATCCTTTATATGGAATTCTTAATGAGAAAGAAGAAGGGAGCAATATATTGCTCTAAAAACTAATCAAGTTTAATGATAAAGTCCAACCAAAGGAATTGTAAAGAGGTACTTGTTAAGAGGTAACTAAACTACTATTTAAATTTTCTTTAAGTTTATTTGGATTTATTTCTTTAGCATTAAAGACCAATATTTTTTTATTAGGTATTTTCTTTTACATAAGTCTTAGATTAGATTGATAAATAAGTTTATATCCTATTTTTTTCTTCTTCTTTCTATTTGATCTATTTTGTATTTTTATAATTTTGTTGTTAGAAATGCAAGGGAAGGCACATTTGAGTTTAAAGAGAAGTTTTATGTGGAGATGAAAGGTTAAATAAACAAGTCAAAGGGATCTTAAAAATTAGGTATACATAAAAGTTATTTTCTCAAAAGACTTAGGCCTTTCCTTAGTCTTAGACTATGTCATACTTATATGTTAGATAGTAGAATCCATGGCCAAAAGCCAAGCTTGTGTCACTAATATGTGCATTAACCTAATTTTTATATACTATCTCATGATCTAGGACACGTCTATGCCTTAGGCTTTATCGCTAAATCACTAAAGATAGTATGATCCATAGTTTAAAACACACCTTTGTTCGTCACCATGCTTTTGAGAATTGAAGACAATAGGATCCATAGCTTAGAGACATGACTAGCTTAGAGACATGACTATCTCTTTGAACATGGATTTAGAAAAACCTTTCTAAGATAACTCATAGTGTCATGACCCGGAACCATAACAAGCATATGAAAACTGCCGCATTCCTAGGATAAGGATACTCACGGTACCCTTAACCTGACTATACAATTTGCAACCCTGTTGAATTGGGATTTTAGCTTATGTAAATGAAATCAAGATAGATAAGAGGAGCATGAGGAGAGGTAAATTTGAGCAAGTTATAAGCAAGAACTTCAAGATGGGTTACATTTTTATAATTGAGTAATAAGCCATTAATGTTTCTTCCAAATCAAGAAAGTTAAATGTTTTCAATTGTATTATAAATGTGCATTTATTGAGCTTAGAATGCTTTGAGAAAGTGCTATGAGTTTGGTATGTGAATATTGTATCAATGATTTATGAAAAGAATATGAAAATGATTTTTTGAAAAAGATACTATGTTTATGAAATTACTTTTGAAAAAAAGTCATTTTGGGTAACAAGTTTACAAGTTATGAAATACATGTTATGTGGGTTTGGATTAGTCCATTCTGTATGTCAAGTGCACTTCAACTAAAGGCTTCTCCCGCCTGTCCGCTAGTAGCATAGAGCTCCTTCACGAACTCTCTCATGTTCACGACTACGTAAAACTACTATGTGAGATTGTGGTAGTTCATTCTGTTTATGACTACACAAGACCATTACGTGGGAATGTGTTAGTTCATTCTGTTTATGGACCTCCCAAACCATTTTGATGTGCTTATGAGTTGACTAGTTTATTGAATGCATGATTTGGGTTTTTTATAAATTGTTTGATAAATTGAGAATTGGGAAATATGTGCTTCATGATTCAATGTGAGTTTTACAATGGAAATGAATACTTCAATGGTTTTTGCTTGTTTCTCGATTATAAAACTATTATCCACGAGTTTTTTAAGCTCACCCCCATTTTATCCCATCTTTAGGTAATAAGCAAGAGATCGAGTGATCGAGAGTCGAGGCATCACTCCAAAGTTGCATCTTTTTGTATTTTATGTTAGTTTATGAGAACATAAAGCTTTAGCTACATTTCAAGTTTTATTCGCTCATGTGTATTTCGTATTTTTGGGTTTTGAAACAATGATGTATTGTAGCTTGAAATACCCATTAAAGCTTTGTAAAAATCTTATCTTTTCAGGTTAATGATATATATTTCATTTGCTCATGAAGTTCCAAGTTTGAACACTGCATTTTCGAGTTTTCATAGGAAAAACTTAGTGTTCTAAGTTTAGGGAAAAATCTGTATTAATCTATGCTGAATTAGACAGAGTTGTTTTTTGAAATTTGTAACTTATCTTTCTAGCTTTCCAACGATATATAGTATGAAATTTTTGGATATCGGAATTAAGAGATATGATCATTATAACTAGTGATGCTGTAGAGGATGTATATGTGGGACAACTTTGATCGCAATCGCACTAGACACTCTCGTGATCGCACTAAGCACTCTTGCATCGCACCTTCATTCCTCGCGATCGAACTTTTATCCTCACGATTGCGGCTTCATTCTTCGTGATCGCACCTTTATTCTCGCGATTGCACCTCTATTCCTCGCGATCGCACCTGAAAGGGTTTTCCAACTCTAAACATATTTGATTCTTTTGGCTATAACTTTGCCATCCAACCTCCAAATTACTTGATTTTTAAACCAATAGATTCCTAATACATTTATCTATCTCACAAAAAAAATTGGTAGCTTAGGCTTGGATTTAAAAAATATTTATGGAAAGAAAGCGAGGGAATAGATTGGAAGAGCGTGAATTGGTTATTTTGCTAAACATACTTCGGTATTTTAATCATATCTTAAGCTATAGAGCCCAGAATAAGATGATTCTTATTTCAAATTTAACTAGAGATATAGAGCTATGATTCTTTTAAAGAATCCTTTTGAATTTCCACTGCCTGCCTGGTGTGGGCTTCGGAATCAGGACCCAACACTTTTGGTATCAGAGGAAGAAGATGGATTGTTGATGATTAAGGAGGTTACATTGAAATAACCCTATAGGGTGATCTGGTCACGTTTTATGACTTCGGAGTTGGACTCCAAAAGTTAGGTCTAAAACATGTATATTGCCTAACAATACTGAGCCAAACTTAGGGGAGCAAGTGAATGCAATGACTTGGAGGAGTAGAAAAGAGTTAAAAATTAAGGAGAAAAAGGATATTGTACAATAAAAATGATAAGAAGAAGCAGAAAGAGAAAGAGGAGCAGTTAAAGAAGGAAATGTTAAAGGAGTACAAACTAACAATTCCATACTTAAGCAGACTTGTGAAAGATATAAATAAAGATTAGTTTGGTAAGTTTTTAGAGCTTCTTACACAATTACATATTAATATCCCTTTTATTTAAGTTTTTTCTTAGAAGTCAAAGTACACCTAGTTCCTAAAGCATCTTCTTTCTAGCAAGAAGAAAATTTAGGAGTTGTTAATGGTTACTTTAAATGAAGAGTGCTCAACTGTCTTAAAAAATAAAAGTATCTTAAAAAATCAAGGATATGAGGAGTTTTACTATCTCTTGTAATATTGATAGTTTGTTAACGCAAGAGAATTATTAGAATATATACTAGTATTAATTTGAAGATATATGTCATGTTTAAGAAGTTAATGTTGAGTGAACTTAAAATAACTAGGATGAGCATAAAAGTAAAAGACAAGTCAACGTATTTTGTTTAAGGTTAGTAAGTTCATCTTCCTTATTAATTTTTTGATTGTGGATATGATTGATGATGTTGAGGTTTCCTTGATTTTAGGACAACTTTTCCTAAATACTTCTAAAGCTATAATAGATGTGTGGTGAGAAATAATCCTAAAAGTAAGGGATAAGGAACTAGCTTTTAAGATATCTAAAGCCATGAGGCATCCACGTGAAAAAGATGATACTTTTTTTTTTGTAAATATTATTGACACTAAAATTTTTACATTTTTGTAGGAAATAATCACATAAGATTCATTAGAGACTTATATCATACAAGGAGATGAAAAGGAGATGGATAGCCATATTCTAATAGAGCATACGATATATTTAGAAGATAAGCATATGAATAGGAATAATAACTTTGAGGAGATTGAAAAACTAAAGGGGAGTTTGTTTAAGCCTTCAATTAAGGATTTCAGATTTGTGAAGTGATTGAGGAAGGAGTTCAACTAAAAGAATCATAGGAGACAACCTAATGGTTTAGGTGTTTTTATTTCAATTTGGTAGTTTTTAGAATCTTTAACATTATTTTAAATATAATTTTCCATAATTTAATGTTTTTTACATGTGTTTTTAGTCAAAAGCTATTCCAGGTCATAGATTTAAGTGCTTTTTTAAAAATTATTTCACTAATTAGTTCACAATACTCTTCACCACTTCATACTTCTCTTTATGTAGTTAAAAAGGCTTTTATTATTAAAAAAGTATTAGCTATCCTAATTTCCCTCTTTTCCCTTATTTTATAAATTTTCATTGTTATTATATATTTTTACATTGGGAAGAATGCACAACTCAAGAGTGGGGGAAGGAATTAATTACTTATTCTCATTAATTTTATAATAATCAACTTAATAAGGACTAATTTTAGAAAATTTTAACTTTAAAGAATATTGTTCAAGATAATTCATTATAAGTTTGGTTATTATTGTGATTTTAATTGTTTAAACAAATAATCATGATCATTGATGATTAAGTAAATTTTAATTTTCTTCATTAATTTTGAAAACGAACACTTGATTTACATTATGATAATTTGTGTATAATTTGGACTCACGATTGAGTTAAAAGTGAATTCTTTTCAAACTTTTTTTCCACAAAAAATGTGTGAATAAGTGAACATTAAATAAATTTGTCATGTTGGCTTCAAACTAAATAAAAAGATTAAAGCTAAAGAATAAAGCTAGTAGTTATTTGAAACGGTGACCTAATTGAGTAATCGGAAGTATTCATAAAAAGGTTTTTACTCTCTCATAAAAAAATTTAGGTGACTTTTTAAAAAAACTTCTAGATAATCCAATGTTATTTTTAAAGTCAATATTGTGCTTTTCTTTCATTAAGGGTTATGAAAATGTTTGAAAGTTGAATTACCTCTCTTGTATATGTTCATTTTATACATTAGGTTGAATTTTGTAGATTGAGTTAAAGTCTGAAAGATTGTGAAGTTAAATGAAATTGAGTTATGGCTTGATGCAAATAGCTAAAATACCTAGTAATTGATGAACTTATCAATTAAATAAATAATGGAAGGTCTTTATTGACAGAAATAATTTGGTAAGTTCTTTTTCATAATTGTTACCTATTTAAGTTAAAAGTGACAAAGTTGATTTATTTGAGGACAAGCAAATGTTTAAGTATGGAAGAATTTTATAAGTTCTTATTAGGTTATACTTTTAGCATGAATTTTAGAGAATCTCTTAAATTTTTAGGATTTTGTAAGGACAAAAGGAGTAAATGGTAGTTAATAAGGGTCGAACTAGAGAATGTTATGATAAGAACGAAGACAATTTTGAGAACAAAAGGGGATGTCATCAAGATTTAACTAAAGAACATCGGGATTCCAATAATTGATGAGAATGAGAATTTGGATAGATCTAGATAGGAAAAACCTTATAACTGTATTTTAGATTGATTTCTGAATTTAATGAGGGATCTATGTTATTTTGTAAGTTATTCATGATTATATCTTATATTAAATTGAAATATGCTAATGTTGGACTTAATTTTAGATATTGGCTCATATGTATAAATAGATCATGACATGAATAATAAGAGTCATATGGAATTCTAAAGATAGGACCATACAAATCTTTTAAGTTAGCGTCAAACCTATTGTAGAAATTAACATATCAAGTTAATGCATTCTTATGGATTTTTTATTGGAAAGAGGTTTCAATCAATCAATTCAAGGATAAGAGATGTAGGTCTTAAGAAAGAATATTGTTGCAACTTTAAAACTTCTACCAGTCCAAGAAACTATGGTCAATCATTAAATCAACATAAAGCTAAGCATGTAAAAGTTTTAAAGGATTCTTATCTAAATCTTATTTATCTATTGGTTTCTTTAGTCTTGTTTTACTATCTTAGTTTGGTATTTTAGACTAGTTTAGTTAGTTATTTCATTTAATTCAATCATTTGTTTTGTTAGATTGGATAATAGACACTGTTAGTATTAATACTTATAATCATCATGGGATCAACATTAAGATTCACCTAAGTTATAATATAAGAATAATAGGTGCACTTGCCTGGTTAGCTTTAGCATTTTTTTAATTAAATAAATACATCATCACTATCAAACACAGATATTTATCTAAAAGAAATTTTTATACAAGAATATTTTTTTTAGTTTATCATTTGAAACATGTACTAATTTGGAATGTGACAAAGTAGTATGCATATTCAAACTAATATAATCACGTTTAACCAATGCTTAATAACTACTTATCTTACTTCATAGATATTCCTCTATTTATTATCGTGTAGGTACGACTAGGAATAGAGATAAAACCATCCTAGAATCTCATTTTGTTCTTTGGCTATATAGGTAAGGTCAAACTTGATTAAAGAAATTCTTTATAACCTTTTTCTTCTTTTCCAACAGTTACAATTCTCTTTTTCTTGAGGTTCTTAAAAAACACAAATTTTAAACAAATGTAAGATGAGATTTTTTATCTTTCAATAGCTTACTGAAAGAAAGAAAATTAAACTTAAAATTAGGAACAAATAGAACATTGTACAACTAAAA
>JANZLD010000008.1:60757951-60770184 GCA_026413575.1 Erythroxylum carthagenense | reverse complement strand
AGGCAGGAGAAGTCTATACTTAGGTCAATGTGCACGTGACAATTCTTGATGGACTACCATAAACCCACATAACACATAGATTTCAAAATCTTGTAAGCTTGATACCCAAAATGGCACATTCTCTTAAAAACTTGCTTTTCACATGCTTGTTATACCTTAAAAATCATTTATAAAAGTATGGTTTCATAATCATGTATCATTTCAAAGAATCATTTTAAAAAACAACTTTTCATAAATCATCATACAAATCATGTATAATCATGTAGCACAACCTTGTAGCATTTAAAAACATTAAATACACATGAATGAGGTAATTGCAAAATTATTTACTATCATTTCTTGACAGAAAACTTTTATTTGCTTATTAGTTAACTATAAAAGTGAAACCCATCTTGAAGTCCTTGATTATGGCTTGTTCAAATATGCCTCTCCTCTTACTCCTCTTGTCCTTCTTGATTCCGTTTTTAACATAAATACAATTTCCAAATCACTAGGAATTTCCAAATGAGAGCCCAAAGAAACTAATGTATAAATTGATCCTAGAACACTTAAACCCTTGCATTTACTAAGCTCTTGAAACCAAAACCCTTCCAAAAATCCAAAGCCTTAAAATGCTCTTACCTCAAATCTTCACCAAATGAAGAAATGAATGGTTCAAAAGAAAGCTCTTATCTTCCTCTACCTTTTTCCCTTCTTGCACAACACCTAAATCTCTCTAGAAGGCTTAGAAAAGATGGAACCCTAGCTTAACTCTCTTCTTTCCTCTCAACCACCGAAACCTCTCTTCTTCCTCTCTTTGGTTTTGTTATTTCACTTCTTCATTTCCCATTTTCTTTTTTTTCCCCTTTTTAGGAAGAAGACATCACTTCTTTCTCCCTATTTTACCCTTAATGATTGAGAAAAGTCCACCTTGCCCTTCTTTTAATGCCTTATGGTTTTTAAACTAGTGACTTGCCAAAATTGGCCTTACACTCTCCCACTACTTTAATATTTCAATGCCCTTAACCTATGCCATATTATCTTACCCACATTAACATGCTAATTAATTTCAACATAAATTAGTCTAGCAAAACCCCAAAATTAATCTAATCATGCTTATTTAAAAACAAATCAGGTGCCAACATTACTTTCCACTAACCATAAGAAGAATGCTACTTTAGATAGCATACGCCCATTCCATATCATCTTTATCCCTTCTAATATCCACCCTCTTGTTTTAAGTAGCTCTTTAAATAGATATTATTCAAGACACCTAAGGAATGCTTGAGCCAAATTTATTGGTCATATCTTTTTGGTGTAGGACTATACTTAACAGAGATGAGGTTATTTCTAATGAAACATTACTGCATTGGTCACCAGTTATCCACACTTTTATTTTGGAATTAATAGAGAAATTCTCCAACATTACAGCACCATAAGTTATATGTTTAAAAAAAAGGCCAGCCTCACTCCAATTATCAAAGTATAGTAAGGTCAATTGCCTATTTTCTACCTTCCATTTGAAGTTGTTTGTTACACTTCCTTTTAACTTAAAAATTTGTGATATGAACCGTGAAGTAAAAGGTCTAACTTTTTATTTCCATATAGTTTTACCTTTTAAGATAGAAGTATTTACACATTTAACCTATAAAGGTTCCCTGTTCACTATTAACCTCTACAATCTCTTAACTATAAACACCTTATTGCTAAGGTTTATTGAACTGATTCCTAAATATCTCTCTTACCTTAGCTTACACACTTCGCTTTATGTCACTTTTGCATTGTACTTCCTATTATATGTGCCTACCAAGAAAAGTTTCTCATTGCGCTTTCAATTCTTTTAGTTAGCTTCTTGGCAAGGAAAAGATGCGAAGTCTAAAAAGTATGTATTAAGTTTAGCACATACTTAATCATAGTTACCCTCCCTACATATGGCAATGCTTCATTAATCCAATTATCTAACTTTTTTGCATCTTTTCTAGTAATGGAATACATTCTCTATAAATTTCTTGTTGAAATAAGCAATCCAATATACAAAAATGGAGGCTGATTGGCTTGTAATCTAGAAATGATAAAAAGCCAATTAGATCTCTGGTTTGCATTAGCTGAAAGGAACATCTGACTATTATGGAAATTTATGCTTAACTAGATACGTATTTAAAGGTTTGAAGGGAAGTCATTAAGTTGCTTATTGATTAATCATGTATTATGGAGAAGATGAGGAGATCATTAACAAAAGAAAAGAATAATAGCTTTATCTTCATACATTTACTATGATATTTGGAATTAGGATCTTTGGAAATATTATGTTTCATTAATCTTGCCAAGGCTTCTATACATAAACAAGTAAGGTCATTATAAAACCCCTTGTTTAAGCCATTTACCACCTTTAAAGATTCCAGTTAGTTTACCATGTAATAACACACTAAAGTATGTTATTTCAATGTATTTTTATCCCGTTTTTGAATATTCCTTGAAATCCAAAAGCCTCAAGGAGATTGGAGATGAATTATCAACTGATAAAATCATATACCTTATGGAAATCCACTTTTATAGTATAATTCTTTATGGAATTTTTTCTTGAATATCCCTTAAATAACTCTTAAGCAATTAAAACATTATCACATATCAACCTATTTTTTTAATAATGCCCCTTATATATCACTGATTCAAAACTTAAGTAATATCTTCAACCTTAATGCCAACAACTTGTAAATGATTTTATACATGAAATTGTAGTAAGAAATTGGCCTATACTCATACAGAAATTTTGGATTTGGGGTTTTGGGAATTAAGCAAATGTAGGATTTATTGATTTCCTTAAGGAGTTCACCTTTTTCAAAAAAATTCAAAGACAACACTGGTGACCATGTCCTCATTTAGGGGCTAAGCCTTTTGATAAAGTATCCATTTAACCTATTTGGGGACTGCTAATGAACTTAGGTCACTATAAAGCTTAATGATTCCAAATTGGCCAAAATTTTGACATATTTTTTCAACTTCTTAGCAAGTTTGTGCATAATTTATCTAATGTAAATTGCTTAGCAAGTTTCCAATTGAATCATCATCCAATGATGGTATCTAAGGTATTCACCAATAGAGGATTCAATTTAGTATCTAACTCGTGTTGGATAAGTTCGTTTTAACCTTTCTTTTGACTGATGCCATCACCATGCTTCAATGAATTTACTAACAAAAATAAGAGCCATTCTTCATGACTAACTAATGAGTTGTAAAAGCTTAAGGGGCTAACAACAATCTTATGAAGTAAAAATGGTGACATGGCCTAATTTACTTAAGGTTGGCTTGTCATTAGAAATTTGACACAGTAGCAGGGAGGATAGTATAATCCATATACATAAAATGTAAGTGCCTAATGTCTAGATTGTGGCATTTAATGTTCCAATATTTAAACTTTGACATTTGTGTATTTAAAGCTTAATCACATATGTCAAAACAGGTCATGAACAAGCATGTAAGGTTCCAGTAGAAGAAAAGGTCCACAAGGTAATATAAAAAAAACAATGCCCATCAAAAACAAGGAAGAACGAAATCACCCACGTTGATGAGAGGGAAGAGATAAAAGCTAATATATAAAAATACTAAGACATGCAAATCATAACCGAATCAGACTAAAGATATAGAAAGGATTATTTGTATCCCCAACTATCTTAAGGTCAATGTATCCAAGCCACCATCTTAAATTCTTCTCTTCAACACATAAGTTAAGTTATTCAAATTATCTATAAGTTTGAATGGAGCAAGTCAATATTTGAAATAAGACCATGGAAGGGTCATGTGCATCCTTTGAAAACTTGTGTTGGGTACCCAAAAATTGTGTTTTAACTGCAAAGTGGATAATTTCAATATCACCTTATGATTTATTAGTCCAATTTAATAACTCATCTCTCTTTTTTTCTCTATTATTTAATACCCATATACCAACTTGTTTTGTTATATGGCAAATAGAACCACTCCTTTTCTTAATATATTTTATTTATACTTTGAAGGTCATCATCCATGAGCATAGAATATTTACAAAAGAAAATATTAGATAGAAGAATAACCATATTTAGAGCAAAGTCTTGGTTATTTTTGTATGAAGGTGAGTGATTCTAACAGGTATACATCTCTATATTGGGTTGGTTTGTTTAGTTATTTTATTTGAAATGTTGCTTAAAGAAATGGAATCTTCATTTGATAAGAAAATGAAACTCCCTTCTTGACCATCTGGCCTAACCCTTTTAATGTATTCTTAGTTACTTTATCGATACAGAAATTACCTAGAATAAAGGGAGATAAAGAAGGAGAAGTGCATGCCAAATGATGGGCAAAAAGTAAAGTGAATTTTTTTCAAAATTGAGAACTTGACTTAATTGGTTAAACGGAAATTAATAAGATAATTGAATGTTGAGGGAGAAGAAGAAAGAGAGGAAGGTTTGGGTGGGTCAAGCAAGTGGATTATGGAGATGGTGGCTTAGGAGGTTTCTCCACTTCAGTAATAATTTTGAATGATGATGACTTTGAATCATAAAATGTTTTAATTAATGAAAACTTAGACCTCTCATATCTTATTATAAAATGGTTGATGTTAGTTACTTATAAATGAAAATTGAGTTTCTTTCACACACTACAACTGCAGACACAGTATGATCCTTTTTCTACCACTGCTTCCATAAAATGTAACGCAATCATGTTCATTCATTAAAACTTCTAGATGCCATTAACCAAGTGGCAACACAACCCAAACTGCAATATATCTTTAAAAAATAACATTGATTAGGTTTAATTTAATAATATTACACGACTAAGATTAAGGTTTGAAAAAAGCATGTTTGAGAAGTTTGGCCCATTGACACTAACAAAGTTGATTAATTACCCAATTCATACCTTGTAACTTCTTTTAAAGTGTCGTGGTTCAAACTTTATTTAAAAAGGACTTTGTTATTGGCAAGCACAATTAAAGTTAATGTATGCATATATGTATGTATACAATAAAATTAAAAATATTTGCTGAAAAGTTTTGCCAATTTAGAGATGCAGTACGAAGCTAATGCTATGAATGATTGATTTGAAGTTACAAGTATAATTGGTATTAACCTAACGTTGTTTGATTAAATATGATTCAGATAAGCCATAAAGTCAACTCAGAAACACGGCTAGCCTACATTAAATTCTGTCTAATTATCTGTAGCAATAATAAGAACAAAATGCAATTAATTAATAAAGAAAAGAGCACTGGATTGTCAAGGTGAGGCTGCGGAGGGATTGATTGATCGGGAAACCTGGAATTGACAAACGACGTCTTAGAGCTATCATGACGTGCCAGGTGTCAGTGACCCCTTGCTTTCATCAATCCTCCCTTACACACCAGATCTAACGGTGATTGTGGCACGCTTTCCCAAGCGCGTTCTTTATTTTTTCTGAATTGCTGCGTCTCTTTGACTTTTCTTATCAATTTTCTACGCTCCTTCACTTGTGCACGCGTCTCACGCGACTTATGCCCGTGTTCTTCACGAAATTATGAATTAAACTCCTTTGACTGATAAAAATAAACCCACCCCACCCCACTATAATGTTAATCTAGTCAACGTTGAAAATTATGCATAGTTGAAGTTATTTTTACGGAAACGAACGAGAGATTGTAACCCACGCACTTTAATAAGGGAGGGGAAGAGGTCAGAGGTCTTCCATTCATTACAACCAACCCACCTTCCACTTATGTCTTCAAAAGTCATCTCTTTCTCAATCCCCCCAAACTGTGTTTACTTTACTCGTTTCCTTAAAGTCAACGCCGCACACACACTTTAAAAGCAAATAAGGGGAGGAGAGTCAGGAGACCCCATTTTCTTTAAAAAAACAAAGCACCCAAATTAAGAAAATTACTTTTAATCTCCACTCCCATCTTCAAAGTCAACGCCTCTCTCTTTCTTTCTTTCTTCCTCCCTCCCTCCTCTTGTCTGCTTCACACCTCTTCTTCTCTCGATCTGCCACGAAATTTTCATCCACTGTTTTACCCCCAACAACCAAGATAAGAAACCCAGAACTTGAACTTGGGAAACGACCTTCCTTCCTTGTTCTTTTTATATCTTCTTCTTCTTCTTGCTAGGTGTACCACAAAAGTTGAAGCTTTTCTTTTTTTTCTTTACTTTTTTTGGTCAATGGGTAATGGTTTGGGTAAGCTCACGGTGTGTTTCACCGGGGGCGGCGGAGACGCTCGCCGAAGACATGACATGTCGCTGTTGATATCAGACCCGCTCGACGAGGGTCTGGGTCACTCCTTCTGTTACGTTCGCCCTGACCCTGCTCGAATATCCTTATCCAAAGTCCACTCCGAGGAGGCCACCACTTTCCGTACTATTTCAGGCGCCTCCGTCAGCGCCAACACGTCGACGCCGCTCTCAACGGCGTTTATATATCCTTATGTCTATAACAGTATGGATAGAGCTGCAGCTTTTGAAAGCTCCACTTCTTTTGCTTCGATTCCTCTCCAACCAATTCCGAGAAGCCTTATCGGTTCTGTGAATTCGGGTCCTTTAACCGGGTCTTCGGGTCTAATCTCATGTTCCGGTCCACTGGAAAGAGGGTTTTTGTCTGGTCCGATTGAAAGAGGATTCATGTCGGGTCCCCTGGATCGTGGGTTGTTCTCGGGTCCTTTTGAAAAGGGTAGTTCCGATCAGTTTCAGAGGAGTTTTTCTCATGGAGGATTTGCTTTTAAGCGGAGATCAGGTAAGAGGTCGTTGATTAGAGTTCTGCAAAGGGCAATATCGAAAACGATATCGCGGGGACAGAACTCAATTGTTGCTCCAATAAAAGGTGTTGTGAAAGAACCGGATTGGATAATAAATCCAGATAAGCACAACGAGAATTTGACAGTAAGTAGTATTAACTTGAGCAGTGATGATAGTTTGGAGGATGATGATTCTTTGGAGAGTCAAAATCTGCATTGGGCTCAAGGCAAAGCAGGGGAGGATCGAGTTCATGTTGTTGTTTCAGATGAGCATGGATGGGTCTTCGTGGGGATTTATGATGGATTCAACGGTCCTGATGCTCCTGACTTTCTTTTGTCGAATCTATACTCTTCTGTCCACAAAGAGCTTAAAGGTTTGTTGTGGGATGATAAATTTGAGTCCGCCAAAATCTCGGGCTTTGAATCCGCACCTGTTAGATCAGAAACTACTGATTCAAATGAAAGTAATCGATCAAGTTTGGAACTTGGGCCACCGAGTAATGGAACAAAGAGCAACTTTGGGAGAGATGGGTGTCCTCAGTGTTTGGAGCAAGAGAATTATCCAAGTGCTACTGGAGATCATCACACTTTTGATTCGCAGTCAAATAGAAAAAGAAACAAGAACTCCAAGGGACGGTATAGAGGTGCCGCCAAGAAGTGGGAGGAGAATCAAAAGAGATGGAAATGTGAATGGGATAGGGAGAGAACAGAGCTTGACAAGAGATTAAAAGAGCAATTAAATCGGTCTGGCGCAGATGCTATGACAACAAACCATGCTGATGTACTCAAAGCTCTGTCTCAGGCCTTGAGGAAAACAGAGGAGGCCTACCTGGATATCGCGGATAAGATGTTGTTGGAGAATCCAGAGTTGGCTTTAATGGGTTCGTGTGTGCTTGTGATGCTAATGAAGGGAGAGGATGTGTATATTATGAATGTGGGTGATAGTCGTGCAGTATTGGCGCAGAAGGCCGAGCCTGATTATGGCTTAGGAAAGCTTAGGCAGGACTTGGAGAGGATCAATGAGGAAACTTTGCATGATCTTGAAGCTTATGATTGTGAAAGATGGAATTCAGGGCCCAGTTTGACAGCCTGTCAGCTTAGTGTTGATCACAGCACCAGTGTGGAAGAGGTATGAATTGGGTGAAAAAATCTTGATCTGATTGATTTTAAGCTGGAGAGCTTCTACTTGATTGTTCTTTTTTTATTGGTCTGATTGATTTTAAAAAGAAGAGCTTCTACTTGATTGTTCTATCTGTATTGTTTGGAACTCAAGGAGAGCTTCTCCTTGATTGTTCTATTCGTATTGTTTGAACTCAATCTGTTGCAACGTTGCATTTCAGGAAGTTCAGAGAATCAAAGATGAGCATCTAGATGATGCTTGTGCAGTGATGAATGAACGTGTGAAAGGTTCTTTGAAGGTCACTCGTGCTTTTGGTGCTGGATTTCTCAAGCAGGTATGCTAATGATCTAACATTCCAGCTGAGTGGGCACATTTCTTATGACACTTACTGTGACCTTAGATATATGAAGTTCAATAACGAGTTCTCAAGAACTATATTTATTCTGTCTTTCACAATATGAACACTGAGATGTATATATCAATGCTCTTTGTTCATCTGTGTATATTGTTCATTGACATTACAGAAAAGCGAGCAAGCCATATATTGTTTAGTTCTCCAGTTTAGAAAAGTTTGGAATCTTTAAATAGGGGCACCAATGGATTTGTAGCTGCAGTTATAATTTGGTCGAATGGTTTTATGTGTGCATTTGTGCTTGACCTACTGCCGTAGGTTGTGCAATCCCTTACTTTTTTGCTGTTCCTTGTGCAGCCAAAATGGAATGATGCACTTCTAGAGATGTTCAGAATTGACTACATTGGTCACTCGCCATACATAAGCTGCATACCATCTCTGTACCATCACAGACTTGGCCCGAAAGATCAATTTCTTATACTATCCTCTGATGGGCTGTATCAATACTTGACTAACGAAGAAGCTGTGTCTGAAGTTGAACTCTTCATCGCATTGCAACCAGAAGGAGATCCAGCACAACATCTGATAGAGGAAGTGCTTTTCCGTGCAGCCAAAAAAGCTGGTACTTTTGCTATCATCAAACTCAGATATTGTTTTTCTCACAATTTCTGGAAATAAATGTAATGAATCAAGTTAATCCAAATTGCAGGTATGGACTTCCATGAATTGCTCGAAATACCACAGGGAGAGCGACGGCGATACCATGATGATATTTCAATCATTGTTATTTCTTTAGAAGGAAGGATATGGAGGTCATGTGTATAAAGTAGAGAGTAAACAACAGATAGAAGATATAGAGATATCTGAAAAAAAAAGGTCGGATATTTCCTTTTTGGCCCCCCTTTTTTTGTCCCGCTTACCTTTGTAACTCAGCAACTAAGCTCCATGAACTGAGCATCTGAGGAACTTAGTTGTCCAGTGTACTAGGTGGTTACGGGTGTAAAGTTGTAAAAACTGGTTCTTGTTGATCATAAACTGTTGTAGAAAGTGTAGTTTTTCCAAAACAATAATGATATTTCATTGAAAAACAAAGAATATTTCGATAGTATTGGCTCTTTTAAGTCATCTGTGCTTTTTCACTGATGAAATGTGGTTGATCATCCGATACCTTCATTTGATAAAACATTCAACACTTCTTGCAGCATAGATTGTTCTGTAGAAGAATCATTTGGCCTTCTGTAGGTTTCAAAGTTTCTAGCTTCTGGTTGCCTAAAAGCTTAAAAGCTCCTTAGACATATGCAGACAGTTTTAATGGCAAGAATACATTTCAGATTTTAAACATGTTTGCAGACAGCCAAAACAAGACCTGGGAGATACACCGTAGTTTTGGCTTTCTCCTGTCAATCTATGATCATGGGCCTACCCTTTTTCCTTAGCTGCCTGTAATAGAAATTAATCGAAGATGGAAGATTGAACCTTTGACCAATCCCATTTGCAGTTGCAGATAGGTACTGTCCCTCTGTGCTTCTGAATAATTACACATAAATGCTGCTCTTATCTTACATGAATTGGTTTTGCCATTATTTCTTTTAAAGCAAAGTCACAGAAGTTGTGAAAGTTGGGAGTCGTAAATAAACCCATACTGGCAACATATTAAGTCAAAGAAAGCCATTACACCTTTGCTTCTTAAACATTAAAAGCTACATAGAGCATTAAAAACTGAAGTTGCATAAAAAGGGAAATACCCTTTGACCGCACAAGATGAGGCATGTCTCTTGCTCAAGCCACGAAGCAAAACAGTAGCCTTGAGATGAGGCTATGGGGACCCTTCAATAGTCCATGGGCTGACCTGATCATAAAATCTGCTAACTGCTAACAACTTTGAACAATGGAGAGTAAATGCTCTGGAATTAGGAGAGGTGAGGTGGTGGTAGGTATCAACCTCATCGAGCAATAAAAACCTGTCATTTTATTATTCAATTTCAAAGCCAACACTTTCAGTGATGCTGTCTGCGTCTTTGCTAATTTAAGCCCATCTCATTCAATTCCCTCCCTAATGGGAAGAGATACAGGAGCATTGAGTAAAGTCAGTTGCTGCCTATGACTTTCACCACAATTCAATTTAAATTATAACATTTCAACACATACAAGAAGAACCATTTCGTTCATTGATGTTGACTTTGACATATTTGAAAAAAAATCATTTGAATTATTCTAAACTTGCATAAGTTGGCATATGATGTTCAAGTTAAAGGTATGAAAGGCCATTTTAGGTCAAAGATAAGTTTTTAGTCTTAAAGTTAACACCAAAATTCAACTTTGGATTTTAATTTTAGCAAAAGGGCTAAATGGGACCTTAAGATTTTTCACTAAAATTCAATTTAAATCATAACACTTCAACACATACAAAAAGAATCATAACGTCTCACTAACATTCAAAAATGATCCCGATTTAACATCTTCATTAGCTTTGTATTTAAAAAAATACATATAATTTATTTGTTAATTTTTATGGACTTGACAACATGTGTAACTTATGTGATAAGGGCCCCAAAAATTTTAAAATTTCATGTTTATTTTTTATATGGTAATGAGCTAGGCTGGGTAGAAAAATTGGCACATAGGTCTGGTCTAAGGTCTAATCTAACCTCGAGATATAAGCTTGAAGCTCGATTAGGCCTTGGGATTTAGGTTTGAAGCCTAGTTTGATTGAGCCTCGGGTAGTCCAAGGTACAATCCTGACGTACAAGGCCTAAACCAAATTGGGTTTATTATGAGAAATTCAATGAATTAAAGTTACAAAATTTAATTAATTAATAAAATTTGAGATTTTATAATGAATGGATGCAAAAAGATTTCATAACGAATGAATATATAAAACATATATATATTGATAAAATAAATAAGATGAAATCAAATTCATTAATGGAGGACGATAGAATTATAGGAAATGAGAAAAACAAAGATTATATATAAAGCGAGACATTCAATTAATTTAGGTTACAAATTTCAAATGATTAATAAAAATTGAGATTTCATAATGAATGAATATTTAAAAATACATATATTAATAAAATGAATAATGAATATATAAAACATATATATATCCATAAAATGAATAATTTGAAACCAAACCCATTAATGAAGGAGGATAAGATTATAGGAAATGAAAAAAATGAATGAATATATAAAACATACATATATTAATAAAATGAATAAGCTAACAATAAATTTCTTAATGAATGAGAATATGATTATAGAAAATGAAAAAAAAGATTATATATAAAGTAAGAAATTCAATTAATTAAAGTTATGAATTTCAATTGATTAATAAAAATTGAGATTTTAATAATGAATGAATGTATAAAGCATACATATATTGATAAAATGAATAAGTTGAAACCAAATTTATTAATGAAGGAGGATGAGATTATAGGAAATGAAAAGATAGATTATATATAAAGTGAGAAATTCAATTAATTGAAGTTAAAAATTTCAGTTGATTAATAAAAATAGTGATTTTATGATGAATGAATATATAAAACGTACATTTATTTATAAAACAAATAAGATAAATCTAAAGTGAGAAATTCAATTAATTGAAGCTAAAAATTTCAATTCATTAATAACAATTGTGATTTTATGATGAATGAATATATAAAACATACATACATTTATAAAACAAATAAGATAAAACTAAAATCATTGTGAAGGAGGATATGATTAGTGGAAATGAGAAAAAAGATTATATATAAAGTGATAAATTCAATTAATTGAAGTTACAAATTTCAATTAATTAATAAAAATTGAGATTTTATAATGAATAAATATGTAAAATGCACATATATTTATAAAACAAATAAGATAAAACCAATATCATTATGAAGACGATAGGATTAGTGGAAATGAAAAAATATTATATACAAAGTGATATATTCAATTAATTGAAGTTATAAATTTCAATTTGAGATTCTATAATGAATGAATATATAAAACGCACATATATTTATTAAAAAAAGATAAAACCAAAATCATTAAGAAGGACGATAAGA
>JANZLD010000008.1:60652331-60662697 GCA_026413575.1 Erythroxylum carthagenense | reverse complement strand
GTATGCTTGTATTACTAGAATGTTCCACCTTGGGACACATGTCAACATCTACTTGTATCATGCCTTAGATAAATAAAAAAGAGGACGCCCAAAGGCACTATTATGGAGCATTCATACTTTTGCATTGTTGTTTGTCTAATCTTGGTGGCACATGTGGAGATCTGCCATGGACCTTTCAACAGATTAAGAATGCTATCAATGAATTCATGGATATGAGTGTCTTTTTTACTGATTCTGAGGTAAAAGTCTAGTGGGTTTCAATGTATATAATAATTTTGATTGGCCGCTTACCGGAGCTTGTGAAGATGGACACTAAAAATTTATACCCAAAAAACAAGAAATGAAATAATAGAAGTGTATTAATAAAATGGACACCGAACATTCACCTGCATATACATATATATTTGTTAATATGTACAAGAGGATATGCTTTGCTGTAAAGGGATCGAACAATTTGGACATCTAGTGCCATTTCTATGCCACAGTTGCCAAGCTCCTTCTCCTCGCAGCATGTGTTAAGAGGCTCTTTTCTCGGCAGTTACCATCACCAAAAGCTTGATGCTTCTCTAAGGGGATGGTTTTCATGTAAACAAATTGAATTAATGGACAAATTATGGACATCCACAAAGAACAGAAAAGGCAAACTGTAAATAAGAAATCATACTACAATCCATGGGATCTTCCACGTGAAAACTCTTTACTATTTTCTTTCTTAAAATTTTCGCTCTTTTAATTTCTTTGTTGTTCTTAATGCTTTAATTAAGCTTAAATAGCTTGGTACTTTCTTGACGCTTTAAACATAAGTTCTACAAGAAATATTTTCAGTCACCATCAAAGTTACTTAAGAAGTGTAAATATATAACAAATTATATATTTACATTAAAATAACTTTATATGTTAATTTCACTTAATAAAGTATTTATATAATTAATTTTAATTTAAAACAAGATATGAGCTTATGGGTTGATTTCAAAGATTAAAATTCTACAAAGGAGAGAGTTTGGATTTGAAATGAAGCTCATTTCCTAAGTTAGGTCAAATTTGGTTTTAAATTTTCTTACTGACCTTTAATTAACGTTGTGCCAGCCTAGGCCATGTTCAAGTCTCATCATTAATATAAAATATTAACGGTAAAAATTATTATTTTATTTAAAATAAAAGACTTATTTTAAATGGTCAAACACACTTTTGATTATTTTAAATAGTCAAAAATCAGAAAGGAGTTAAAACTAAGGGATCGTCCAACTTGAAACGTGTAGCCAATACAAAACTTGGGTCACAATGATAAAATCGGGAAAAGTTGACAGAATAACAAAAAGTCAGGATCAATTTGCGCATCCCTAACCAACCAGAGGTGAAGTGGATCAATTTGCCAAGAGTTAGGATCAATTTGCGCATCTCTAACCAACCAGAAGTGGATGAACAATTAAACAAGACCATCAATAGCTGTTGATGGAATGTAACAAAGGATTAAATCCACTTCTACTGTTCTTTTTGTTCATCTTTTTTCTTTTTAACAGTACAAGCCAAAAATGTAAGAGAAAGCAAAGGAGGATGATACTTGCGAGATGCAAATTATTTGACATGAATAGGAAACTACTGAAATGCCTCTCCGATATCAAAGGTTTAGAAGCACTTCCTATGCACAATGGATGGGCCAGATTCATCATACTCTGCCTTGGCAATCCACATCTGCAGTTGAATAATAAATCAATTAGCTCAAATCCAAGTTAGAAAATGCTTAAGCTAAACTTTCGTTTCAGCCAAGCACTATATATTCATTGTCAATTACTAATAAATACAGCTAGGAAGCAGAACAGTTTTCTATTGAATCCAGAATGAACCAACCGATCTGTTGCCTACCAACTGGCATTCAGGACAAGCTAAAGAGTCTAAGTTCGGACAATCATCATATTTAATGGGAAGAGAACATGTATGCCCGTTATTTGTACCCAAAAGGAACATTAAAGATTGTCATCGAGTTACAGCAGAAAATTGTATGTTTTCTGCTTTTATCAACGCCTAAGACATTAAAGATTAAGCAGTAAATCAAGACGACAGATCACAATTAATAACCCAGACATTATAATGAAACATACCTGCTGAAAGGTGCTGAGCGAGGCCAAAATAGAGCCACCAATCCAAACACTGTACTTTCTCTCAGGCGGTGCCACTACCTTAATTTTCATGCTGCTTGGGGCCAAAGCAGTGATTTCCTTGCTCATTCTGTCAGCAATACCAGGGAACATGGTAGATCCACCACTAAGGACAATGTTTCCATACAAATCCTTCCTAATATCAACATCGCACTTCATGATAGAGTTATATGTGGTTTCATGGATGCCAGCAGCTTCCATACCAATCATGGATGGCTGGAAAAGGACTTCAGGGCAACGGAAACGCTCAGCACCAATGGTTATCACTTGTCCATCAGGGAGCTCATAGCTCTTCTCAACAGAAGAGCTAGTCTTAGCAGTTTCTAGTTCCTGTTCATAGTCAAGGGCAATGTATGCCAGCTTCTCTTTCATGTCCCTAACAATTTCACGCTCAGCTGTTGTAGTGAACGAATAGCCTCGCTCAGTCAGAATTTTCATAAGGGCATCAGTAAGGTCACGACCTGCAAGGTCAAGACGGAGGATGGCATGTGGAAGGGCATACCCTTCATAAATTGGGACAGTATGGCTGACACCATCACCAGAATCAAGAACAATACCTGCACATTACGAGAAAACACATGAAACTAAATCTGCATCAGAATCAGAACTCATTAAGGCACATACCTATGCATTGGATACGACAAAAGGAACCAAGATAAAGAGATTTCAAATAAACAGATTCAGGAAGGCAAAACTATGGCAAGATTTGCACCATAAGAACTTGAGAAAATTCGAACATAAACCTCACAGCTATTATTCTGTACCTCAAATATGCACAATGCAATACCTTTTAACAGTTTCAGAAACCTTACTGACTTATTGCAGTTAACTAACTAGTAATAAATCAGCATACGTGTTAAAAGCTGCTCACCAGTTGTACGGCCACTGGCATAGAGAGACAGAACAGCCTGAATAGCAACATACATGGCAGGAGTGTTGAAGGTCTCAAACATGATTTGAGTCATCTTCTCACGATTTGCCTTAGGGTTGAGAGGTGCTTCAGTGAGCAGAACTGGATGCTCTTCAGGTGCTACTCGGAGTTCATTGTAGAAGGTATGATGCCAGATCTTCTCCATATCATCCCAGTTGCTCACAATGCCATGCTCAATGGGATACTTGAGAGTTAAAATACCACGCTTGGACTGTGCCTCATCCCCAACATATGCATCCTTCTGGCCCATACCAACCATCACACCCGTGTGACGGGGCCGACCAACGATACTAGGAAACACAGCCCTAGGAGCATCGTCACCAGCAAATCCAGCCTACAATTTAAAAATCAAATGAAATTCTCAACAACAAAACTATATTTTGGTGTCTTAGAAACGATGATTCAGTACCTTGACCATTCCAGTTCCATTGTCACAGACAAGTGGTTGGATATCCTCGGAGTCCGCCATATTATGATATCACCTGAAACATTCCAATGACAAAAATTCAGGATTCTTTCGTAAAGAGAAAAAAAAAAAACCACAATTACGCAAATACAGCATCCAAAAATGGGATCATCACTGATATGTTTCGTAAGACAATCTAAATTTTAGAAGAAATTGAACAGGTAGGGAAGAGAAAGATGCAGAAAGAATAAAGACCTTGGATAAAATTGCGTACCTTTACTCAACCCAACTTGCTATATATTTATAGCAGATTACAACTCAGAATCAAATGCAAATCCTAACATATCGTAGCCCTTAAGCCTTACAAATAGGAAACTACATAACAACGTTAAAAATAACTAACCAATTAACAACTAACTCTTTATTTGACCAAATCCTAAGGAAATCTAACAGCCTATAACACCACGTAATTCTCTGCTTTTCATGCAACTTAATGGACAACTTAAGGTGGTAAAGAATGCAATGATTATAACGAAAATAAAATTACATCATGGCAACTATGTTTTAATAGGAAAGACAATAATGGATCAGTGGTTGTGTCTCGATCTCCAGAGAAAAAAGATAGCTCTATGATATGGCGCATATGGGTGAGTCATCTTAGTGAGCGAGAGATGACATAACTTCATAAAGAGAGCATATTAAGGGATGTCAAACATGAGAAGGTAGAGTTTTGTAAGCTTCATGCGCTTGGTAAAAAGTCTAAGGTAACCTACAACGATATAGTGTTTAGGAGTGACACACATTGAGATAAACATATGAAAAGGTCATGTCATAGTCAATAGTGAGAAGTATCCATTAAAACTGGTACTAGAACAGCCAAAAGTAGATGCTAAATGGTTGAAAATTCTATTTCAAAAGATAGAATAATGTCAAGAAAAAGCATCAACATGGTATAGCCAAGGATATAGTGAGAAGAACTATCAGGTAACCGATTAGATATGATTAGGGAGGCTTGAATGTGTATGTTGTAACCATCACTGATCTTGGTGGCAAGATTAAGAAAGCTAGACAAGGAAATGAAATGACAACTAAATCGTGAATGATGTATGTTAGATGAAGGTGAAGGTGAAACAAAACATAGTTGATGATGCTTCTATATCATATCCTCACGGAAGAGCGGAGAGAAAGGAGAGCTTGGCGGTCGGAGGCAAGATCTGATAAAGAACGATGAACACAAAAGACAAGGAGTAAAGAGAAAAAGATTAGAATTTTGAGGTTTTCCATAGTTGGTGCCTATGTTTCCTTCTGAATGTGGAAGATAGAAACTTTGAAGAAAAAGGTGAAAGCTTTGAGGGAAATGTGGAAGATAGAAACTTTGAAGAAAAAGGTGAAAGCTTTGAGGGAAATTAAGGTGGCAATGTAGGTGGATGTGTAAGAGACATGGAGGGAAAAGGAAGATTCATTGGTGTTTGTCTTAGTGCAGAGACAGTAAACAGAGGTTAAAAAGGGTGGGAAAGAGACAGAGGTAGTAAACCGAAGGGTTGGTTTGGTCCAGGTGTTTTCTTTCGTTTTGTTGAAGTGCGCAAAGCAACAATTATAACTTACAAGATCAAACCCTAGCGAAGCTTAACACAAACACCTTGAGAATTGAGATGATACGAAAAATGTTTAGTCAACTCTGTTTATCTTTTCTTGATGATGTCCACCAATTAAATCGGATTATACTAATATTAAAGATTGGAAGAAAAAAAAACCGTATAATCTTAGGCTAAACATGCAAAATCCAAAATGCTGTTAAAACAAATGCACAGGTCTGTAAAATCACCGAATCCACAAACCAAGAGAAACGACAAGATTCAAACGAGAAGACGCATGTATAGATCTAAAATGACAACAGAGATCAAATACCAAAAGTGACCAACACAAACACAGAGCTTTAATGCCCGCCTTGGTATGTTTGAAAATTGAAAGAGATGATATAGATTTAAACTCAAACCAAATCCCAAATTCTGCTTTTTTATACGCGCAAATTTCTTTTTCTCCTACAACCATCTTGGCCGTTTGTTTTAATTGAAGCCTACATTGAAGTTTGTGACAACGCGTGTAACTTCAAATGGAGCAGGTTTCCAGGGAAAGGAAGACCCATTAAAACTTCCTTGAAATGTGGACAACATACCCACTCTTTTCCTTTTCTTCCGCTAAATTAATATTCAACCTCCCTGTGACACCTTAAATCTAAAGAAAGAGAACATTTTAGTGAGTGGATCATACAGCTAAGTC
This sequence comes from Erythroxylum carthagenense, assembly GCA_026413575.1. NCBI lineage: Eukaryota > Viridiplantae > Streptophyta > Magnoliopsida > Malpighiales > Erythroxylaceae > Erythroxylum > Erythroxylum carthagenense. The sequence goes on along the minus strand of JANZLD010000008.1, from coordinate 60,656,924 downwards.
CAGGACTTAAAAGATAGTGGTTAGGAGTTTTTTATTTAACTCGACTCCATTGACAAGCAAGATTTGAGGATCCAACTTCCTGATCCACCATTGTTTGCCTGGGCTGGAGCCTGAAGTCTGTGAACTATACCAGAACAGAAAGGCAAGGCCATGGAACAGTGGACCGGTTAATAAATTACGATTTGTGGGAGGAAACTATTAACAGAGTCATGATTTGAGATGGGGCATCATGTTATTATTGACCATATCCTTAATAGCTGAGCTGAGACTGAGACCGAGACTGAGATGAAGAAAAGAACAAATTAATGGTTGCGGGTCTTCTTGGCATTTGCTTGCTTTGTCGTTCTTAGTGGAAAAGTAAACGATCATGTCATGCCGCCCATTCGGTCAACCAAAAACAATAATGATAAAATTCCATCTCCACTTCAATTCGGCAATCAGGAGTTGTCCAACATTTTATGTAACAAAATATATATATGACCACTTCTCTGTTGCCTGAGACTTTGAGATTTGGGGAACTTCCAATTATCTCTTCTTCAACAGTTGAGAGAATGGTCAGTTGCCATTTTTAATGGACTTTTCGAGCAACAACAGACCAAGGAAAACAAATGGCGGGAAAATGAAGTAAGGAATACGGAAAGTAGGGCAGGAGATGATTGTTAGAGATGGGACATTATGATCCAAGATGGGAAGCAAAATCATTAGGCATGAGCATGAGATGCAATTATGTGGCATGAGAGTGTGTGTGTGTGTGAGTGAGTTTGGGGCCTTTTTTTAATCTGCAATTCTGCTTTTAGCAAACACACAAACTAGTAGATATGCTTATCAGACAAATCTAAAGGAGACGGCAGCGTCTTCATGTACTGTATTTGTGCTTTTGCCCATTTTCTTACATTAGCTTTCATAATCAGTGACTCACTGGACCGGGTCTGGATCATGATTTGATGAAGAATTACAAACCAATCCCCACCTAACTGAAAATCAGGTATTGCTTAAAAGAAAAATATTAGGAGACTAGGATTAGTCCCATAAACTTAGTTGGGATTGTCCTACCAAAGTATGACTATATATAATAAAACTAGGATTTGTGTTAAAGAAAGCGTACTCTTTAATTAATACTTAGATGCCAAAATAGGGAGGACTTGAATTGCCAACAGTTTGGACTTTGGAGAGAAGAAGAAGAAGAAGAAGAAGCGAAGGAATCTTCTAAAGTAAATGCAGTGGATGGAGGCCCCTTATCATGTCCCATCCCATGATGCGGTGAAATCCAAGCTATTTTCAGGAAATATCGCAAATATCTTTAGCCGGAATCCAAAGTTATATTAATAAATATGACAATGGCCTGAACTAGGCCTAGTCTATGGGACCTACTACGCACCCACGAAAATTCACCTAACATGTTATACATCCTCACAGCTATTTGTGTTACACATATGAATCCTTTACGTTTATGCAGACAACAATGCAGGGGCCAGGGGCCAGGGGCAGTGGGTGGTTTTGAGTGATACTGGCCAGGTGAGTGAGCATTAATGAGATTTAATAGAACTTCTATCTCAGGTGCTTGTGAATCATGTTAATATGACAAATGATCGAAAAGTAGACACATTAAAACTGTGAAGGTCAAACTCTACGTATGGCTAATAAGTGATTAAACAAAATCCGATTTACCAATAGGTAATTAATTATCCGAAACTAAAAACTGGGGTACTGTACAGTACTAACTAAGAAGGATATGATAGTTTCAAACATCAAGGAAAGGAAAATACTCCAACATCTGAAAATACTCCAACATCTTGTCAGAGCTGTGAAATTCTAGCCACCGAAGCTTTTTTTTTTTAAAACGTCGAAACTGGAGCGAGGAGTTTATGCAAGAAATGAAAATGAAAGCGGCAGGTGGGGGCTACGATTGTTTTAGAAAGCATGCACGTTAACATCAGATGGTTTTGCTGTAGTAAACCACGTGCATTGATGCATCAAAGTTCGCAAGAGATCAGGAAAAAGCCACTGCTTTTTCTTAAACCTGATTTTCTTACTAATTACTTTTACTTAAAAATGGCTGACTCCTGGAAAAAGAAAACGATCCCATTAGGTCTCCCATTCTACTTTCTCAGCTAGCTCATTTCTATAGTTAAAATATGGAAAAAAGGATAAAACAAAGTAGAGGGTCTTTTTTCTTATATAGGAAAAAAGAGGGGATCAGGGTGTGAATGTCGTTGTCGTTGTTGTTGTATAAGTATGTTGCATTGGATCCTTCGCCGAAGTGGGTTTCTAGGTCTTCTACCCTCTCTCTCTTTCTCAATCAGAGCATTTAACCAGCTAAAGTCCAGAAAAATAACTTGTACAAGTCCACTAAAAGGTGGCTGTTCTATGATTATATCTTCTTTCATCTATATCAACAATTTACTGTTTCTCCTAGGATTCCCGGTTTCTAGCTAGCTAGTTATTGACTTCTCGTTACCTTATTAACTGCCATTGAATTGCTCACGCATTTTTGTTTCTTATACTCCTTTAGTTTTCTTCTTGCTCCTACCTAACTACTCCGTTCCTGAGGAGTTTTAGATTTCTGGATTCTGCTGTCTGCTTGTTTTTGGTTATCTTTTAGTTGTAGATCTTCATGTTCCTGGAATTTAAATCAGTTTCATACATGGGGGTGCCAAATTCTGAGAAGTTTTTCTCCGATAAAGATCTGAATTCAGTGGAATTCAATTTCATCGTGAGACCATCTTTGGAGTTTCGAGCTGAGTGCGATGTTGCACCCTTACACGATGGAATTGAAGATCAGGATCACAAACAAGAAGTGCAAGGACCTCAGCAAGAAGAAAAAGAATCAGAAGGTAGTAAACGAGAGTTGTCTGTTTCTGCTTTGGAAATAAAATTGCCATCTTTGGGAGGAGAGTCTGGGATTGAAGATGAAGATGAAGGGTTCAGGACACCAACAGCTAAGGATAAAAAAATCGCTTCAGTTCTTCAGTGTCCTCCTGCGCCAAAAAAAATCAAATCTCTTCCATCAACCAAACGAAAATCGCCCAGCGGAAGACTCGTACTTGATCTGTCTACTGAGGTGGAGTCTTTGTTTCCTCCGATTCTTCTCGCAGATCTTGGTGGCAAGATTAAGAAAGCGAGACAAGGAAATGAAATGACAACTAAATCGTGAATGATGTATGTTAGATAAAGGTGAAGGTGAAGGAAAACATAGTTGATGACGCTTCTATCATCCTATCCTCAATGCTAGTTTTATCATTCACGTTTCCATTTTGTTATAAGATAATATTAATGATAGCATCAAAGCTCCTTCTTTTACTGCTTCCGCTGTTCTAGTTTCCAGGTTCATAATTTCCTTATCAGAGTTATCGAAACTATTAATGTTTTTAGTTCGAGAAAATGAGATGGATGATCTAAATTAACGGTGGATTCATCCGCTCATAGGATTCTTACTTTCAACCAACCGGAACCGGACCCCACCAAGAAGGTAGGTTGTTGGTTGAAGATGTTTGAGTTCCAAGAGTCGAAACAAAAAAGTGCGATTTCTATCTCTTTCTCTCTCTAAATGTATTGACTTTAATATATACTAGATTATAATGAGAAATGGTTTGCATTGACTTTAATGAAGAGTAGCAAACATCCGCCATTGATATTGGCAGTGGGAAGAGTGATGAAACCCAATTAGGATATTCCCTCACTTACATGGCAGAGATCCTTAAACAGTATGCGGATGATGTCCCAAACTTCTAGGTACCGGAGTTTCTTTTTGCCCCTCCTCATTTCTCGAGGGCCACAATTGCTGCTGTACACATAATTGAAGCCATTAAGTTGCTACCGCATAAGTCTCGGAAAGCTTAGAAAGAAAAATAAAAGAAACCATCAATCTTAACTTTGAAGCCAAGGGTTTAACGTTCGGTACAATCCAATCAAGTTGATCCAAAATTGAGAGTCCAAATTCTCTGTCCAAGTTTATAATGTCTTATTGTATCCAATAAATCTTAATCATTTATTTATGTAAATCTCGCATGGGTCTCATATAAATAAATGACTGAGATTATATGGGATACAATAAAATACCATAAAACTGAATAGAAGATCTTGTCTCTAAAATTAGTGACCCAGTTCATAGGCTGAGTCGAATCGAACCACATGAGAAACAAATTCTGCTGAAAACAAAAAACAAAAGCTAGTTCAAGTCAATTGGGATTTGGTGAATCAAGTTTGATCATCAACCACGATTACTTCGGCCTGTTCTTGCCAGTATTCTAGAAACATTTTTGAAAATAGGCCTCATTTTAGTAAGAACAAGTTATGAGTTTGCTGCTTTCTTGCTGATTCATTCCCATCTTTGTAGGAATTCTAACGCCTTTCATTTTACTATACAATATTACGGAAAACCGTTGGAGTAAGCTTACTAGATAAAGCTCTTTAATGTAGCTAACTAGATAATGCTCTTTAATGTAACTAACTTTACTGTTTCCACCAATGTTATGAATACCGTACCGGACTTGGTACCGGATTGAGCTCTGGAACGGAACTGTACCGGTATCGGTTGGTACCGGGTACCGTTTCGGGATATTTTTTAAATTTATAAAATAGTCCCTAAACTTT
>JANZLD010000008.1:60587207-60603436 GCA_026413575.1 Erythroxylum carthagenense | reverse complement strand
AATCGGATCTCCACAGATCAAGAATTCATCAAAATACTGAACCATGTTTAGAAAATTATCCAACTCACTTTGACTAAATCAATCATCCTCAATTTAATCTCAAAATTCCACAATTTTTCCATGGAAAGATAGAGGGATGTCTTAGGAATCCAACGCTTCAAAAATCAGGTCGATCGGATGTCGGACGGAAAAGATATGGTCAAAAGAATGGAGAGAGGTCGGTTAGGAAAAATTCCAAATCGGAGCTTGCACTCGCTAGTGGCCGGGCGGAAATGGCCGAGCGGAAATGGCCAAGCGAAAATGGCCGAGCGGGTCGTTCACCAGCACGATCTTCTAACTTCTAAAATTCATAACTTTTTACACAGAAGTCCAAAATTCACAAACTTAGTATAAAAAGAAAGTTGAAAGGAATCTATACAACTTCCATGAAGAACTGAAAAATCAATTCCATCTCTAAAGGGGTCAAAAATCCACTCAATGTTTCTGTCCACCAATACTCTTCCCAGACAGTAGCAGCAACTTGTAAAAATCATAACTTCCTATTTCCTAGCCTAAAATATCCATACTTTACACCAATGGAAAGATAAAAACATAATCTAAAGCTTTCATGAAGAACTTAAGAGCAAATTCAGGCTCTATATAGTTCAAAAATTCAATCAAAATTACTGTCCGAATATTATCATCTGAACAGTAACAAAACTTATAAAATTCATAATTTCTCATACCATTGTCCAAAAATTCTATATTTTATATCAATGCAAAGATCAAAACATAATCTAAAACCTTCATGAAGCACTTAAAGGCAATCTTTGCCTCTGTAAGGGTCAAACTTCCAATCAAAAGTACTGCCCACTTCAATGTCATCCTATACCACATCCAAACTTTAAAATTTCGAATCTTCTGATTTCCACAACCAAAAATAACATATTACACATCATTGAAAAGCTATAAACTTCCTCTACAACTTTCATGTAGACCACTTAACTCAATTCAAAATATATCAATCCCAGAATTCATCTCAAAGCACAACATACACAATCCTATACTTAAGAGCTTTTCAAAGACAAAATAAAATAACCTTAACTTCGGAAAATCATAACTTTAAATTCTGATATCGAAAAATATCATACTTTATAGAGACAGAAAGCTTGTAACATAAGCTACATGTTTCATGAAGATCACTTTCTCAAATTCAGCCTAAATCAAAAAGTTAACTCTCTATCCCCAAAAAGTCAAACTTTCTTAATTCTCCAAATTCTCACACTTTTACTATTTATTTCTTGCTTTTTAACTTCCATTTCAATCAACTCATTTACTTTAATTTTCATAACTCATACAACTCTACTCAAATTTCAAAGTCATCAAAACCAATCACTTCATTTCTTATCAATTTCTTTTAAGCACAATAACATCTATAACACAATACTTATACAAACACACCCATTTAATTTCATTTATTATTTCTAAATTCCACTCAAAGATCGGGGTCCAACAATAGATGATCTTGATAGTCAAATTCTTGAATCATCTTACTGATCCTTTTCCTTCATTAGTTTACAAAGACTTTCTCGTGATCCCAATCATCAAGTTCCTAAATCAATCTCACTAACACTTAATTGACTTAGTAAAAGGAAATGAAATACATACCAAAACACTTACCACATAATAGACCAAAACACTAATGTGCATTCATATAAGCATTTAGTTATTCCCATATAGTAGGATAAGGCACATAGGCATTGTATAATCCAAAAGTATTTGTTTTTGCGAAATCATAACCTTATACAGATCTTATAGGATAAGGCACATTAGTATAATGCATCTCTAAGTAGAACTTCCTGAAGCTTTTGATCTTGTCCTCTTTATCCTCACGTTTGTTTCATCCTAAAAGACAACAAATAATCAAAGGATAACCCAATCATCAAAATTAATTTAAGACATATAATTTAATACTTGTAACATTTGATAAGTTATAACTTGTTTTGTTACTATTGATTGATGTTCTTCACCCTACAATGTTCCATATCCACGGACTAATCTCTTTCTTTTATTTGGGCTTGAAATAGGTGGTTGATTTGAAGGATAAATAATGGAACAATCAACTTGGACAACACTTATATAATGTATTGTGATAAATGAAAACAAACAATTTTTAAGGATGAAGAAATATATGAAAATGAATAATATTAAACATGTTGAAACTTGTCCTGACGCTTCTGTCACAAGACATGTTTTTTTGTAGTGCCCTTGTTTAAAGCATTTTTGACATATCATTTTCATGCCTCTCTTTGACACTTTATTACCCTTAATAGTACTCTCCCAATCCTCCTTTTTCCCATTCCCCTTTAGCCTACCGAGCATTTTTCAAAGTGGAAGTGGTAATAATGGTTCGGGTTTAATTCTATGCTGGGATTTATCTATTTAAACTGGCTCTATCATATATTGATATACCTGTAGGTACTTCTCCTTCAAAAACAAATAAGATACATATTTTTCAGGGTCTTCATTATTGTAAACAATGGAAGCAATGGCATGTGCACATGAGATACTGAGCAATTCCCAGCTTTTACAACTATATGTCTTACTCCTCAAGTTGGCAACATGCTTAACTCTTTTAATTAATCACTTTGAAGTCACCAGCATCATTACTCTCAAATTCACAATCTATGCTTAACTTCTTGTTAATTCTCAATTTTGCCTTTATTTTTGAACCAATGTCATCTATCCATTTAGTTGCCATATTCCTATTCTTAAACAATCGTTTCATCACAAGCACTCTAATTTCCTCGAGCATGGTGATAATATTTTTACTCTGGGCTTCCATTATACTTCCATTAAATGCTTCACAAAGATTTTTATCCATAATATCATACTTTAATGAAGTGTTGAAAAATGCTCTTGTCATTTTCCTTTCCGAATTCTTAGAAAATAACTATGATCATTTTTTGACTCCTCTTCAAACTTTCTTAATTTATAAAGTAAGTTAGGTTCATTAGATAACTTACAACATTGCCACAAAAATTCTCTTCAATTTAAGCCCTTTGTGATTCCTCTTTCTAAAATTGGTATACACGAGTCTTGCACAAAATCTCACTTTAGCCCTTGGAAGATACCTATCAAGTCCCTCCACAAGACCCTATTTAGTATACATTGAAAAATTTAGTAAATTAGTAATACGAGTAAGCATATCCATAAAAGTATATGAAAAATCATAGTATACATTTTGATGATCAGAAATCACTATCGATCCACCTCCATCTTTTCAATCCAAGTCTTTCTTCAACAACCCTGAAAACCAATTCCAAGTTTCTATTGTTTCATTATGAACCATAACCTATGCTACATGAAATATCTAATTATTTCCATCTCTTCTAACTACTAATAATAATTCACCTTTTACAAACTCGTTAAAAAAGCAACCATCTAGTCATATGAACCTTCAACATCTAACTAACAAGCCTTTCTTGTAACATTAAAAACACCTATCAAAGAATGAATGCAAATCTTCTCCAAGTGATGGCCGTTTAATAACTAACTCGATTATTAAATTAGGATTTGACCTCAATAGTTCTTCCCAGTAATACTACAACTTACTATATTCTTCCTTTATACCGCCTTACATTTCCTCTATCACCAACTTCCTAGCCCTATAAAAAATATTGTAAACAACATCAACTCTTAAATATTTTTTCACAAAAATTCCTCAAGTCAAATAGCTTCATTGTAGTAACCACTATAAGAAAAATGTCATTTAGCGACAAAAATTACTGATAGAAAATGTTTGGATTTTATTGGTAACAAAAATTTGCGATGGAATATTCCAACGGACAAAGGCATTGGAAAAACGACTGTCGGTAAATTTACCAACATAAATTTTCTTTTCGTTGGTAAAATTACCAACAAAAATCCAATTCTGTATGTAAAATTACCAATGGAAATCCAATTCCATAGGTAATTTTACCGATGATTACTCTTTGTTCTGTCGGTAAATATCTTATATTTTACCAACATTTTACCGACAAATTTTGGTGTTTCATCGATAAATATAATGGAATTTACCAACGTCATTGTATTCTTCGTCGGTAAATAATTTTAAATTATTTTTTAAAAAACCCGTCATTAAATATAGGTGGTCTGCTATGCTTCTGTATACCAACATGGCTTTATCTATTCAAATGCTATGGAATGAAGATTCTTACAGGCTGTGACTTGTGTAAAAGGCTTGATAACAACTTCTTTGTTTCACTACCAAGAATTTTGATAGGAGCTAGAAACAATGTTCTATACTGTTTAGCTTCTTTAAGCATCCACAGAAAGAAGAAGAATTTTATGCTAATCTTCTAACACTATTGAAGATCAACAGATGTAGAATTTTTTTTATAAAACTATAGTAGGTTTAAATACTCACCTGAGTTTGATAAGGAAAAAATTGCCTTTATGTTATTTGGTTCACAATGCTTGAAGACATAGAAATAAAAATAACTCCATACAATTATATAAGAACAACATATAATAAGTGAGATCACAAAACAAACAAGATTTTCAGAATAACCAATCTTAAACCGAAAGGAATTGACGATTTGATGATACCATAAGCATGTGTGCAATAATACCTCCATCGAAGGACATAATGACAATGGCCGAAGAAGATAACGTTGACGAGCTAGAAAAGGAGTCTACAACAGAGAAACCGGAGAGAAGAAAACCGAAGAGGAGATGCAGGAAGAAGGCAGAAGAAGACGCAAGTGGGGGTGGGGGCGTGAGGGGGAGATGTCGAGTGAGTTTAAATTTAAAAAGAATTTACTGACGGAATTTTCCGTAGGTAAACTCAAATTTTTTCTATTCCACCAATAATTCCTCCCTTTTTACTGACGAACATCTTATATTGTCGCTAAATCCTTTACTGATGGGAATCTTATACCATCACTAAAGTCTATTGCAAAATTTGTCGCGATGATTTCCCTCCATATTCAGCGACGGATATTAGTACCGTCGCTAAACGAAAAATTTTCCATCAATTTTACCAACGGATATCTTATACCATCACTAAATCCTTTATCGAAAGGAATCTTATACCGTCACTAAAGTCCATCGCAAAATTTACCGGGATGATTTTCCTTCATATTTAGCGACGGATATTAGTACCGTCACTAAGTGAAAATTTTTCTGTCAATTTTACTAACAGAAATGGATTTTTCGTCGGTAAACGATATATTTTTGACGATAATTTTCCGTTGCTAATTCTTGCATTTCTTGTAGTGAAGTCTTGGGAAGTCTTTGAAGTAATTGTTTGTAAGACATTTCAAACGAACACTTCTATTGCAAAAACATGATTGTTTGTGTGTTTCATTTCATAAACTCTTACTTGCATCCATATCCAAAAGTAGTTAGTCTGTAACAAAAATGAAGGCTAAATTTAAAATTACAAGAACATTTTCGAATACTCACTCGAAAAATATTGAATCTTTGACCAAGCTAACCAAATATACCATTTGTAATATTTACTCACACATCTAGCTCTCACAAATTATTTTGTGTTCCTAAAAAAAGTAAACTCCCTTCTTTCATCAACAACCACCTTGTAAAGTGCTTGCTTGAATTGGTTGGAATCTTCAAACTACATACAAAGCTTAATCTTAATATTTTTCTTATGAGGGTTGAATTTGTAAACATTTGATTTATGACTTAACCCTTCATGCACATTTGAACCACCTTCTTTGAAGTTGCAGTTGTCATCTGAGTTAAAGTAATTAGTCATAATTTTGTTCTCTTCATGATCATTTCAATCATCTTTAACATCTGCTACATTTTTTGATGCATTTCCTTTTGTAACTTTCCCTTTTTCTACCTGCAAATATTGCCCTCAATTTTTTTTCTTCAACTCTCCCCTTTTAAATAAAGAAGCTAAATGCCTAGATAATTCTAACTCTTTATCATCCAAAACTAAATCAAACTCCTTTCTAATCCTAACATCAACAAACAAATTATGTTCTTGTTTCTTTGAATTAACTTTACTCCCACTTATACCTACATCTTCTTGTTCAACTACATCTTCAATTATAAATTGCACGATAATGGACTAGGTAACATTGATGGGGACATCATCTGCAATCCTAGTAATGACCTCCACCTTAACATCATCATTAAAAGAATGTTCTAAATTAGATCTATGATTAACATAGATTTCTGTCATCTTATATTATGTGATTAGCTTACTTAACTCTTATCACACAAGCATCACTTTTGTCTAGCTTCATTAAGCCATTTTTTAAAGTAGTTTTTGGTATCCTATTCATAAACTTACTACCTCTCAGAACTTTAAAATCCTCTATAAGCATCTTCTTAAGATCCTAATAACAAAACCTATCAATTTTGAAGCCCCAACTCTCTACATATCCACCCACATATTCAACATCTTCTCCATAGAAAAACTTTCCACCACAAAACATAATTTTCCATCCCAACCATCCATGTCCATTTACATACATGCACAACTTTATAATTTGTTAGCATAAATGGAATAACTGGAATTAATGTGTTTGAATATTGCGTACAACTATAATTGATGCAGTACAACAAAGATTTGTTATACACAAATTATTAGTTTATCAAAGGTTAAACTGATTCATAGAACAATAAAGATTCACTAAAATAAAAAATATAAATATTTTTAAACTGCTAAGTCCAATATAATTTAGCTTGTGTGAGAACTAAAACAAATATGAATTACCATCATTTTGAAAGCAAAATAATACGAAAACTCAAAAAATTATAGTCTTGGTGAATGCCTGCTCAAACAACATCATGTATAGCCACCCAACAAGCCTCCAAAAATGAAAATTTCTACACAAGGCTTAGTTATTACATATTCACTTATTTAATAACATCACACTTATTCTTCCAAATCATTGTTATTCAATATGCCATAGGGATTAGGGATGATAATGGGTTGGCTCAGGCTTGGCTCGAGGCCTAATCGGGCTTGTTAAACCTGAGGCTTGGTTGAGCCAAAGTTGGCATGAATTTTTTTATTTTTTTATTTTAGTCCAAATTTATTTAATTCATAATATAATATGAAAATTTCAATTGATTGATAAAAATTGAGATTTTATAATGAATGAATACATAAAGCATACATATATTGATAAAATGAATAAAGATAAAACCAAATTCATTAATGAAAGAGGATAGGATTGTAGAGAATGAAAAAGATTATATATAAAGTGATCAACAACAAAAATTGAGATTTTATAATGAATGAATATATAAAATATACATATATTGATAAAATGAATAAGATGAAACCAAATTCATTAATGAAGGAGGATATGATTATAGGAAATGAAAAAAAAGATCATATATTAAGTGATCAATTCAATTAATTGAAGTTCTAAAATTTAATTGAATAATAAAAATTGAGATTTATGATGAATAAATATATAAAATGTACATATATTCAAAAAATGAATAAGAAGAAACTAAATTCATTAAAGAAGGAGTATAGGATTATAGAAAATGAAAAAAGATTATATATAAAGTGATCAATTCAATTAATTGAAGTTACGAATTTCAATTGGTTAATAAAAATTGAGATTTTAAAATGAATGGATATATAGTACGTACATATATTTATAAAATGAATAAGATGAAACTAAATTCATTAACGAAGAAGGATAAGATTATACGAAATGAAAAAATGATTATAGGTAAAGTGATAAATTCAATTAATTGAAGTTACAAATTTTAATTAATTAATAAAAATCGAGATTTTATAATGAATGAATATATAAAATGTATATATATTGATAAAATGAATAAGATGAAACCAAACTTCTTAATGAACAAGTATATGATTATAAGAAATAAAAAAGATTATATATGAAGTGATCAATTCAATTAATTGAAGTTACAAATTTCAATTGATTAATAAAAATTGAAATTTTATAATGAATGAATGTATAAAACGTACATATATTGATAAAATGAATAAGATGAAATCAAATTCATTAATAAAGGAGGATATAATATTAGGAAATAAAAAAGATTATATATAAAGTGATAAATTCAATTAATTGATGTTAAGAATTTCAATTAATTAATAAAAATTGAGATTTTATAATGATTAAATAAATAAAACGTACATATATTGATAAAATTAATAAGATAAAACCAAATTCCTTAATAAAGAAGGACATGATTATAGAAAAATTTATTTATAAAGTGATCAATTGAATTAATTGATGATAAAAACATAATTCATTAATTGATGAAATAATTTACAAAAATAATTATCCAAAATTTTTAAATGATATAATTTTAAAAAATTTAAGATAAATTATGAAATGATGTTCTGAACTGGGACAGTGAGAGTGGAGAGTGGAGACTAGAGATCGGAGAAAGTGGAGACAAGAAAAAGCATTTAAACATTGTAGTCAAGATTGGCAATAATTTGCATCACTTCTTTTGTACATATAAACATTATATTTAGTATTGTAATATTAAATTAAAGGAATATTATGCATATGTTAATAAATGATCAAATATATCTTCATCATTGCATATTTTATCAAAATAATGTCCATTTGGTTGATGAGTATATGTATGACTAGTCACCTCCACATCAGTCCTTGTGGCTGTATTAATATACAAATGAAAAAATAATATAAGGTAAGATAATATTAAAAAATAGAAGAAATTGACATATCAAAAAGAAAAGAATTTACCCTCAATATCTTCATCATCTAACTAATTTCAGGCACACATAAGAGCTTTCATAGTACGAGGATGAAGTCGAGCCTGATATGATAAATGATTGAATTACTAATAGGTCTCGTGCAATTACTTGCATGAGTGGAAAATTATTTCCATAACTCTTCCACCATAACAATATATCGAACTACACACCTCTAACTTCAGCCACAAAATCTTCCATCAATATTTATCTAACTTTATCATATTGTACGAAGTCTTAGCCCTTTTTTCGTTGATGAATTTTGCAAGTGAATTTGAAAAATTGCTTTTAGAAGATGAGCCTGAACCTAAAACTAAAGTCGAAGCTGATATCCTAAACTACTGTAATTTTAATCTTGAATTTTACCCATTTTGAGTTGATAATCATTAAACAAATCATAGTAGAATTGTTTAATGACATCTTCATGCTCTTAGTCTTGATCACCATACAACATATTATATATAAAATTATTCCCTTCATCCTGTATCTCGGGTCCAACATATGTATAACTGCAACAATATGTCCAACCATAGACCAATAAGAATTTAGCTTCTCCATCATCTACTTTGCCACAACCCGAATAATCTTGTTGGAATCAAATATCTAATTAGATAAAACTTCCTTTATCTCACACATAGTGCTAAAGCAACAATGTAAACTTGGGTATTTTATTCTCAAGAACAATTAAGTCGTAGTATAAAATAATTCTAACCTTGCACAAAGTTCTCTAGCTAACTCCCCTTGGTCTTTTGAAGGTATGCAAGTCTACTGAGAATCTCTTTATCTTAGTTTGGTAAACTCATCAACATATTGGATTGTTGGCTCCAACATCTTAAAGGTTGAGTTCCATCTGGTTGGACAATCCCAAGTCAAATTCTTTGTACTCAAAATGTATAGTAGTTGTGCAATATCTGCAAAATTCTCAACTCTTTTAGGTGTTGCATTCTAATATACTACACTACTCCAAATCAAATTTATTGCTTCCTTTGTCATCTCCAACCTATTTTTCATAATCAAATTTAGAATATGCACAAAAAATGCATATATAATAACCTTCTACTAACCAATAAACTCCCAACCTGTATCTTATTCTTCAATTTTTCAATCATAACATTATTTATGCTACAACTATCAACTGTTATGGTGGATAATTTGGTATAAATATTACAATCTATCAAATGGTCTCCCAACATAGTTGCCATCATTTTGTTTGTATATGGTGCTAGCATATAAATGAACCCACTATTTACAAATATGGCGAACATCAATCATAGCATAATGAAGAAGTAAATGATAACAATATTAAAGGATATAAATTACTTTAAAAGTTTATTATGTAGAGTCCAATCATTGTCAACATAATGTTCCATCACCACCATATAACCCTTCTTTTAATTCTCGATTGTCCACATATCTATTGTAATGGTAATCTGTCCTTTAATACTCGAGAATGTTCTTAAAGTCTTTCTTCTGATCCTCATATATCTTCATAATGTCTTTCTTCAATGTATTCAAGGTTGGATCCTTGAAGGTCGTTATAGTGAGTTACAAAACATCCTAAAGCTTTTGGTATTGACTATAAATAGTGGATGTTCATCACCAGTTATAGTATAAGCAATCAAAAATCTTGAATTGTTGCTGTCATAAGATGTTATAATCATTTCATTCTTCCCTCTCATTAGGTTAGTGCGTTAGAAATGTTTGAACTCTTAATATGATCTTTTTTCTATTCTATGAATCCACATGTCTCTTTAAATAAGAGATTTCATCTTTTGAACTCCAAGTCAACATCTTTTGACAATACTTACATTTGCCTTTTTCTACTCCATCTATTGATCTAGTCTTATTGAAGTGATTCCAAACTTCACTTTTCAATTAACCTAGACTTCTAACATCACTTGGTGCAGGATTAGAAGTTTCCATTTCTATCTTCGGTACCATATTACAACTCCACTAAAGAAATATGCTCATTAAATTGAAATAATCAACATATAAATGTATATGTTATTCATAATCATAATTGATAATTCATAAACATGAGAGAGAACATTATAATATAAATCATAATCATAGATTTAAATTTTATCACTGATTGTAAGTCATATACTGTAAAGGTATGTGAACTTACACAGTCACAGACGGTCACATAGTGACCGTATAAGTCACCGATATCATGTCACACGACATATAGTGTATGTGTTTTTATAGACTTACTGTGAAGTTTCAAGAACTTATACTATCATTACATGCCTGTTTATGTGACCATATAAGTATGATTAAGTGACATACATGGTCACATAAATGTTTATGTATGTGGTCGTGTAAGTATACAAAAAACATTACAATGACTTAAATGGTCAAATACACACATGACCATATACGTGAAGTGATATTTTACTGTATAACTCACTATAAGGTTTTTTACATACTTACATGGCCACATAACGGAACATGTAAGTGATTGTATAGGTCAGTTATTCATACTTATACAGTAACCTAAACATGCTACTATGTGAGTTCTTAAAACTTCACAATCGTATACATGCTTGTGTATGTGACTTTGTAAGTCCACAAAAACACCCTTAGATGGAAACAATCCCAAAAATTCCAATATTTCACAAATTCAATCTTGAATCAAAAGATTAAAAACCAAAATACAATGAGGAACTTGACCTTGTTGGGTAGGTTGTGAAGAAGCAAAAAAAGATGACAGCAAGGTAACAAGGAAGTGGCACGATATGGTGCGATGAAAGTAGAAGACTGGGCTAAGAGAGATAGAGAGAGTGAAGTTTAAAGAAGGTACGGGAAGAAAAGGTATAGACAAGGTTAATTTAGACTAAAACAATGTTGTTTTACACTTCGCTTAAAATGATATTGTTTTGCGCTTCACTATTTTACTTTATTAGAAACAAAACTGCTTAGCATAAAACGATGTTATTTTGCTTCTAGTGTAAAATAAAGTCGTTTTACTTAAATGAAAGAACTTAGCATAAAATGATGTCATTTTGCTTCTATAACAAACTGATGTCATTTAACCTAGCTGACTGAATTGGCCTGGGCCCAAATGTCGTCCCTAATAGGGATGCTTTGTATCTTTCACTTCTAAATAACTTAAGATACTGCAAATTAAATTTTTAGCAGTAGGAGCAGATTTAACTCACCTCTTGTTGCAAAACATATGCTTGACTAAATTCAAGAAGTAAATTCAAGTCACTACTTTTGTACATGTTCAATTAAAAGATGTAACTTAAGTACTAAGAACATAATAAGTAATGAAAAAGAAGCTCAATTGAAAAGAAAAAATTAAAGAAATCCTTTGGGGTAGGAATTAGAAGCTATTTTACATGTATTGGCAACAGTCTAAAATCAATTGAGTGAGTTACGTAAGTAAATATTTGAACCACAATTTAACAAACTCTATTAGGAAGTAAGAGACAACACGATTTTCAACCGTTAAATCTTTATATATGAATGCTTAATAAATTTATCATGCTTTACACATGCAATTTTTTAAAGGCAAAAGACTCATAATCCCATTGGAGAATGCAACATGATAGATAATTATCGAACACTTTATTGAACTCTAGGACACAACAATAACTTACATAATGATGCCTATTCATATTTGCACCAAGAAAAAAAAGGAACGCACTAATATAAAATAAATTAGAAGAGAAAGACCTAATGAAAAATATAGGCTAAAGAGTTTAAATCCCATGTAAATATCAAACTTTTCATAAAATGCATTTTAGTTCATCATTACCAAACAAGAAATAAAACAACTGAAAAGATGGGTACATCAAGTTAATATAATTTGAAGAAAAAGAAAAGGGTACAATATATTCTAGAATTACCCACCCCAAAAGTGAGACAAATATAATAAGATCTTTTTTTGGGAAAAAAATAATTAAAATACAACAAGAATATGAATTGACATGGAATTAAAAATTAAATTCTATAGAAAGTTTTGAGGGAATTTATAAATAGCTTGAAAAATAATAATAAATAAGTACAAATTAACATTTAGGATCAAGTTGACTAATATATCTATTGAAACAACAACACCTATTATGAATCTCGCTGAAAAATATATATTGCAACAAAACTACAATAAAATAAAGGGGATATACTTTATAAGACTAAATGAATAGATTGCTAAAAAGTAAGATAAATTGCTAGTAGTAAACGTATGTAATGACAATTTATAATTATGTCTAACTACATATTGTTAGAAATAGAGAAACTGCACGTGCATAAATGAATTCAGTCATGAATATTCCAAACACACACTAAAAACGTATGAAAGCATTTGCAAATAAATTGAAATCGAAGAAATTTGTTTTAAAAAAGATGAGCTTACCTCTGATCATGAAAAATAACGGGTTTATAAGGGCTAATGACTAACTAACCAACACGAATGAGGACTAACAAAGAAGAACAAAAACTAGGAACAACAAAGATGAATGAGAATGATGACCAATAAAGATAGACAAGGATCATGTTTTTTAGAAGTGTGTGATCTCTAGATGGATGAGGATGTAGAGAAAATGGATATTAGGATTTCCTTATTAGGTCAAGTAAATTTGAGTTAAGTTTAGGTTATGGGTAATCGGGTAAGTTATGGGTAAATGGGTTTAGGTTATGAGTTTGAGACATTTGCTTAGTTGGCTAAATTTTTCCACTTGTATAGCTACAAGTCATGTATAACTAGGCTTTTGTTAGCCACGTCAGCCAATTAATAGTGAAACTAGTGTTTTCAACTCAATTGTCAAGGTTTATGAAGGTTGATCACTCAATTAAAAAGAACAATTTGGGCACTAGATTGAAAAAAGATTCTAAAAGATCGGAAACTTTAGGAATGGTTATCCCTAATTAAAATAACAAAATTTTAAACTTTAAATTTAAATTAAAATTTCCTTTGCTAGTAAACTTCATTATCACTCTCACTTTTGTAACAATAAAATATACCTCTTATATTTCTTCTTATTCAAAAATTTTCTTCTACAACTCCTTTAATTAAAAGTCTTTATGTATATAAATTTTAAAAAATATAGTTTTACTATACAAAATTATATTATGAAAATTTCAAAGAAAGATACCCATAAGAAAATAAGGTTTGACATTATTTATGATTATACTAATTATATTTAAACGATAAATAATCATATTAAAATCATTGATATATATATTATAACTAGTATGCCTTACTTTATTTATTGATTATATTTGATGTTTCAAGATTTGTTCATCAAAGTTCTATTTACGTATAGTTCATTAAATGACCAAGTATTATTGTCTAGTTACCTTCCTTAACATTGTTACCTATGTTAAAGTAAATTGTTCCATATGCCTTTATGAATGCTCTTTAACATTTGTATGATGTTGTTATGAATAAAGAGCACCAAGATCAACGAGTTTATTCCTTTTGAGGTTTGTTTTTATCTTCACCTTTCAAAAACTAAAGTTACTCACTTCAGCTTAAAGGGATCAAAATGGTGAAGTTAGTCTTTTTAGAAATCTTTCAATTTAAAAGATTTAAAATTTTAATTGTAGCGAAAGAGATTACGATTCACTTTAATTTTTAAAAAGGATGAATAATCAAGAACTAATATAACTTAAAATTTATAAATATTATTTGAATTAAATTTGTCTCTTAATTATGAGTTTGTGGCTCGTCAAGTAGTTTATTTAACACATTAGGTTTATAAAAAAATCACAAACTCTAAGTTGTTGGTTTGTCATGTGGTTTACTCAATGCACCTAGTCCATCTAAAAGGAGAAACACAATGAGACTAGTAAATGTCACTTGGATCCAGTCGACTTTAAGAACTTATCAAATATTTTATTTGAAATGTATAATCTACAAGTTATTATGTACACATGATAATTATCTGACACATACTAAAAAAAATAGTAACTTTGGTTCCTCTAATATGAAAAAGATAAAGTTACTATGGTATAACTTTTTAATATCATAATTGGTCATCATAAAATTGATATCTTTTATTGTAAATTTAAATAAAATATTAATAATTAATAATTAATAAAAGGTAAATGAAATCAAACATAGTCATTTGTATAACTTTGTCTTTATGATCTACATATATATAATAAATTATAATGAAAGTCAATATAAGTTTTATATATAATAGTTTTTTAAGGTTACAAACCTTAATTGTCAATATACCCAAAATGATACTTGTAAAGGAATAGTAGGGATTAAGAAGGTTGATCCTACTAAAGAGAGGTTCTCAAATACTAATTATTTTTGGCATAATACTTTATGTTTTTAATAAAGTTATTGTCTTTATAAAACTCTAATTAGAATAATTAATGTGTTAGTTAGGCATGTTAGTTTATGTCATACAACCAAATAGTTAGTTATAATTTTATGACATAATTATTCAAAGGCATTCTTTATCTTATACATATTTGTTTAAGTAAAGTCTATAGAATGAATGTACACTGCAAATGAAATTATGATGAGATCATATTATGTTAATATAATCCTTAAATTATTCCTTGTTATTGGTTAATTAAGAATAAGCATTAATAGAGTATGGAAAGACTAGTATAGGTTATGCTTCTTCTATATGAAAGAAGTAGTCGATCTTATAAACTAAAGTCTTAAGATACTTAAAAAAATGTGTGAGTACTTTCTAGAGAGCAAGTTCATTAAACTGATCCAATATGATGATTCCATTTAGAATATTAGTTGTATATTTATGAAAATTCTCATTGTGATGATTTTATAGTGATTCTTTGTCTTGAGATCTCCAAAGTATCTTATATAGGAATTGCTATATTTTGATACTAGTTATGACCTATTCGTGTCAATGGATAGCTTAATCAACAGTCATTAGATATATGATAAATTATATAAAGGTCATTGAGTAATTAATATAGGATTTATTACCCCAAGTGATTACAGAGACTGCTTTATTATTCTTGATTAGTATTGATTCAAGAAATCCTTAATCAAATTGGAATGAAACTTTGAAAAGAGTTTTTGAGTATCATCAATTGAATCACTTCTAATGGTACAGAGCTAATCTGATTAGAATCAAATAAAGTAGACACTAATTTGATGGTCTAAATCTAATCAGAACATTATATGATAAAATGATTAAATTTTATGAAAAACTATACATGAAAAGGTTAACATTCCTAATATTTAGCTAGTCATAATACATTGCTAAACTCTAATTTTATTTTAGTGTAGTTGACACTAATTGTTAGTGAACCAAATTTCTTAGACATAGGTTTGAAAATATTTCTCAAAGTTAGATAAAAAAAAAGTTGTATATCTATTATGCAATATTACTATTAATCTCCATTAGAGGATTTTGTGAAAAAGTTGTAAAAATATGTCAATATCATGTATATGATAAAAAATGTTGGAAACCCTCCTCGGTGAGTCGCGTGCCCGACGTCCTTCATGACATCTGGCGCGCACCTCACGAGGGAGGAATTCCTCACCACATAAGAAATCTCAAAT
>JANZLD010000008.1:60535353-60547017 GCA_026413575.1 Erythroxylum carthagenense | reverse complement strand
ATCACTTTCTTTTAAGTATAAATACATCTATACCATAACATATACACAAAAACACTCATTTCTTTTTCAATTATTATGTCTAAATTCCACTTAAAAATCGGAGTCCAACATATGATGAAATTCCTCATCACTTCACTAGAATGTGAACTCTATCACCACCATCTGAAAACATAAGATCTTCTGTTGGTAAAATGCAATTACACATCGAACATGTGGAGCAAGATGTAAGGAATTCTTAATATAAAGAGAATAACCAACTCCTAGAATGACTTAATTCATTAGATAGAAAACCTCAAAATGGTGACCAAAGCATACTACAAAGCAATAGCTTATACGGTGTATTACATATGGTAAGAAAGGAATTTCAGAATTTTCAGGAAGAAGGTAAGAAGCAAAGAGACACTTTTCCCACTAATATACCTCCATTGTAGACTCTCTATGGAAGCCAAAAATGTTAACAAAAAACCTTTACAAAAAATGAAGGAAAGATGGCTATTAGACTTAATTTCCAAAATCATTGTAGTTAGGAAGTTTAGTCTTCCAAACTTTTGTTTCTTAGATCATTTTGACCTTTAAAAATGTTGTACAACTACTTAAATATATATATGTAAAACTTATTTTTGCAAAAAAAATTGTTGTATAAAAGATGAAGTAGGGTAGGTGCTTGTGACTAAAAATGACATCAAGAGAATATGACATAGATACTTATATAGCCTTTTTAATGAAGGTATAGAGGACACTGTCTTTTTAGGTGATCTTAAAATGTCTGAAAGGTATCATAACTTTACTTGTTACCAACAGATTAAAAGGGAAGAAATTTAAAGATCTTAGGCAAACAGGGCCTTACTTGGCCAAGTTTTTTTAATGTGATCCTTAAGTCCACCAAAATATTAGATGAGTGGAGACTTAGTATGCTAATTCCTTTATACAAGAGCAAAGTAGATAGTAAAAGTTGTAACAACTATGTAGGCATTACACCATTTAGTCACATTATGAAGTTATGGAAGAATATGATTGAAAAGAGAGTGAGAAAGGATGTTCCTATCTCAGAGAACTAGTTTGACTTCATGCCAGGAAGGTCCACGACTTAAGCTTTATATCTCCTTAGAGGATTAATAGAATATTACAAGGAAAGACAATGTTACCAATATATGATTTTAATTGATTTAAAGAAAACATATGACAGGGTACATAGGGAAATCATATGAAGGTGCTTGAAAGTTAAGGGATTTTTTATGACCTATATACGAGTTATTAGGAATATGTATGAAGGTGTAAAGATTATAGTAGGGACGATAGGAGGATATACAGAGCATTTTTTATTGATATTAGCCTACATCAAGGCTCCTCATTGAGCCCCCTTTTATTTGCAGTAGTGATGGATGATCTCACTAAGAATATCCATTGGGATGTACCTTGGTGTATTTGTTTATTGATGATATTGTTTTAATGCATGAGACAAAAAAGGATTTCAATGTCAAGCTAAAACTTTAAAGGGATATGTTAGATTTGAAAGGCTTTAAATTGAGCAAAACTGAGATTGAGTACATAAAATGTAACTTTTTAAGCCATAGGTGACTTCTAATATGGAGGTAAAGATTAGTTCAGAAGTTACACTATAAAAGAGTGAAAGAGTGATTTAAGTATCTAAGATTTATCATCCAAAGCAATATAGAGATTGGTAAAGACATAGTTCACTGTATCACATCAGTGTGAATTAAATAGAGAAGTGCATCAGAAGTTTTATGTGACAAGAAAATTCTACTTAACCTTAAAGACAAATTTTATCATATAATGATTAGGCCAGTCATGCTCTATGGGATAGAGTGTTGACCTATCAAATAAATGTATAGTCATAAGCTAATGATGCGCAGAGATGAGAATTTGGATGTTTAACCTTACTAGAAGAGATAAGGCCATGAATGTAATGGTAAGAGACAAATTAAAGATGACTAACATTAATGAAAAATTAAAAGTGCTTAAGTGATTCAAATATGTTAAGAGAAGACATCTTAACGCTCAAATAAAAAGATATGAGAAGATTATACTTAAAGACTGTAAAAGGCAAAAAGGAAGACCTAAGAAGAATTAAGTGAGGTGATTAAGAATGATATGACTTTGTCAGAACTTGCCGATAACATGATCCTTAATAAAAAACTTTGACTTATTAAGATACGTATAAAAAGATCTCAGATAAAGAGATCCTTCTTATTCTCATAAGTCTTTTAAGCATTTTTCTTCGAGTCTTATGTCTTGTATTTAGCCCAAATATTTAAAATGTAGTACTTCCCTCTTAGTTATTTAATCTAAACATTCTCTTAACCTAAATATTTTTCATGTAATGGATGGTTTAATTTATTTATATACTTGTCTTTTTTCTTGTTTGTATATTTATTTACTAATTTTATCTTTTATTTTTACTATCTATTTTGTTCTATCTTTATTGTATTATTGTATTATTGTTTATATATTTTATAATATGTATATGCATATGTGTACGTGTATGTGTATGTGTATTTTATAGGTCTATTGAAAACAATTTCTCTACTTGACAAGACATATTACATAAAAGAACTTACATATCAATGAGAATTTCATTGGACTGTATTAAATCACGGTTTTTAATTAAAATTTTAATAAATAATAAATAATAAATTAATTTAATTCGCTGTTAATAAATAAAATTATAAAATTTATTATTATTTTATTAATTTATCATATTTACCTCTCAGCATATATTTAAAAAGTATAAACAAAACAATAATTTCAAATTATAATAAATTATATTTGACACATATAATTTACTAATAATCGAGCGTTACACAAATGAATAGTAAAGGAGTTTGAATATTTTTATAAAATTTACAACTTTTTGAAATTAATGTAGGTGACAAGAAGTTGCATCGTTTACCTTATCAGAAAATGGGCACGAAGATGGTAGAAGGTCGTGGAAGGAGAACATCTAATCATAGCATGTCCGTAAGTGTGGGGCACGAAGATGGTAGAAGCTCGTGGAACTACTAATAGTATTTATCAAATCATTACTTTTTAGACAGGAAGGATAAGGACATGTCTTAATATGGCCAGGCCCGGAAGTCTCTAGTCTTTCTTCGATTATTCTTTTGAAGACGAACTAGAGTCCTCCTGCCGCTTCTCACCGTGACTATATATTAGGGGCTCATCATCCCCTTCCAACCCAGCTCAGAGTTGTATCAAAGCTTGTCTAGTTCGAGTTTTCTCCACGAAATTTTTGCTTGCTAGTGTTTGTGTATAGTTCTTTTCTTTCTCAACTTCTGAAAATGTCGCTCATTCCCAGCTTTTTCGGTGGCCGCAGAACCAACGTTTTTGATCCATTTTCCCTAGACGTTTGGGACCCTTTTGAGGGATTTCTCAATTCCAGTGCACTAACCAACGTCCCTTCCTCAGCACGAGAAACTACTGCATTTGCCAATGCTAGGATTGACTGGAAGGAGACGCCAGAAGCTCACATTTTCAAAGCCGACCTTCCAGGGTTGAAGAAGGAGGAAGTGAAGGTAGAGGTTGAAGAGGGTAGAATTCTTCAGATAAGCGGTGAGAGGAGCAAGGAGCAGGAGGAGAAGAACGATAAGTGGCACCGAGTTGAGAGGAGCAGTGGTAGGTTCATGCGCAGGTTCAGGCTTCCGGACAATGCAAAGATGGAGCAGGTTAAAGCTAGCATGGAGAATGGGGTTCTCACTGTCACCGTCCCCAAGGAGGGGGAGAAGAAGCCTGACGTTAAGGCCA
Source organism: Erythroxylum carthagenense (assembly GCA_026413575.1). Lineage (NCBI taxonomy): Eukaryota > Viridiplantae > Streptophyta > Magnoliopsida > Malpighiales > Erythroxylaceae > Erythroxylum > Erythroxylum carthagenense. Next base: position 60,543,255 of record JANZLD010000008.1, on the reverse strand, counting down.
TTGAGATTTCTGGCTGATCTTAGTTAATGGTCATCATGATCCATCTCCTGCGCTGTTTTCTTCTAATAAACGATCTGTAATGTGTTTGTGTGGGAAGGGAGATGATGTATGTATGTTTGCAATGTGTGAGAGGAAGAACCCTGTGTATTCCTTTTTAACTAATAAATATAAAAATTTCGTGTGAGACCTACCGGAAGGAAATTTTTGGACTGACTACTGAAGATCCTAATGTTACATGGCGATCATGGCTGTGAAGGATCCTAATGAAGATGGGGATGCCTTTTCTTCCATTTCTGTTTCGGAAAAACTGATATCGGTTCGCACGTTCAGAAACTATAATTGAACAGCAAAGCATTTTCATGTAATTATTGCGTGGGAATTATAAAGTTCATTGAAGGATTGGATTAAAGGTCACGATTTTGTTAACAAGTAACGGTAAGGAACAACTTGTAGCAATCGCTCAATTCCAAATCCATTCCCTATACTTCCTTCGGCCTACAAGTTGAGGCACAATGGTTATAGTTACAAAGCAATGATACCTACACATGGCTTGCATGAATCGCCCACACAATTACCATTCCATATGAACTCCTTTCTGTATGGAGAAACGGAGCAAGATCCATATGGACGCCTGTTAAGCTTCAGCTCTTAAAAACACCTTCACATTCTGGAAAATGCCCTTATCATATGGATTTGTAAACCGCACCCCAGTGAAGATTTCTCCTGTATCCGTAGAAATAAAAGAGACGATTACAGGGAAAAACATAAATAAGAAATAGAAACATACTACCACTAGTCCAAACCCCTGGTGGTTGATTAAACACAGTGCACGGGAAATCACCTGGCTGGGACTGATCAGTCACTTGAAACTCTGGGTACCTTCTCCAGTTTACCTAGAAGAGTAAGAAATTAATCAGAAGTATCCGCATTGTAAATGGCGTATTAAGTATAGATACGGTTTTCCTGTTTACTGTATCAATTGGCACTAAACTAATCCATTCAACCAAATCCTGGCTATCAAGCGTACATACGCACAAGCGCAAATAAACATAAGCACAAGAATGGGCAGATTTGTCTTAAAACTGGAAATTTACCCATTCATCAGTTCTGATGTTAAAGCAAATGCAATAAATATGCCATGCCAAAAACACCACCTACAACCGAAAACAACATTCCATTAGAATTTCATAATTTCATCGTACTTATTTACCCCTGATACTACACAGCTTCCAGTAAGGATGAAAATGCGAAGAATAGCTAAAACAAAAGAGACCTGCCACAGTACTTGAAGAAGAGTGAATAGCCTTGTGCCAGTTACTAAACATACAGCCAGATTAGTCTGCAGCAAGCATGACAAAATAAATGCATTAATTGGAGAGCAAGTATACATAAGCCCAGAATACAAGGTAACCTCATAGCAACTCCTAGCATGCGTTAACCTACCTCAAACTCAACATCTTGCATTCGTCCCAAAACTGATATAAAAAAATATCATACATCAATCGCAGCAAAAATATGAATAAATGAATATTGTGATGAGTTAACACAAGGTATAACATCAGTAGCTTTCAGATTCTCAACACTTAAACATCACCTGCAAAGTTATAATCATTCATGATCTGGGAACCAAGTGTCAAGAATCATATTAATTGTATGCCAACGAATTAACAAGGGGATTTATTGCCTATGGCTTGCAATTTAAGATGAGGAGAAGCTAGAGTAATGCAACCTTAAAAGTAACAAGTGAACTCAAGATAAAGTCTGAATTTACTGTGGGATAACATCACTACATGAGAAGCTTCAGTGCTCAGGAATCCAAATACAAGAACCATGAAGAGGACGTGGTTGTTCTGACCTGCAAAATTGTAATAAAGGCATCAATACCAGAACACAATTACAATAAAGCAATTTGTGCCATCAAATTCAATACCTATACAATTTCCAAAAGCAGGACAATGGTGATCAAAGCCCCTCACATATGCCTTGCAGCACTTGCAATATCTTACCCTCTTAAGCAATGAAGTTCCCTACACAACCATAATATTCACATATCCAGTAAAAAGGAAAATGACAAGAGCTTTCAATGACTTAAGGCATAGGATACAGTGGCATGGAAACTTGAGCAGTTTCAATACTGGCCTAGGTATTGCAACAATTCTTGACACATGACATGATATGAATGTAAAACTGAGGCCACTAATTTCCAGCATCTTGATGATGCAGCCTAACGTGCAATCTCGGAATTTCAAAGCACTCAAAAGTTATATAAAAGCGTATGCGTTTATGCAGAGAGATAAATATCGAATACAAGCCAACGGAACCACATTTTTGGACATTTATTCAGATAAAGCTCAAGCGGTATAGTCGCAATGTAAGAACTTTATGAAAGAGATATTATAAACCAGCAAGAAATGCAATGAAAATAAGTTAATTATGAAGATTATAAAAAAAATTATGATTTAACATGCAAAATCCTGAGATGAATGCGGTGTTTGATGTATGATAACTTCAAAATGTGAATACCTATGGTCCCTGCATAGCTAGGAAAGGGTGTTTGTACATGTTAAACAGATTCACTGATGAAGGTTCAAGCTCACAACCTCAAGGTCGGCTTTAACTCCAAAAGCATCAGTTTCAGCAAGGTTGTCGGGTTGGGAAGATCCACAACTTACGAAACCAGGATTGCTTGACAAAATACTGCCATTAAGAGTATCCTACTCAGTCTAACTTATAGATTCTCCAAATATTCCATCTGAATGGGAGGTAAAGAGGAGAGAGCGAGAGAGAGAGGGCAACCTGTACAGACCCACAACGAGGAAAACCATCTCTGCATTGAAAACAAAATCCATGACTCGTGGAATTGCTGCAGAGCAGATAGATTTTGAGTCATGGATTTGCGAGAAGATCAGCAGTTAATTCTAGAGATTTCTTGGATAAATTTAACATCTATGGCGTCAATGTCTGAGCAGATATCAAACTTCTGCAATATACTAAAATTTAAGGGGCCCGAAACCAACTTTCCTACCTACCTATCCAACTAAAGAATGAGAAAAGATGAAGAAGAAAACACAATAGAGGAATAGAAGTCCTCTGAAATATCACCCAAACCTTTATTGAACTGAATGAAGCGTACATAAGAACACGAAAGAGAACGAGAACTTATATAAGACAAACGAAGCCATTACCTTGACGAACAAGAACTATATAAACACCCCAAACGAAGAGTAAACTGAAGAAAACAAAAGCTGGAGCTGAGGTATAAACTCCAACGAGCCGCCTAAACCATATCCCCAACCCCACAACCAAAAGAAGCACAAATCCCGAGAGGGCGAGTTGGGCAAGAAGAGAAGAGGCATAAAAGAAGCGAGGAACTAGTGAGAGCGCAAATTGGGTGACCAACACAAAAACACAGGAAATAGAACAGCGACCGATAGAATTGGAGTTGAAGCAAGCAACGCGTTGCAGTTTCTCCTTCTTCCAAAATCCATCCTCAAACGCCAACATTTCAGCTCCAGAATCATTTCACTTGACATGCCTACTTCTAAATGTTAAGTAGCCTTTGGTTTTATGATTGAGGTGCTGTCTCATGTCCGTCTTCTTTTCCCATTTCATGTTCTCTTTGGACCATCAGGCTGCTAACTGGGCTTGCCTAGCACTGATAAGTGGATTTCGGGAACTTGGGTCTTGGATCGTATCCCGCCGTTCTTTCCCCGGTTGGATCAAGATTAAGCATTTTTGGACTTTTTATTAATTACAAGATACTCGTATTAGCATAATTCATTGCTCACTGGCCTTCACTCATTAATTCATTAGACTTAGAGCTGGTGTTGATTAAATATTCTTATCATATCGATCTGTTGGACTTAGTGTTAATACTAAGTATTTATAAAAACATGAATTATAATTAAAAATTAAGAAATTAATCATTTTATTTGTTAGTTATTATATAATAAATAAATAATTAATAAAAGATTTATTTTGTTATCACAAAAATAATAAATGCAATATTAATTATCAAAAATATAACAATTGATTAATATAATTAATTAATATTACTTATTAGACGTTATTATTTTTAATATGAATAATTTTTAGCCTCTAATAGCACCTAAGAGGGAGGTGAATTGGGTGTTGGCAAATTTAAGCTTTTCTTATTTATGAATGCAATTAAATAAGAAACAATATATGGTAAAAATAAATTGCTTAATGTAATTCAAAGACTCAGTCAAATTATAATTCCAAGAAAATATGAAAGAAGAAAGAGAAATCAATTTACAGGAGTTTGGCAGATAACTATTGCCTACATCCATTCTCCGAGACATTTCTTAAAATTTTCACTAAGTATTTTCTTTCAACAAGGCAAAGAGGAACCTTCTTACAACAATCTTATTTTTTAAGATTTATAATCTTTCTATAATACGAACAGTAACTTCACTCATAAAAAAATTATAAAAGATTTTGCTTGGTCACTTTGATAACTTTAAAGGCTCACTCACTTCAAAATGTAAGAATAAATGCTGAAAATGTTTTGAAAAAATTCTTAGAAAACTCTTTGTATTTTTTCATGTCTAAACCAATGAAAAAAAACTATATATTTATAAGGTTTAAGAGGTCAAACTATGAGCTAGAAATAATAACTAACTATTGCCAATGGCTAGTTTCTATACACTGATCAACTAATGTACCAATCGTTGGAATATTAGTTGAACAATGTAGAACATTTGTCAACCTATTTATTAACCCCTAACTTCTATAGGTCAACCAATATACCTAAGATCATGATTCTAGTATTTTTCAAATGCTCACATTTACTTTTATTAATGCAAAATTAACTTAAACACTTCTCCAAATATTTCTCAAAGTATGTTTTATAGATTATGAGAGTTTTCTTTGAAATTTAAACTTTAATTCCCATTGATGATTGAAAAGACTCTTGCAATATTGTTAAAATAATAATGTATTTATATATGACGAGCCACTAAAATATCAAAGTGACCAAGGATGAAGTACATATTCATTTATAATTTTTTTTGTACTTTATTCTTACTAGGTCTTGATTTTATTCTTCACTTGATTGAGCTTAACTCTTAACCTTTCTTTAGTATCTTCATAAGATGTATCTTGATTTGTGTAGGAACACCATTACTTGCATATTATTTTCTTCAAAAAATAAAGTCATTAGCAGTACCTAAGTTTGTTATCATTAAAACATGGTTTTCAAGCAATAACTAACCACCAGATTGAGTTTCATTAATATACCTTAAACATACAGACTCTGTAAATCCCAAACAAAGCCCTTACTTCACCTCTTTTTCAATTGTGAATTCTCTGCTACTATTTAGGGTAAAATTCAATCATCGTGTGTACTTATGTCACTAAGTGTAATCATTCAATTCTTTAGTGGTTAAGCAAAAACTAATGTATTAACAAAGAAATAGAATTATCTAAGCTTTTAGTTCCTTAATGTGTGCTAATTAGAGAGAAAGGAATGGCTTAAAATTTTAAGAAATGAAAAGCTCGAAGGAGCAAGTCATTATTGAACTGACTTTATGGATAAGAAAATAAATTTTAACAAATTAATTTTACAAGAGTTACAATAACTCAAATGCTTCTTCCTAGAAAAATTTTGACCAGCCACAAAAAGCTAAAAAGCTCAGTATAATTAAGGCTATAGGACCTACAAATTATAATGTTGCATACTTTTTGAAGGATGCAACTCTTCAATAACTAACTGATAATCAACAGTGAGCTAAAATTAAAAAGGGGGCATTATTCTCCTTATAAAAGCAACTCTCTTGTACAACACATATCAGGCACCATCTATAGTATTTCAAAGACTTGATAAATGAAAAGATAAAGTTTAGTTACTTCCTAAACTTGTATTTTTTTAAGGTTGAGATATGCTTTCTCGTGCCTTAGTTTGGTTGTATTGCTGACTTAAAGTTTGTATTATGTTCTTTTCATTCAATTTATTTAATTTTTAAAATATGATAAATTTAAAAATTAAAAACAATAGTAAATAAATTTGTTTAACCTATACCAACTCTTTAGTCTTCTAAATTTCATTCTCTCATTCACCCATCTAATGTGGTTGTTCATATGGACTACTACGTCTCTTAAACATTTAGGTTAAAGAAAGTTGATAATAAAATTTAATAGAGGGGTTGATTATGAACTTTTCACAAAATGTAAAGATTTCCAATGAGATTTTTAAAACTATTAGGTTTTAATGGAATTGGTGAAACAAAATGGGAGGTTGGTGTATTTTACCTAGTTAATAAATCAATTTGTTTGACATATATGATCCTATTGATTTGTTAACTTCCAGTAACCTCTTATTATGTGGTTTTCCAACTAAAAAAAGACCAAGGGAGCTTACGATCGATGTTTTGATGATAATAAGACATAAGTACTACTAATAACTTTGTTATCTTAATAAGAAGCTATATGAAAATAAGATATAGCCATGTTAAGAAGATAATTTATGGATAGGATTAAGAAAAGTTAAATTTTGCAATACTTGAAGTGAAATCAAGTCAAATCAAGGTCATTGTATACTTTGTAATAGTAATTGTAATCTCATTTTGTTATTATGGTAATATTAAAGGCTCAACATGCAAAAACATTTCATCTTACTTCATTATACAAGTCTTTTCATTCATAAATAGGTATTAAAACTTTTACTTTTAAAAGAAAAACCTTTTGATCTTTCAAACATTCTTTGGTGGACATTTTAAAAGCTTTGAAATTATAATTGCATTAAAGATTATATTTAAGCATTTGAAGTTAATAAAATAATGTCTTTTGGAGGATTGGTCAACCAATATAGGTTAGTGATTTGTCCAATGTAAGTTAAATGTCTAATAGGGGTTTTTATTGATATATTGGCCTACCAGTATGATGATATGACCTACTAATATCCCTTTAAGGGATACAAAGGTCAACCAATATGCACTAGTGATAGACAAATGGCTAGTATACTTTTATGCATTGAATGCACATTGTTAAACTAATATGACCTAGTGGTCAATCTCTGTATTGTTGTAACATCCCATCACTGATGGGAATGGTAAAATGGTAATTTAGAATGGGATATGAGTGCGAAAACGTATCTCGGCATGGTCATGCCTAATATGGCCTCCATATATGCATAAATTGTAATTTTTGTATATGCACATGTTTGTACATGCATTCATGACATTTCCCGGCATATGTAATTATTATGAAAAACGTGTTATTTGTGTTTGAAAATCAAATTGGAGTGGATTTTTGTGTGTGTTTTCATTTTTGTGGAATTTTAGAAATTTTCTGGAAATTTTTCGGTTACCTTTTTGGACCGAAAAATTTACAAGTGACAAACTGATTTGGTTTCCGGTACCAGAAATGACTGTCCAATAGCATTGGAAAATTTGATACACGATTTTAGGATTTATTACTTTGATCCATTGGAAATTTGGAGAGAAATTGGACTAGAAATTAATTGTTTTGGAAAGGAAATGAGTGAACCTTTAAAAATGAGACAACTGGCAAGTGACACATGTCACTTGCCTACTTAGTCTTATACTTAAGTGATTTATATAAATATTTTACCTAAGGTAAAGCCATCCACGACACTTCTCTTTTAAATGGGTTTAAGGTGATTTCAAAGGGATTTTTCCTCAGCATCCGTAGCTACTTCTCTTCCTCTCCTTCGTTAGTTGCCTTCTTCTTTAAAAAAAAATTGCTACTCTTCTTCACCTAGACCAAGGCTCTTCTTTGCTAATTACTTGCTTCTCCTTTATTCACCCATAAATCAAAACCTAGGCCTTGTCATGATGGTTGTCTAGGGTATGAGAAGTGAAGTAGGAAAGTTGGTGAGTTGGTGAAGATTGGAAGATTGGAGCTTAAATAGGTAAGGCTTGT
>JANZLD010000008.1:60525222-60535253 GCA_026413575.1 Erythroxylum carthagenense | reverse complement strand
GTATAATGCTTGAAGAAGTCGGGATCAGTTCGTGTCTGCATTAGTGTCTGATAGAAATGTATTTTCTGAATTTTTTTTGTATTACTCATGATTAGGGCTAGTTGTAAAGTTAACAGACTGAAATAAATTGTATTTATGAAAAGGCCCCCCATGGCCAATGTACGTATTAATGATTGTATGTTCATTGAGTTTCGCTTCATGTATGTTTGTGAAGTGTTGTAAAAATTTTTTTACTGAGTTTTGATTGAGTGTTGTAGCACACCATCCTCGTAGGGCACGGACTCGAATATCACCATCGATGTCGGGTTCGGGTCATGCGAGAATGGGGTGTTAAAATTGTAATAGTTGATTATTGGATCCAATGTTTAGTAGGGTTCCAAAATCCTATAAATACATGTTTTCTCATTAGTTCTTGCATTTAAAAGAATTTGTGTGTCTTATACATATATTTCTAAGTGTTTATCTAACATTTTAGCATTCATTGTATTATACAAAGGTTATTCATTACTTTGTAAGAAGAGTTATAATAAAATTCCATGAAGAGTTTTGGGAGATGACATAGGCAAGGATTGTTTAATGAACCACTATAAATTGGCTTGCATTTCTCTTCCCTTAGCCTTTTTATATTAATGCCTAAGTTTTATTGATTTGATTATTTTGTATCATATTTTCATCATTTATAATTTGTACTCATTAACACACTAGGTATGTAAATATTTCATTTAAATTTTATTGACACCCAATTCACCTTCCTTTTGAGTACTATTAGGGACTAACAAGTTATAACAGAGTAGGGTCTATTAGGATTAAATTTCAAACGAAATCCTATAACAAAGGTCATAGTGACATGTTTAGGAGCTCATCATCATCATTTAATCAAGAAGGACAAAACATTAATAAATCTCCCTTTTATTAGAATGACTATCTCTATTGCAAATATGAAAATTCTCTTAATGGCTTAAATTTTGACTTGTGGGAAATTGTCCCAGATGGTTTTGTTCATTCCTACTAAAGTTATAAATGATATAAAATTTTACAAGTTAAAAAAGGAATGGAATCCATAAGATAAGAAACTAATTTCCTTGAACAACAAGGTTATTCATATTTTATTTTGTACATTACAAAGAAAAGATTTCAATAGGGACTCTATGTTTGAAACAACTTATAAAGTTTGGCATACTTCAAAAGTTGTAGATGAGGGAACAAATCAAATTAAGGAGAGCACAGTGAGCATATTAATCCATCGATATAAATTATTTCAAATGGAGCATAAGGAAAGTACTTATAGCATATACATAAGCTTTACTGATAATATTAATGCTCTCAAGGGTCTTGGAAAGACCTATATTAACGTTGAAATGGTGAAAAAGTTTCATAGGTCATTTTCAAAGATATAGGATGCTAAAGTGATGGCTATATAAGAAGCCAAGAATCTAACAATACTACGATTGTAGGAGTTTATTGGATCTCCCCTCACATATAAAACGAGGCTTCAAAAAATGGAAGAAGAAACAAAACGTCCAAAAAAAGTGTTTAGCATTTAAAGCCTTAAAAGAAGAGTTGAGTGAAGCAAAAGAGACATTAACTAAAGAAAGCAATGAGGAAGACATATCCCTAATCACTAGAAAATTCAAGAAATTATTGAAGAAGAAAAACTCCTAAAAAAGGACTTTAAAAGTGGTAAGACATATTTAAAAATCAAATAACGTAATTTGTTTTGAATGTAAGAAACTTGGACACATGAAGTCTCAATGCACCTTCCTTAAGGAAAATGAAAATTTTAATAGAAATGACAAGAAAGAGAAGGGAGGCAAAAGTAAAAAGAAAAAAAGAAAATGCATTTTAAGCCTCCACTTAGACTGACACCAGTGATTCTAAGAGTGAGCATTCGAAAAGAGATGTAGGTTACCTGTGCTTCATGCTTAAAGATAATGATGGGGTAGTCTTTAATTATAAATCTTGTGATAATGTTAATAATGTTGAGTTATTATATAATGAATTAATTGAGAGCCTTAAAATTGTAAGTGTGAAAAGGAAAAAGCTATATACTAAACTCAAAGCGACTTAAAAGAATCATGATGCATGAATGAGTGAAAATAAAAAATGAAGTTTGAATTACATAACATCAAAGCATCCAAGAGTGTAGCCATTATTAATAATCATAACCTAAAAGCCTTAAAGCATAAGAACAAAGCATTGAAAAAAGGGGCCAACACTCTTAAGGGAGGAACTTGAAAGTATGTTAAAAGCTTAAAATAGTTTAAATAATAAGGATTGTATAAAATTATAGTAGTGCATCTAACACCAAAACTACCCTTACCAAGTAAAGACATTTGTATAGTAAAGAAGCACTACCTAAGGTGTAAATAAGCATGGAGCATTCGCATATAAGCATATACATAAATCATATACATATGCCATATCCATTAGAGCCCATTTTAAGAGTAAGCATCATGCTTTCACTTATGACTTATAATCTAAGCCTAAAACTTAACAGTCTCAAAGAAAGAATAGGAACAATTTTTATGCAAAGACACATAATAGCTTGCAATCTTATTCATAATCCTTTATGCCTCATAATAAGCATAATATCATTAAACATGTTTACACTATTTATAATAGTTAATATAATCAAAGAAATATGCCTCCTACATACAATTATGCTAGGTCTCCTCACTACCCAAAAAGGCATTCAACTTTTGTAATATCTAAAAAGGGGATCCTTACAACTTATATACATAATAAAGAATGCATTCATACACCAAAATCATAAGGTTCAATTTCATAGCACTAACTCAGATTATTCATATAACATGATATGTCACTTTTACGGTAAATATGGGTACATTGATAAATTTTGTTTCTCAAAACAAAGTTTAAACCCTTAAGGAAATAGGCTGAAAAGAAGAAAGAGACTATCAATTAAGAATATAGGCTCATTTAGGTATGTAAAACACATTAATTGGCTTATTTTGTAGGTCTCTTAGAAAAGGAGGAACAAATAGTAAATGGATAACAAATGTTCAAGGTATATAATTGGAAATGCATCATGATTATCAACTTTTAAAGATAAAAGATGGAGGATTTATAGTATTTAGAGAGAACGCCAAGCGTAAAATAATTGACTTTAGCAAAATTGATAAGGAAGATCATACTATTATTGATAATATGCTTTTAATTGATGGATTGAAGCATAACTTGATAAGTGTAAGTCAAATATATGACAAGGACTATAAATTTTTTTAGGGAAGATCATATATTATATACTATAGATAATACTATTGCATTCTTTATATATATATATATAATATGCTTTAAAAGATCTTGATGAATTCTTTAACTAAAATATGAAGATTTTAATGCTTATTAAAGAAGATGCATATATTTGACATTGGAGGTTAGACATACAAGTATAGACATCATCTCCAATCTTAACTCCAAGCAACTTATTAATGGGCTTCCAAAATTCAAATTTGATAAAGATAAGATTTGTGGAGCTTGACAAATGGGAAAATAATTCAAGAATAAAAATTTAGTAACTTTTAGAATTTAGCAATTGCTTAATATGGACTTTTTTGGCCCAACTAAAGTTGCTACTCTAGTTGGTAAATTATATGCTTTTTTCGCCATTGATGCCTTTAATAGATTTACATAGGTCTTATTCTAAGGTAATTAAGATGAATGTTTTATTGAATTTATCAAATTCATAAAGAGTGTTCAAAACGAAAAGGAACTCTCTATTGTTTCAATTGAGAGTGATATGGTGAAGAGTTTGAAAATGAAAAGGAACTCTTTATTATTTTATAAAGACAATGATATATTTTATAACTTCTTTACTCCATATAACTCTTAACAAAATGGAGTTGATGAGAGGACAATAGGACATTAAAGGATATAGCTAAGACCATGATCAATGAGTATGATCTCTTTACGTATCTTTAGGTAGAAGCTATGGCTCACATGTCACATTTCTTATAAAATCTATATAAGAGTAACTTTGGATAAAAGTTTTTATGAGCTTTGGAATGGGAAGAAGCAAAAAATTATTTACTTTAAAGTTTGTGGTTATAAGTACTACATTTTGAATACCAAAGATAACTTAGAGAAATTTGATTCTAAAGTAGGTAAAGAAAATTTTACTAGTTATTTCTTAACTAGCAATGCATAAAAAGTGTTCAATATGGAAATTCTTATTAGTAAAGAGTTTATACATGATATTTTTAATTAATCTAACCCAATTATATCTAAGAAAGATCTTGTAAGTGACGATGTAGGTTTATCCAAGGAATTAGAGAAACTAGCCCTTGAAGAAAACAAGATTGATCACTAATACACCTCACAGGAACTCATTGTTAAACTAAGTGAAAGAGACAAGAAGGATGATGAGCTTTCGAAAGATGGGAAATTTAAAAAAAAATCATCATTTAGATCAAATTATAGGTGATAATCAATAAGGGGCAATCATTATATGTAATCTTAGTTTTATTTTTGAAATTGAACCTAAGACTATAGAAGAAGACCTTAGTGATAAAAGTTGGGTTATTGCTATAAACTAGGAGTTGAACCAATTTAAGAGAATTAAGGTGTGGAATTTATCACCTAGACCTAAAGATAACCAAATCATAGATACAAAGTGGGTTTCTAAAAACAAATTAAATGAAATAAATAACAATGTGTGAAATAAGTTAAACTAGTGGTAAAAGGATATAATCAAAAGGAGGGTATAAACATTGAGGAAACTTTTTCACTAGTAGATAGGTCAGAAGCTATTAGGCTATTACTTGCAATTTCATTTTGCATAAAATTCAAATTATTTCAAATGCATGTTAAAAGTTCTTTCTTAAATGGTTTTATTCAAGATGAAGTTTACATTTGATCAACCTCATAGTTTTGAGAATCATAATGCACCTAACAATTTTTACAAACTCTCTAAGGTTTTATATGGTTTGAAACAAGCTCTTAGAGCTTGGTATGATAGGTTAAGTGTATTTCTTTCAGAAAATGGGTTCATTAAAGGCAAGGTTGACACTACATTTTTTCAATGAAAAACATAAACATGACTTTTTAATTGTTCAAATTTATGTTGATAATATTATTTTTAATGCTACTAATGAAAATCTATGCAAAGAATTTTCCAAGTGTATTAGTAGAGATTTTGAGATTAGTATATTAGGAGAGCTTGACTTCTTTCTTAGACTCTATATCAAGAAAATTAAGGAAGGAATAATTATTAATCAAGCAAAGTACACCAAAGAACTAGTCAAATGCTTCCGAATGGATCAAACTAAACCATCGGGGACAAGTATGAGCACAACAAAGTTGATCAATGATGAGGGGGTAAGCCAGTTTATGTGAAGCTTTAATAAAATATGATTGATCATTTTCTTTATCTTATCATAATTAGGCCCGATATTACATTTCGTGTATGCTTGTATGTGATATTCCAATAGAGTCGTAGGGATTCCTACCTTCTAGTTGTTAAGCACTTACTTAAATACCTATGGGCCACTTTTTCATTAGGAATTTGGTATCTTAAGAACACTTTTTTTAAACTTAGTTGGATGTTCAGTTATAGATTATGATGGTACCCTTTTAGACAGAAATAGTACATCATGTACCTTATCAATTCTTATGCATTATTGATGGGAATTCTATGTGATTAAAGTCTCTTTTAATAATTATAATTATCTTTGAGTAACATTTCCATGAACTATTATCTATTATAATGTTTTAATTTACATTTTGGTTTTCATTTATAAGTCTCCAGTTCATACTGGTCGACCAATATCATAGTGTGGTCAACTATTATTCTAAAAAATCACCAAAATCTCATATATTGTGAGTTTATTCATTGTTAGTCGAAGTTCTATTCAACCTCTTACTCACATTGGTCAACTAATGACTTACAGTGGTTGACCAACCGCTTTTTTTAATTCCTTTCTAATAAGTTTATTAAGAAATTTGTTGCTTATACTAGTCAACCATTTATGTACATTGACCGACCAATACCCTTCAATGGCTAATCAATATAGTTAATAGTGCATAATTTTTTATAATGGGTTTATTGATCATTTGGTAGATTATATTGGTCAACCAATATAGGTAAATGTTTGGCATTTTAAAACACAGTTTTAGCCATTTCAACTTCTTTTTCATTCTTTCTAACTTTAACTTTCCCTATCCTCTCTAAGAATCCATTAAAAAAACTTATTGTAGCAACACTTGAGAAGAATACTTCACCCATTTATACTTTATTTCATATCTATTTAATGCAAACTTCTTGAAGCTCTATTGAAGAAGAAAATTTTTAAGTTCTCTCATATGACTTCTTGACAAAATCATTTATTTACATATATTTTCTTATCAATTGGAAGAGTTTTTTGTCACTATAATTGATCTTTATGGAATTATTTGATTATTATTTGAATTATTGTGCTTTACATCTAATTTGTGTTTAACTATGATAAATTGATTTTGAACAATTGATGCTACTTTATTAGTAATTTTTATGGTAGGGTACTTGGAGGAATTGGAGTTTAACAAGATTAAAAAGTAGTGGTTCAAGGCATTTAAAACATTGAAGAAGACACAAAAATGACAACGTTGATAGCAGCAATGGGAAGGAAAAGCAAGGCAGAAACGATAACGTGCGTGAAGAGGCTTACAGGTCTAGAGTTGAAGAGAAGAACATAAATGACGTAGGAGAGGCATCTTTTACAAAGGTTTTGGTGAATGATCTGGTGAACTCTTTCTATAAAGGGCTCTTTCCACATCATAAGCCCTCAATTCATGTCGCAACAAATGGTTCATTTAGAGAATTGAGTCCTAATGTTGCATGAGACCTACTTCAAAATATAGCTACTAATGACCCTTAATTTGGAGGCACAAGGAGGGTGTATAATACCTTTTCAGCTTTTTCCAAGATATTCTTGTTGAAATTGCTACTATGGGAAATCGAGTGAAGAAAAGACTTAATATTTTAAAGAATAATGTGAAGGCCAAGCAAGTTAATTAAGTGCGTCATTCTCAAGCTATAGTAGCCGGTTGTGAGTGTTATAAGTCCATGATGCATGCCTCTGATAATTGTGCTAGATATGAAGAAGTTTCTACCCTCTACTAAAATAGGAATGACCAATATCAAAAGAGGGATTCCCTACTCCAATACCTTTAATC
Organism: Erythroxylum carthagenense; assembly: GCA_026413575.1. Taxonomy (NCBI): domain Eukaryota; kingdom Viridiplantae; phylum Streptophyta; class Magnoliopsida; order Malpighiales; family Erythroxylaceae; genus Erythroxylum; species Erythroxylum carthagenense. Next base: position 60,528,080 of record JANZLD010000008.1, on the reverse strand, counting down.
CAAGTTGGAGAGATCAGCCTAATTTTAGATGGGGTGGGGATTAAGGCAACATTCAAGGAAATTCTTCCACTCAAATGATGTCTAATCAAGGGACATCATCTTCTTTTTTCTAAGGGTGATGAATTTGCTATGATTATAAAGGGAATTTCTGGGATTAATTCAAGATTAGATCATGAGAAGAAACAAACCGATACTAAGTTAAATGCTAGAGGGAATAAGATGGACTCGTGCCTACAAAATGTGTTCTCTAAGTTAGAGCAAATAGAGACTAAACGTGAGAACTTGAACACTTTTGTTACTCAAATCTCCAACAACTTGAGTGAACAATAAGCAAAGAGTAGTGATTCTATACCCTCTAACATAGTGATAAATCGAAAATCTTTAAATGCAATCACACTGAGAAATGGTAAGAAAATTGATGCTAAGAAAGTGAGTTTCGAAGAGAATGAAGAGGATGAAGAACCGATTGATGAGGAAATGAAAGTTGAGTCTCCTCCTGCTAACACTACTCAAGAAACTTCCCAAGCTGAGAAGAAAGCTTCTATTCAATCTGAAAGCCTACAAGAAAAGAATCTAGTGGAGAAGTCTCAAAAACAACCAGTGGTGCAAAATGATGAAGAGGCAACAACTATCATAAAGAGACCAATGGAGAAAGGATCACCTTCTGACTCCAAAGGTGATGAGGTAAACATTCACGACTTGCCTTTTCCGAATTCTTACTTGGTTGGTAGAAAGATTGTTGACAAGAAAGATAATGATGAATTGTTTGAAATGTTTAGCAAAATGGAGGTGAATGTGCCATTGCTTAAATTGATTAAAAAGATACCTAAGTGTGCTAAATTTTTGAAAGACCTATGCACAAGTAAGAGAAAGTATAGGCATAGTGAGAGAATCCAACTAGGGTTGAGTGTTAGTGCCTTATTTAAGTCACAGTTGCCCATTAAATGCAAAGACCCTAGTCTTACACTATCCCCTGCACCATAGGTAGAACTACTATTTCTCATGCTTTACTTGACTTAGGTGTAGCAATTGATGTCATTCCAACCTCTGCTTATAAGAACTTAGGTATTGAAGCTTTGAAAGACACTAATGTAGTGCTCGGTCTAGCAGATAGGACAGTGAGATACCCTAAAGGCATTCTAGAGGATATCCTTGTGCAAGTCAAAGGTCTTGTTTTCCCAGCTGACTTTTATGTCCTGGAAATGACTAATGAGCTTTCTTCTGAGAGTACCTTGATTCTAGGTAGGCCATTCCTTCTGATTGTTGAGACTATAATTAATAAAAAGAAGGGCCTTATCACTATGGGAATTAGAGATTAAGAAGTGTAATTTAATCTTTCAGAAGCTATTAGCCATGTTATAAAGATTGTTCTTACTTGGGTGTCAGTTTGATTGAATGTCATGATAATGATGTTTAAGATTTGCATGAGACTAATGTGCATGATCTTGATTGGTATAATATAGGTGGAAATCATCATGAGCACTTGCTTGTTTATCCTCCCCCCGTTCTTCTGATTTTTGTGCATGCAAGGGTGATGTACCATATGTATACTATTTAGAGATAGATAGCTGGCTTTTCACTCTACAAAATTTTGATACATCCTTTTATTTTGATATTAATGCTGATTCTACACTTGATAGATTTAAGGAAGGTGTGTTTCTTGATTTTGCAGGAACTGATGATAAAGGAGTTGTTATGCAACCTACGAATGTAGTTTCTCCTTCAAGTGGTATTGGAATATTAGAAGAGGATAGTATTGATCCTGTTACTATTCTAAACCCTTGTAATACCACTCTCACTTTTGATTTACTTTCTTTTTCTATTGATCAGACTGACCCTAATTCTGCTGCTTCCAAGTCATCTGAAGGTAGAACTGAGTCTGGAAGTGGAGGACATATACATCACACTGAGCTTATATCCTCTTCCCTAAGCCATATGGACACATCACTTCCACTAAATGTATTTGATATACCAGAGCCGGTTCTTTCTATTATGCAACGCCCTGATTTAGAATTGAAACCCCTTCCCCTAACTTGAAATATGTCTTTCTTACTAATGACTGCAAATTGTCTATTATTATTTCCAGTTCTCTGAGTAGTTCTAAAAAAGAGACTAGTTTTTGTGTTGAAATGTATAAGAGGGCTATAGGTTGGTCTTTAGGGGACATACTAGGAATTGATCCTTTGGTTTGCACAAACAAGAACCTTCTAGTTGAAGGGTCCAAGCCAGTTAAGCAACCACCAAGGGGGTCAAATCCTCTTATTCATGATGTGGTAAAGAAGGAGTTATCTAAGTTATTAAGTTCCGGGGATCATATATACCATATCAGACAGTGAGTGGGTGAGCTCGGTATAGGTAGTACCGAAAAAAAGCGGTATCACAGTAGTGAGAAATGATAGTGATGAACTTATTCCATCAAGAGTTTAAAATGCTTGGAAAATGTGCATAGACTATAGGAAGCTGAATGAAGCAACTAGGAAGGATTATTTTCCATTACCTTTCATTGATAAAATCTTGGAAAAAAAATATCTGGAAAATCTCACTATTGTTTCTTGTATGGCTTTTCAGGTTACTTTCAAGTACCGATTGCACCTGTAGACCAAGATAAGACTACTTTTACATGCCTATTGGTACCTATGCTTATCCAAGGATGCCATTTGGGTTGTGTAACGCTTCGGACATCTTTCAAAGGTGTATGATGGTGATCTTCTTTGATTTATTAGAGAAAAATATGTGGATTTTTATGGAAGACTTTACCATTTATGGTGATGATTGCTTGTTTAGTCTTGAACGTGTTGTTAGTAGATGTATTAAAAAAAAATTGGTTTTGAATTATGAGAAATGTCATTTTATGCTAG
>JANZLD010000008.1:60479736-60490343 GCA_026413575.1 Erythroxylum carthagenense | reverse complement strand
CTTCAAATCTTCAACTCTCCAAACTTTTCCCCAATTCTCTACCTTCCACTCACACCACTCACACCACTCACACACACCACAATCATCATTTTAAGGGAGGTAGAAAGCTTAAGCTTGGATTTGTGTACAAGTGATGAGAAAGCAATTAAGCTAGAAGAGTTTTAGTGAACAAAAACAAGTGGAGAAGACCAACGAAGGAGAGGAAGGAAGAACCCACGGATGAGAATAAAAAAACACTCTAAATCACCTTTCACAAGAGAAATGCCGTTAGTGGCTTGCAAAAGTTAGGTTAAAAAACCAAGTTTAAGACCTAAGTAGGCAAGTGACAAGTGTCACTTGCCACTTGTCTTGTTTTTAAGCACTTATTTATTACCTTTCCAATAACAATTCAACGTCTACCCCAATTTTTCCCCACAATTCTAATGGCTTGAAGCAATAAATCCTAAAATCATGTATCAACTTTTCCAGTGTCATTGGACAGTAGTTTCCAGTACCGAAAAATCCAATCAGTCCGCCACTTGGCAATTTTTTCGGTCCGAAAATTTTCTCGAAATTTTCCAGAAAAAATTCTAAAATTCTTCAAAAATACAAAACTCACAAAAACCCACTCCAATTTAATTTTCAAGCACTAAAATCCTATTTTTTTACAAAAATCACATTTATAGACACATATGCCGGGAAATGTCATGAATGCATGTACAGTCATGTGTATGTGCAAAAATTTCTATTCGTGTATATATGGAGGCCATATTATGCATGATCATGCCAAGATAAGTTTACACACTCATAACCCATTCCAAATTACTATTTTGCCCTTCCCATCGGTGATGGGATGTTACACCCACGATCGTGGGAATTTTATAGAATTTTATGGTTCCTTCCCACGATCGTGGAAATGCTTGGAAATGAGGAAAAATTGTGTTTTATTTTCTAGTTGAATCATATATGGATAAGACACTATACATTGGTGCATATGGACTTGATTATTAAAATGAACTTAGTTTGATATTGAACTAATTGGTTAAGTATTTGATGTGTTTAGGTTGATGATTGATGTTATAACTTGAGGACTAGATTGTTTGATATCAATGTATATGAATTTGAGAAGTATGAGTTGTTAATAAGATAAAGATGTCCTTATGAATGCAAATGTGATCCAAGAGATATAAGTAATGGATTAAGTAGGATTGAATGAGAGTTAGGAAATTGTGTGAACATATAATACTAGAAAGGGATTGGTGAATGTATGATTGATGAATTAAGAGTAATTAAACTTACTTAATGCATAACCTAATTGCAATAGGATACATACAAGCTATGATGAATGAATGAGCAAGATTTGTGAATAAAATTACAAATCCCGAGATAGTCAACTAAGCATGCATTGAACATAACACATGTACATGTTTATAATTGAGTACTGATTTGATTAAACAAGTTAGTAATGTGTAAACATGTGTGCATTAAATGATATAGAAGCACAAATTGACCGATAGCATCCAGACATTGCTGGATCGTCAAGGCAATAGCTCATCTATAGCATACAGTGAGTCAACCTAGATGTTTTCTCACTATATTTGATTTTTTTTGTTTAAATTCCAATTATTGAATTGTTACCTATGAGATTATGATAATTCCAGACATTGATAGTCCGAGGGGTCCAATATTCGGGAATGTATTGGAAGTGCTATCTACTTGTTGTGAATATGGAAAAATGAGTGCTCAACTGCATGTTAAATGTCAGACTTAGATCTGATGAATGTGACAAATGACTGTTTATACTGAATGAAAACGATTGATAGTATATTATGTGAACTGATGCATTTTATGGCATTCATATGCATGATTAGATAAAGGAGTTATAACTAGAGTGACCAATGTGAAAAAGAGCTTAAAGCTCAGGAAATGTGTACACAGAGCCACAGGCTTAGTTATTAATGAGCCCCGCATCTATAACGGGTACGGAACAGTATCTGAAATGAGCCTGATATTTGCAACAAATACGGGTTAGTTAAATTCACAAAGAAAAATGGAAATGGAGTCTCATGTGCATTTGCATATACATATCCTTACATGTATCCTGAGAATGATTGGAAAGAACTGAAATTCTAATATTCCTAATATGTTTGTGAAATATGATATGTATATTATATTTGGTACACAAACTGAGTGATGTGATGAATGAGAATTGATTCTGATTAATGTGATATATTCGTGAAATTGGTTTTATACTTGTGATATTTATGTTTTGACATGAGTGAGCACATCGATGATGGTTCACTCACTGAGTTCACAAACTCATCAAAATTGCAACGTTTATTTTTAGGTACTGGGGAGACCTAGGTTTTAAGGCAATCTCGTAGCAGTCTAGGATTATCCATTTTGGAATAAAAATAGCTCAAAGATCTGGTCAACTGAGGTCTGAGGAGTTTAGTTAGAATGTTTCTATTAACATCCCATTTCATATCAGATATTTTGTATAGGAAAACAAACTCTTAGATGTTTTGTGATGTAAAAATGAGGATTATGAGATGTAATGCTACAATGTAAATTATGTTTGCGAATGAAATGGAAAAAATGATTTTATGAATATTGTGTCTATGATGCCTTGAATATGATATTGTGATTGCTCTAACATACCATTCTTATGGGGTATGTGCTCGGATATTCTCTGGAATGTCAAGTATATTTCTTATAAGAGTGGTATGTTATAATATTCACACCATTTTCATTCAATTTATCTCTCATTTGGATCAACTTATAAGAATTTGTAACCAAAATCAAGATATGAAAGCTATTAAAAGCAATAGAAACTAGATACAACAATTACCCCACACTTAAACCATGCTTGTCCTCAAGCAAAATAAAGAACACTAGTATAAAAACAAACAATGGAAACAAAAATTTTCCCAAATAATAATCAAAGATATCAACGATTTCGATAAACACAACTTAAGAACTTGAAATCCATAATACTCCTTGAACAAGCTATTCTTCGCATATTTAGCCAAAATCAACAAGCGCTTCAATTCAAAGAATCATCATCAAGTGTGATAGATACTCACTCCACTCTCCATCCTCTCAAGCATTCAAAGGTGGGATATGTATTCACTCATTGTTTATTTTATGTAAGGCATCTACCATAAACTTGCTCACTAATCCAATCTCCACCACTTATATCAAACACAAACATCAATCTGAGGATCTTTATTTCGGTTGTAATGGGGCCGAGATAAGGGTAGGAAAAAAGAAAATTGAAGTTTAAAACCACAACACAAATTGAACATTTAAAATAATACAAAACAATGAACTATAAAACACTTAATTCTTTCCTCTCACTTAACAAAATTAACACTTCCCATTTTTACTTCTCTCCTCTTCTTTTGATTTTCTTTATCCTCTCTTTCTTCCTTTTCTTTTTTGTTTCTTTTTCTTTTCTTTTTGATTTTTCCCTTTTTACTATATTTTTCATTTATTGATTTAGAATAAGATCAAGTTTAGAAGAGAAGAAATGTAGAGGAGAGATACAAATTATTACAACCATATCCCTTACTTGTTCAAACAATTAATCCGTAAACCTAATCATACGCATTCAAATTCTCAACCTGCCTTATGGTAGTTACAACATAGAGGATAAATAATAAGGTCAAGGCTCATATTTTGGGTTTAAAGAAAGAAAAGGTTTCATGTTAAGCTCAAAGGGTTTAACTAAAGGTAAAATCCTTGTGGCTTTTTAAGCAAAATGGGTAAATCCTAATTGCCTTCACCATTTTAATGTTTGCATAAGATTATGTCATCTCAACTAGTATTTACAAGCAAGTTCTAGAGTTCCTCAATCATGAAAGAACACTCTCAATAAAGAATACTTGAATTTGATGTTTAATAGTTCAAAAAGGCTCAAATTCTTACTAAATGAAAAGTGTCATTTATCTATCACAATAAGCTAATGTCATTCTAATCCAAATCCAAGTCAATCAGTTTAAGCATGCAAGTATACTCATTCACTCATATTATGCATTTCTAATCCAGATCGAGTTCATTTAATAACCATGCATCTCTAACTACTAAATGGGAAAACAAACACACAACACGCAAATGATTTTTTTCCTTAATACTCACCCTACACTTGAACATTACATTATTCCTAATATGATACAAAAACTAAAAGAGGAGTCTAAGACAAAAATTAACACAAACAAGGATAAGCCTTAAAAACTAAAAGACATTAAACGAACAAACAACAATGAAAAGGGGTAGAAATATGATACAAATATAGGGCTGATCATTGCATTGATCTGGTATGGAGAACGATTTACTCTATCGAGGAATTAAGACAATCGCAAGGAAAATAGATAGAAGAGATAGAAGAGTAAGCTTATGCACACAAAGAAAACAAACTAAGTTAAGGTTCACTAAGAAAATTAACAACAAACAAATAATTGAAAAACAAACAAAAATTAAATGGGTTGCTTCTTTAACGTCTTGTAGTTGGAAGCCTTAATGGTTATGCTTAAGGTGGGTTGCTCAAAGTGATTAATTCCACATTTTCTTCCTTTCCATTTGAATCTATCTCCAAGAACTTCCCAAATACTTCCTCAGTTGCATCTACTAGAAATTTGCAACATTTATCACTCTCTTTAACCCAGTCCAGCTTCTTTCCTTCTTCTTCCTGCAAGGCAAAATCACAATATGCAGTATTAACTTGATTGAAAAAAGAACAGTCTTCAGAAACAACATTAATAGGAACAAGTTCAATATTAAAGATGGAAAATTCTACTGTTTCTCTCAAAACAGTCATGCTTAGCTTTCCGTTCTTCACATCAATCAAGGTATTAGTAGTGGCCATAAAAGGCCTCCTTAAGAGTATGGTGTGCTCCTTCCTTGGCTATTTAACCTCCCACATTTCTAAGGCCACAAAGTCTATAGGACCAATCAATCCGCTAACCTTCACCAACACATCTTCCATTATTTCATTCTGAGAACGGATTGACCTATCAGCTAATTGTAGGTACATATTGGTTGTTCTTAACTTTCCTAGATCTAGTTTCTCATAAATAGAGTGAGGCATAAGATTTATGCTTGTTGTTGATTGCAAAACACACCACTAGTCTTACGCTTAATATCGCAAGTATACTGGTCGTACTTATAGTTGCAAAACAAACTACTAGTCTTACGCTCAAAATTGCAAGTATATGGGTCGTGCTTGTAGTTGAAAGCGGATATCGATCCCATGAGGATTGTGCTTAGGCACCACTTAATTCAAGTTATTCTTTGTTTAAGAAATCGTTTCAATCGAAATTAAAAAGATTAGTAAAATAAAGAAAAACTAAAAATAACAGGAAACAATGCAAACCAAACCAAAATCGTAAACTAAGACTTGGAGAAAATCAAGATTAAACGTTAGGACTTGTCATTATCCCTATTTGCTCCACTTTGATTAATTGATTCAATTTATGCTTGGCCCAAGATTTCTTAAAATTCTAGCTACCCTGTAACATCCCGTTACTTGCGGGGAGGTTAGAATAGTAAATAAAAGTGTTCAATGAGAACTTAGAATTTGCATTTTCATGCTCATGCATAAAATGACATACACATACACATGAATAGTGAAATTGTTGCACATGAAAATAATTGTACATGCATTCATGAATAATTCTAGGAATATTTGGACTAAGTTGTGATTTTGGAAATTTTGTGAATTTGGAATTTAATTATTTTGGAAATATTATTGCTTAATGGAATTGTGAGATTTTTGAATTTTGGTGAATTTTGGTGATTGTTGGAAATTATGCATTTTAATGGAAAAGGGGAAAAAGGAATCAAAAGAAGATTATAGATAGTTGTATTGTAAAGATAGAATTAATGGAGTTAGATTCAAAAGAAACTTAGTTAGAGTTAGACCTTAGGAAAAGTGACAAGTGTTAAGTTGCTTTAATAATTTGTCAGAAGTAAGTTTTGATATCTGAGAGTTAAAAACTAAGTTTTTTCTTATCATCACCTTCTCTAAATTTCTTCTCATACACAGAGTTTTCCATCAAACTCTTTAACTTTGCTTTTTCATATCCCTCACCACTTCCTCCACTGCTAAGTGTTTTTTTTCTGCCTTAAGAAAAACTAGAACTTGGTTAGAGTTCATAATGGGTTACGTTTTCTTACATGGAGTTTAGGGTTTTGGGATAGTTGAAGACTTTGGAATCTTTAACAAGTAAGTATTGAGAAAATCTTTTAGAGTTATAAATTTACAAAATAAATTATGAATTCACTGTCATCTGCATGAACATGGGATTTACGTGTATATATTCATAAACACTGTGTTAATGAGAGGAAAATATGGATATAATGTTAATTTAGCTTTGATGATTATTAGTGATTAGATGTTGTAGAAAGGAGTTTTGGAGTTTGAAATAGCAATAAAAATGTGTATAGGATAAGGGTACAAAATTAAAAGAATGAAAAAGTGGTATGCTCTGTTTTCTGTTTCTTCACTGTGCATGTAAGTATATATATGTGTGTTTACATGGGTAAGCGAATTCTTTAGAGATGATTAAGAAAATAGTTTTTGAGTTGAAGAATAATTGTAAAATGATGGTTTGAGATGGGAATGAGTGTTTAAATGGAAGTTGAGAGCAAACATGGAGATTGAGAATGAAAGTTGGAAATGCAAAAAGTTGACAGAGCATGAATAGGTTGAATATGAATTTTTGGCTTTTGATGATTTTTTATTTTAACTTGTATATTTTGGAGTAGTATGAATTTATGGTGAATTATTTGTTTGAAATGGAGTAGAAAAAAATAGAAATAAAATTTTGAAGAGTTTGATTTTAGAGAATGAAGTCTGGAAATTTTCTGGGAATGAATAGTAACAGTGATGAGTTTTTGATCTGAAAATTCCGTGAATTTACTGTGCATATATAGGAAGATTTTGATAAAATAGTCTTCATAAAGTTTGTAAATCTTTATTTTAGCTTTCCATTGATATAAAGTTTGTAAATTTTGGAGTTCTGGATCAAAAGTTATGGAAGTTTGAAGTTGTGATGTCGGTGAAGAAGAAGAAGGATTCGCAGGTCCACTGGAGTGTCGCGATCATGCATGTGCATGATCACGACTCCACAGGACCATCCGAAATGTCACGGTCATGCATATGCATGATCGTGACTTTGCAAGACCACTGGATTGTCGCAATCGTGCATGTACACGATTGCGACTTCCCTCTTTATCCAAAGGAGGTTATTTTTTTGAACATACCTTGATCTTTTTGTTATAACTTCTTCATCTGATGTCTAAATGACTTGATTCTTAAACCAATAGATTCATAACACATTTTCCTACCTTTTTACAAAAATTGGTAGCATTCTGAATTGTTTGGAAAAGATTGATTGAATGAAAGTCAGACAATCTGTTGGAGTGGTATGAACTGGTGTTGTTTTACTAAACATACTTCAGTGTTTTGATTATATTTGGACCCATAGGATTCTAAATGAGATGATTGTTAATTTTGAGTAAACTAAAGAAATAGGGCTACAAATCATATGACAAAGTCTAATTTTGATTCAGTCTCTAAGATATTCAATTTCTGGGTGGAACTTGTACATAGTCAACTGCTTTTGGATAAGAACAGTCTGAAAAGTTTTGAGGTATATCTTCCAAATTACTCAACCAAACTAAGTGACTTTGGTGTCAATAGAAACTTAAGACATTGTAGAATAACTTTGTAGAAGGAAGTGTTGCCTAATTTTTCCATTTACTTTATTAGATTTTTTATACAAAGTTGACCCGTATTTATATTGGAAGAAAATCTGAAGTGGTTAATAAAGTTGTGTAATTAGTTTCACATTGCTTTTTATTGGTCTAAATTATAAGTATACATGGTATTAATGAGGGCTTTGATTTTTGAATGATTTGTTCATAAGGATCTCGATAAAGTACCCTAGAATTGTCATTGAACATGCATTGTGCATATTGTATAAGTACGTGTGCGTTAAGAAATATTTGTACAATTGTGCAAAAGTGTGATATTTGTAAATGTGTTTTGTATGATATAGAAGAAGTCATTGGATGCTAGTCGGACATTACTGGACCATCTAGGCAATATCATTTTGGAACGTACTGTGAGTCAACCTAGATGATTTCCTAGGATTGCTTTGTTTTGAATTTATTTGATTTGTTAAATTTTCAAAAAAAAGAAATTATTGAACTGTTGGGAATTGTTTATGAATTTTGGACTTGAAATCTGAGGAGTTTATTAGTTGGACCTGTATTGGAAGTGTTTTGGTTTGATACAAATTCCTAAATGACTTTGATTCTCAACGAAAGTTGAATGCCAGACTTAGGTTCGATGAATGTGAAAACTTTGTCTGAGCATTTGTATAAGGTTGTGATATGTGACATATTCAGTATTTGATGCATTTCATAAAATGCATGCTCAAATAAAGGCGTTGTGACTTGAGTAGCCAATTTGAAGCGCTTCCATGTAGAACTTTGCTCCGTGATTTCTGATTCTGCACGTAAAGCTATGCTCTGTAATTCTGTTTGACTGAGCCCTATGGACCAGTATTTGTATAAGTTTGTGATAGGCACTCAGTCACAACAATAAGAACGAATGTGAGTCTCATGCATATAACATTCATATAAGACTGAAATCCATGAATGATTTGCAAAGCTGTAATGAGTGATCCTATGTTGTGCCATGTTGTGTGAGTTGTGATGTTCAGAATGAATATTTGTGCATATGTGATGTGTGTATGTGATCCGGTGAAATCATCAATGATGGTTCACTCATTGAGTTCGCAAATTTCATCAAAAATTGCAATTATTTTTCAGGCTTAAAGATTAACTCATTAGACAAATGGGAGTATACCTACGACATACAAGTAAAAGATAGAGGTTGGGATCAGTTGGCATCTGCATTAGTATTTCCTTTAAATTGTATTAAATTAAGTCTTCCGTAATTATTGTAACTTATGTATTCGAATATTTCTGTTTTGAAACAAATTTCCAAATCAGAAATGTTTGTATATGGTTTTTGTAATGTAATGGAATTTTGACAAGTATTTTGTATTCATAATGGGCCCAAATGGCTATTGAAAATTTTGATGATTGCATTGCTATGATTGGAAATGTTTATGAAACAAAGTGAGCCTAATTTGGCTATCGATTTCCACACTTTATGTTTGTAGCTTAAAAAAAATTATACTGAGTTTTGAATGATTGAGTGCTCTAGTATGCCACCCTCGCGGGGCACGAACTCGGATATCCCTCAGGATGTCAAGTACGTGTCTTACGGGAGTGGGGTGTTACATACCCTCTCTCAAGGTGTAATTAAATGTCACTAGTTAAATAAGTTAGAAATAAGTTTGGGATCTCTTGATGTGCAAAGCCTTTCTTAAACATTCAATTAGATATGAAGCTATCCTATTAGCAGCGTAATGATATATTGAAATCTCTTCATAATAAATCAATAACTTATTATTTATAGGTCTATTAATTGACAACTCTTGTTGTACAATTAACACAAATTATCAAACTCACTCTCTCAATTTATTGCAAAGTTTAAGCACAATAAATAACACGAACATGTATATCATTAAATCAATAATGAAAGGTTCATAAATAGTTTAACAATAAAACTTGCTTTTAGCATCATAATATCCATTATATCCCTAACAATCAAATCATCCATGATAAACATGCTAGAAGAGAAAGAAATTGAAATTAGACTGGACGGGCCAGCTCCTCCTCTTCTTTGCCCAATCTGGAAAATTTGGATGATGGGGTGCTCTTAGTCCAATCGGGAATGAAACCTTTAATCTCCCCTTCTCTAGGCTCTCAATCTTTCTTTTGGCTCCAAGAAGCAAGTTCCAAGACCCTTTTATGGCTCTTGAGATTCTTTTCCTTATAAAGTCACGAAAACCTAAAAGAATACAAGAAACCTGCGTGTCTCTTTAACTTCCAGTTTCCACGATCATGGGAATTATACTTGTGCTACCTACGATCATGGGTTATCTTGACAGAAACTTTCTGTAACATCCCGTCACCGATGGGATGGGTATAGTGGTAATTTGGAATGGGTTAGGATTGTGTACATGCATATTTCGAATTGCACATGCATTTTAGCCTCTATATCTATAGATAATTATCCTTGTTGCACTAGCATATGTGTGTACATGCATATATGACATATTCCCAGTATATTTGTGTATATTGGAAATTCGGTGATAATTGTGAAGATTGTGCTTTGAAAATTGAATTTGAGTGAAAAATGAGATCTAGAGGTTTGAAAGATGGAATTGGAGTGTATGATCACGTGTTTTATATTTTTGAGTATTTTTAGGAATTTTTCTAGAATTTTTAGAGTATTGAGTCTGGACCGAAAAAATGACCTAATGGCTGATAAATTGGATTTCCGGTTCTGAAATTGATTGACCAATGGCACAGGAAAATTAGAATTATGATTTTAGGATTTATTGTTTAGAGCCATTGGGAATTGGAAGAAAGTAGAATAAGAAATTGGATTTAGGCTTTATGGATTGAGCAAAGTGGCAAGTGACCTAAGTCACTTGCCAAACATGCCTTAAGCTTCTTATATTTGATTAAAAATCCTTTTATCC
>JANZLD010000008.1:60445592-60460275 GCA_026413575.1 Erythroxylum carthagenense | reverse complement strand
AAAGAGAATTGAGAACAGAGGAAGGTCATTTAATTTAGCTCATTGACTCGCATGAAAAAGTATTCATAGATGGCCATTGTCTCTTTAGTAGGGAACATGAATACAATCATGACTTAAAGAACTAAATGAGATCAAAAAAGAAAAAATGCTAATGCGAGATATGACCTAGGGTATAACATACATTGTCTACTCAAGAACTTATAAGTCCTAGGATCAATTTGTTAATTGAGATGTCATATACTCCTAACAGATATGTGACTATATACTCTCGTCGTATGCTGGTCACACTGGTTATTGAACAAGTATGAGTATTGTAGAGTTTGTTTTAAAATTAAACCCATCATGTGTGAGTGGGAGATGTAAGTTATTATTCCACCCATGAAGGGTCTAATAGTACTTAAGACTCTTGAGATAACTACCAAAGGTAGTTATATAAAGAAAAAAATGAATGCAACTTTTAACACAAGAAAAGAGGACGGTGTGTGGTTGCTTCAGTTTTTCTCTCAAGGTTCTTACGAAGTAAAGAAGAACAACTCGGCAGTAAGTGGAAAGAACAGAAAGTTCTATAACTGGTGGAATCCTAACACTCATTCAAGTACGTAATTTGTGTTTTATCTGCATATGATTGACCCTGTAATATATGATCTGTTCATATAAATTGTTAACATATCTTCTTGTATATTTCTGGAGATGGACATGAGTTCTGACATGTCCATGTCCATGTCTTAGACTGTGCGTCTTTTATTTATTTATTTATATGACTATAAGCTGATATACGATTGTGTCTTAGGTTATGTTTATCTTTAAAGATTCTTTTCACTACATATTCTCCCTCTAGGTTGTATCTTTAACCATGTGTTCATCTTAAGGTGATTAGAGAAGGACAATGGCTAAGATATAACCATGTTTTAGGTTGCGTTCAACCAAGAGTTAATTTTTTTTTCCTCATTTCTTTAACATTTCAGAGAAGGACAATGGCTAAGATATAACCATGTTTTAGGTTGCGTTCAACCAAGAGTTAAGTTTTTTTTTCCTCATTTCTTTATCATTTGAAATGTTTTCCAATTCTTGATAAAACTCATCTGTAGAAAGCATCTTCACAATCACCAGAAAACATAACATAAATGAGTAGAATAAGTTAATTTAAGTAGGAAAAAGCAAACACTTAGAAAATATATGTATGTTTAACCTACATTAAAACCATATCCAAAAGAACTCGATCACAAGACTTGAAGGAAAGAGATAGTTTTAAGAAGAACATACATATCTAGCAAATCCAAAATAAGAGGAAAACTTGCCCTTTAATTGTTTTGGTCCATTTATTGTAAGGAAGGTTATATTGTAGCTTTTTATCCAATGAGATAATACACAATCAAGATATTTTATTAAGGATAAAAGGAAAACATAATAATATGTTTTTCTAAAGGAAAAATGAAAATGTGAACATTTAGATCTACTTCATGGCTATTACACAATCAAGACATTTTACTAAAGGCAAAACATAAATTTAATAAGATATTTTGCTAAAGAAAAAAAGCACACATATAAGTGTAGATCTTCCTTCATAATGGTTGAGCAATTAAGGTGTTTTGCTAAATGTAAAATACATATGCAACATAACGTCATGATTAGGTAAAACACAAACTCAAAGACACAGATATGTCTTTATGGTGATCACACAATCAAAATGTTTTATTAAAGGTTAAATGAACATATTGCAAGGTATTTTGATATAAAGGTAAAACGCGTGCTCAAAATCCTAATTTTGTTTTTATAATAATCTTGCAACCAAGACATTTTGCCACAAGTAAAAAAATGTAAAATAATATATTAAAAATGAACATGTCTTAGAATCATCATACGACTAGACATTTTGCAAAATCAAACCTCATATAGAAATAATCACTAATATATCTTGACTATTACAAGTCTTTTCAAGTTAAGACCTTGTTGATAAAGTGTAAATCTTACTTACGTCATAAGTTTAGATCAAAATTTCAAAGATCTAAATCCATCAAGACATAACTATTATAATGATTTGCTTCATTTATAAAGAAAGAAGTCAGTTACACATCAATTATACAAATTTTAAAGACAAGTGTACACAAATACAAATTAGGAGGAAAAAGGAAATATGTATTACTATTTTGGTTATGAAGGCTAGTAAATTCATTGGAAAAGAAAATGTTGCGAACCTAACTAAATTACAAAACATAGATTATGAAAGCATACTCTTAGTACTTTCCCTAGCCAACTCTAGATGAAGAGTCACAGTGAAGGAGCTACCGAATGACCTTTCTTAAAGGCTTTAACCCTCAACCCCTCTATTTAAAAACCCCTCCTAAATCTTTTAAGATTATTTAAAGCCATTAGGCACGAACTTATAATCATGCTCAGGGGTAGACTATTAATCACCATATTTGGATGCTTTGACTTATTAAGATCATTATGTTTGTTAAAGCTCACTTTGATAATTTTTTTAAATGGTTTCACCTTTCTTGATATTAAAATTTAAAATTTTCTTGGAATCACCATTATCTGTCACTATTTTTTTATATTCAGTTTAATGTTCGCTAAAATATGAATTCCAAAAACTCCTAAGCTAACCAATTTATTTTCCAGAATCAATCCTGTCACTGCTCAATTCCCTTTCTCAATTTCTTTAAATCTTTGAAGCAGATTCATCTACCAGAAATCCTTATTAATTGCGAAGATACCTTTAAAAGCATATAAATTTTAAAAAGACAAGTTAGGTAAGGAAGCTTTTTTTTAACTTCAATTAGTTTTATTTTCTTCTCAACTCTTGTTAACTTTGTTCTTCTTTCATTTTTTGTCCTTTGGAATCCATTGCTCCAAGTAATGACTAAAGGTTCATCATTAAGAATCATATGATTGATCTTTAACAAATACGTAGGGTGACTTTATATTTCTTAATTTGATTATTCATTTTGGATTCCCTGTTTAGGTCTTTGCTTCTTTTGTTTTAGATTCATTTCTTTATTAAGTTCTTTTAAACAATTAAACATTTCAACGTTCTCAAATTATGTTTTATATACTTATAGAAATTAGTAAGTAAGTTTTCAATTAATTTTAAGTTTTGACATCTACTAGTATGTGATTTGGTACGATTTCATTAAATTAGAGAAGTAGAACTCAAGAATTTAAAGTTCTTATTGGTTTTCATCTAGATTAAGCATTAACTCATTTATATTTTTTTCGTGTTCTTGGTTTAATTTTTATTTTGAACTTTTGTTTATTACTTAGTTAACAAATTTTAAACTGTTCATAAATTAGAGGTTAATCTTTATTATTCACAAAGTTAAAGATTTAATCCATTTTTTTATACCAAATGTTCAATCCATTTTGAGAAAATATTATACCTATTTTGGTATTTTCAGTCTAAATTATGTTTTTATGATTCATTTAAGTTTTTATTTTATTTTAATTGATTATTGTATGGAATGAAGAAGGTATTTTTAGGGCTTAGGTCTATCATTCAAAGCAATAGATAGATCGATGAAGATATAGTGTATTGTGTCAAATTAGGATGACTTAAATGGAAAAGTGCTTCAGGAGTTTTTGGTGACAAGATGATATTATTCAAGCTCAAAGGTAAATTCTATTGTTTAGCGATTAGGCTGACTATGCTATATGAGGTGGATTTTTGGCCCATCAAATAAGTGTATAGTCGTAAGCTAATAGTGGTGGAGATGAGGATGCTCCGTTGGATATATAACCTTACTAGAAGAGACAACATTAAGAATATATTGGTGAGAGATAAATCAAAGGTGTCCAGTGTTAATGATACATTAAGAGAGATGAGACTTATGTGGTTTAGACATATTAAAAGGAGACACCCTGGCATTTTAGCTGGAGGAGGCAAGAATATAGTACTTAGTGACTGTAAGAGAAAAAAGAAGGCCTAAGAATAATTGCGATGAAGTGATCAAGAATGATATGGCTTTGCTAGAATTTATCGAGGACATGGCCCGTAAAAGAAAACTTTGACGTACTAGGATAAGGATAAAGGATCTCATGTAGAGAGGTCTTTATAATTCTCTTAAGTCCTCTAAACGTTTTCCATTGGATCATTCATTTTATAGATAGCCTTAATATTTTGATTAAGTAGTACTTCTCTCCTTTTTATTTAGCCTAAGTAGTTTCTTACTCCTTTTTATTTAGCCTAAGTAGTTTCTTACTTAGTCTATTTACTTTATTTTAATGGCCAGTGTGATTTATTCTTATACTTATCCCTTTTTGTCCTAGTTTATATATTTATTTACATATTTTTATCTTGTTTTGTTAATATTTACCATGTTTTATAGGTATTGTATTACATATTTTTGTATGTTTAGTTATATATACTTTTGATATTTAGTATTATTATTAATTTGCATTGCATTTAGGTTTATCGAAAATAACTTCTCTATTTAATTGGAGTAAAACTTCATATTATTAGACCTCCTTAGACCTTGCATTTTAGTGGGAATCTCATTAGGTATTATTATGGTGGTTGTTGTTAGGCTCATAATGATCCTCTCGAAACGAATTCCTTTTAATTCACAAGTAAATTTGACTTGTGGGCTTGCACTTTTTAACCTATTATTTCTTTTACAATAGGAGGATAGGTTGGACCTTATTAGACTAATGGTTTTCAAATTAAATCCAAAGGGAAGCCTTGTAGGAAGTTATACTAAGGTTGAGCAAATAACAAGTTTACTCTTAAGCTTTAAGACATTAAATCCGAAGAGTATCCCAGTAGGATATTAGACAAAGTTGGAGCAAAAAAGAAGGTTTACTCTTGCCCAATTTGTGTAAAAATTGTAAAACATTAATTACTTAATTTTTAACTATATTTTCCATTTGAACTTAGTCCTTTTTAGAAATAATATTTTCAAATTAATTAAAACCACATTTGGATCATCGGTTCTTAAGAACCTAGATGAAATGAAATTTTTAAATAATTGCATCCTATGCACATTTCCCAAGTGATCTAAGACTACTTTGATTTTATTCATATTCTTGCTTATATTTTTATGTGAACAACTTAAACAAGGGATTATGTGAGAGAGCAAGAGCAAAGACAGAACTTATTAAATAGATGATTTAGAAACATAATTTTTTAATGTTAAAGAAGGATTGAATTCTTTAATTGAAATAAAATCCAATACATACAAACACACAAAGTACTTAAGAAATCCTTTGACCTCAATGTATATTTTTGGCCTACTCCTAGAGATGGAAATTATGCTTGGGTTTGACTCAGCTAAAGATCAACAGGCTAGGCCTAGGTTGACTAGACCTCGGGCTATCTAGGCTCGTGTCCCAATAATTATTGCAAAAATAAATGTTGTTTTGTAGAAAATGATATCATTTTCTATTTTCAATTAAACAAAAAAAAAGGTTGATCTACCCCAAGTTTGAATTGAGCCATACCCAAATCCTAGCAGAAATTGTTAGCTACCTACTCCATTTACTTTAAATAATTCTCATTTTCTAAATAAGTTCAATTTTATTTGCTCCTCCTTTAAACATTAATTTCATGCTTACAAATAAATGATTTTAAAAATGTTTTTGACCTAAGAAAACTTTTATTTAAGTTCTTCAATATGCACTTTTAATGTTATCACTTTAATCCATTTTTGTCATTTAATCTTCAAATAGTCTTTCATTTGTATAATTTTACTTTCATTTCAACTTATATTTGTTCCTTATTAATTTTCTTCTAAAGATTTGGTTCTTTTTTTTTTCAAACTCATTTCTTGTTTAAGAATAAAGTTCTTCATCATATCTAGTTTAAACTCGTTTCTTTGTCATATTCATTTTAACTTTCCTTAAAAATATAAATAATAATAATGACAAAAGTCAAGTCTACTTTATCTTCAAGCCTTATGATATAGCCTAGGCACCGTTAGGCATTTTATTTTATTTTAATCCCTAGATAAAAATAAAATATCCTATGAATTTATCTTTAGTTCAAATATCGCTCTAGAAATGTTTTTTCTAATTTGTAGGCATAATTATAAACTCTCTATGAATTAACTGTTTTGTTTATCTCTGCCTCTTTAACATGCCTTTTCTTTTAATTCACATTTAAGTTAATGTTTTCAAGCTCCTTAATTTTGCAAAATTCATTTTGAGATCTACGTAACTGCTTAGATAAATAAAATAGGATATCTAATGCCTTCTCTATTTTTATAACTTGACCCTCGAAAACATTTCTTTAGTTTAAGATCTTTTAATTTCTATTCCATTAGGTTTTATCTATTTTTCATTAATAAAGTAGCATGGCAACTCCATTAATTTAGTTTTTCAATTGTTGATATCATTCTTATTAAGCACATCCAAAAAAGTCAGTGAAAGTTATGGTCACTCAACTGGAAACTGGAAGGTCTACCCATTTTCAGGTTTTTTTATCTTTTAAGATTTTTTATTTTTTATTTGCACAATAAATTAGGTGTAAGATCCATAATCTTATATTTATGTCTTTAATTTCTTACATTTTATCACTTTCATTATTTTTGTTGCATTTTTTGTATTATAGTGCAAGTAGAGTAGTTTAAGGAAGGGTAAAATTTTAAAGGTTTATATGATTCGCTCTTAAGACAGCACACACAAGCATAGATTCACACACATGAATGTATGCATGCATGCACATGTTTAAACATAAACACACACATACACACACACACACACACACACACACACACACACACATACACACACGTGCGTGCGCGCGCGCGCACACACACACACACACACACACATACACACACACACACATTATGTGTTCATTGATGCCTGCTATTGTCATATTATCACATGTTATTTTTGGAAAAATATTTTTTATAAACTTTATTTTCTTATCTTGTAATTATTTTAACATAGAAAACATGATTTTAGTTTACATTAATTCTCTTTTTTTAATCTAGAAATTTTTGTCATCACTTGTATTCTTACGAATTCATATATTATTCTAAAATTATTTGATTGCATTATATTTTCTTAACTAACTCTTTTCTAAGTATCCTTTTATAAGGAGTTTACATTATACAAGAAACCTGTATAGAGAAGCCATTTATTAACAAGCATAATGATTAGAGGCTCTAGATCACCTAAGAAGTTGAGTTAGAGAATGTGATTAGATTGGTGTTGAGAAAGAGATAAGATTAAGATGTGTTTGATTGGCAAAAAATCCCTTTTTTTATTTATCATTTTCATATTTTCAATCATAATCAAATACTGATTTTATATAATGATAAATAGGAAAATGGGAACATTTAGTTCCTCCATCTCCTTGAAATTAATTTTCTTATTTTACTAATCATGTACTCATAAACTTTTATAAGCGTTAAAGGTGATTGATTATGCTAACTATAACCCTAAAACGAAAGACTAGTAGAATTCTTCCTTTATAAGGTTAAAATTAAAGAACTAAAACCATCCCAGCTAAAAAATCTTAAATGAAAATTTTGAGAAGAAATTAGACCAAAAAAGGAGTTTAGTGTTAAAAGGTTTTAAAAAAAAAAGAAAATCCCCTACTGGAGAGGAGACTTAACTTGATACTCATAGAGAATAAGTTTCCTTTACTACACAACATCCTCCATTTGATCTATATGTTAGATTTGTGACACTTATTGTATTAACCCCTTAACTTCCATATGAATTAATGGCCTACTTTTTATAAAATTTTCAATTCCTACTTGCATCGACTTATTAGTTTTTACTAACATCTTCTTACCAAGGTCCTCCTATATCATCCTATTTTGATCTATTGATGCTTATGTATCTGATTCCACTTGTCTCCATATACTCTATACCACAAATTTGGGAATCGTACTCAGCTCATTCAATACTAGTTCCCTTGGAACCAATATTAAATTATAGATCCAGCAATGATACATAATCCCTCTTTTAATTATCCCATAATTCTAAAGAAAGTCAATTATAGGAAAAAATTTCTAATCTAGAGTAGAAATATTAGAAGATGAAACAAATGATCATAAGTGTAGTGTATCTCGATGCTTGGGTACCTAAGGAATTAAGCTCAAAATAAAACATTTGACTACCTAAAAAGTTTAAAATTCAAAATTTTAAGAAGTACAATAGGAATTTAAACTCAAAGTTTTGTGGTAAGTTAACAACCAACCATGGTGTAATAAGCAATCTAGGGATAACTTTATTAGAAAGAAACTTGACAAAGTCTTGGAAACCATGTGTGGTTTACCACTTATCTAAGTAGTTATTCTTCTTTTACAAATCAAAGACTCTTAAACCACTTTTCCATTATTACTCATCTTGGTACTATCATACAACACTGCCCCTTCAGATTTAATAATTTTCTAACTGATCTAGTCGAGTTTAAGATGTGTACAGTGAAAGTTTTAAGTGTCAGATCTAAAGCTCCAAACAATTTATTTATGTAAGGCAGATTTCACTCATTAAATAGAAGATGAAACTACTTTTTCATAACAACATTGGCAACACCATCATCTCAAAAAGACTATTAGGATTGCTCTTGAGAGGATTCAAACTAAGCTTCAAAATGGTCCCACCTTTGTTATTCATCAAGATCAGGAAAGGTTAGCTATGTCACACTTCTCTAATGCATTAACCTATGAATGTTCACTGATGAAACAAAGATCAAGAGTTAAATGGATGAGAGGAGACAAAAACATAGCTTTCTCCCATAAAGTTGTTATTTCTAGGAAAAACAACAACAAAATAATCTTTTTAAATTTAAATAATCAAGAAAATTTTTTTAACACTTATTGCTCCTAGGAGCCTGTGATTATTTCTCAAACATCCCGAGAGCTCCCACAAATGCTACTTAATCTCAATTACTTCTAAAAGAGCTTATGCAAGAATGTATCACTTTATAGGAAGCAAAAGTTTTAAGTAAGCCCATCACCATACAAGAGAATGAAGACTCTTCAAAATCTCTAAATACTTTTAAGGTGCATAGTCCTGATGACTTTAGCCCATATGTCTTCAATAAATCTTGGAATCTGACTAAAGACATTATGATTGATGCTATCCTCGAATTTTTCACTAAACGAGAGATGCTGATTGACATCAACAGCACATATGTAGCTCTCTTTTTAAAGGTTGTAAGTAGATGAAATTCTTTGATTTTCCACCCATTTCATATTACAACATAATGTATAAAATTATTTCCAAGATTTTGGCTCAGAGGTTGAAAAAATTACTTCACAATTACATTGATCTTTCTTAAGGGGAATATATACCAAGTAAACTTATAGGGGCAACATCTTATTGCTTCAAGAGCTTATCATAACCTATTCCAACAGATGAGGCAGCAAGAATTGTCTCCTTAAAATTGACTTGAAGAAAGCATATGATAGTGTCGATTGGGAGTTTATC
Organism: Erythroxylum carthagenense; assembly: GCA_026413575.1. Taxonomy (NCBI): domain Eukaryota; kingdom Viridiplantae; phylum Streptophyta; class Magnoliopsida; order Malpighiales; family Erythroxylaceae; genus Erythroxylum; species Erythroxylum carthagenense. The sequence continues at coordinate 60,450,891 of JANZLD010000008.1, read as the reverse complement.
TAAACACTCTAGATGCTATGGAATTTCCTCATAATTTTTTTGGGTGGATCTCGCGATGCATTACAAGTCCTTTCAAAATCTTAGTAAATGGACAACCTAGTAAATCTTTCAAAAGATCCAAGCGGATTTGACAAGGAGATCCCATCTTGCCTTATAATTTCTCTCTTGTTATAGAAGTCTTCAACAGATCACTTAAGAGAGTTATAGAGAGAATAAAGGATTTCAAATTTCATTCTAGGTGTAAAAAGGAGAAAATCACTAATCTTTGTTTTGTAGATGACATACTTCTCTCCAAGGCTGATCAAAATTTTATTTATGCTTTTATGAAATCTTTGAGAATCTTTAGTAAACTTTGTTGTTTGGAAATCAATTGTTAAAAAAATGGTCTCTATCTTTTCAAATCTAATTAAGGAAAGAATCTATTATCAATTCTATCACTAACTTTAGGATACATCTCTTTCCAATGCTTTATCTAGGCATATCCATGTAAAACTCTAATCCTTCCTCTAAAGATTTCAATATTTTAATTCATAGGATTAATAGTAAAATCTCCCTATGTAGTTTTAAAACTTTCTCCACTATTGGAAGAGCTCAACTTGTTTCATCTGTGCTAAACTCAATTAATGTATTTTGGGTTACACTAACTCCATGGAGATGATATGCGATAGGTTTATATGGAATGGTAATGAGGAAACTTTCAAAAGAGCTAAGATGCATTAGAAAGAGGCTTATTTGCCTAAATACAAAGGAGGGTTTGGGATCTTCTTTCTTAAGTTGATGAATATTGATATGGCATCTAAAAGACTTTAGAGATTAATGACTGACAAATAATCCCTTTAGTGTAAATGAATTCATGACATATAAATAAAGAGCAGAAGCATATGTGTTCTAAAAATTAAATTATCGTCAATTTCAACCTTGATAGTTATTCTAAGAACCATGGATATGTTGAAGAATGAGTTTGTCACTCTTATTAGAGATGGAAGACAAAAAGACTTTTAGTTTGATAATTGGCTATCTTGTGGCCCTTTATTAAACTTGTAAGAAATGGAAATCTTCATACCACTTACTGGGCAGAGGTTGACAGTTGTAGAACCATTAGTTTATAAACATGTTTTCATATAGAATGCAATTTCTAGATCTCTTTGTGAAGAGATTTCTCAAACTAGTCTACTTGGAGGGGAAGATAGAATCATTTGGAAACACACTAGAAATGGCAAATTCACTAATCAAAAGTGTAGAAAGGTCCTTTATAATCATTATAGTGTTAAGTCAAAATAACTTTACGATTAATTTTGATGAAAACCAAATAATTATGAAGTTGAAGAAAAATGAGACAAAAGCAGAAGCAATGTGAGACGGAGCCAAAAGCAAAAAGAGATGAAAGCAAAATAAGACGGAAGCTAAAGAAAAATGAGACAGAAGCAAAAATGAGACGGAAGCCAAAAAATGAGACGGAAGCAAAATAAGATGGAAGGTAAAGCAATATGAGACGGAAGCTGAAGCAAAATGAGACGAAAGCAAAAATGAGACGGAAGCCAAAAATGAGATGGAAGCCAAAAATAAGGTGGAAGAAAAATGAGACAGAAGCTGAAGCAAAATGAGACGCAAGCTGAAGCAAAACAAGACAGAAGCAAAATGAGACGGAAGCTGAAGCAAAATAAGATTGAAGCAAAATAAGACGGAAGCTAAAGCAATATGAGACGGAAGCAAAAATGAGACGAAAGCAAAAAATGAGACAGAAGCCAAAATGAGACGGAACCTAAATGAGACGAAAGTTAAAGCAAAATGAGACGGAAGTGAAGCGAAAATGAGACGAAGGAGTCGTCGACGCAGAATCAAGTCAGTTTGAGTTAGTTACAGAACTCAACTGATTAACCGTTTCTTTAAAGATTAAGAATTAAGAAGAAAGAAGCAGTTATCAAGAAGTAGTTGAATATGAAGACTATAAATATGAGTTGAAGTCGAAGACTGAAAGAGCTAGTGATTTTTCTTCTTAGTGATATTCAAAAGCTAAACATTGTATTTGTGCGAAAACACGAGAGCTATATTTTTCTGTAACAAAGCTTGCAATATCTTTCTGTAAGAAAGAAGAATAGCTGAGAGCCAAAAGAGGATAAGTAAGAAAAAGGATACTTGATGTACGAGACTTGAAGAGGCTCAGTAAAAAGAATACTTGTACTGTTGTGAAGTATAGTGAAATCTTAGAAGGGATTCTGAGGACTGGACGTAGCCCACGGTTTGGGGTGAACCAGTATAAAATTGCTGTGTCGATTCTCTCTCAACTCTTAACTCCTGTTTCTATTTCTAACATAAATACTTTTTAATATTGTTTTGTCAATCGTTTTAAGAAAGCAAATTTTTAAAAAGGGGATTGTATTAAAAAATCCAAATACACAATTCAACCCCCCTTCTTGTGCACTTTGTATATCGTATAATAACGTGTGATTCACTTCATATAACATAATACCTTAGACTAAGGTGGTATGGTTTAAACATCTACATCCTAAAGCATCTTTTACATTGTGGTTAGCTATGAAAGATAAATTACCAACTATTGATAAGCTAAAGAAATTTCTTAACATTTCTAATTTGTGCACTCTTTGTTAAAGGACCGAGGAAAGTAGTGATCACCTATTTTTTCAATGTGACTTTTTCACTTCTAGTTAGACATCAGTATTACATAAATGATACATTTAGAATGTTCTAGAAGATTGGATTTCTATCACGGTATGGTGTGGTGAAGTTATGCATTATTATTCAACAAGAAAGGAGAAAGCACAACAATCAAGTCGTGCTTCTGCCTTGCTTTCTCCTTTCTTGTTAAAGGCATTTGGGATGAGAGGAATGCTCACATATTTTAAAATAGAAATCTAACCAAGGAACAATTGAACAACAAAATTATCCTACAGATTAGAAGCTACCTTAGCCTATACAAAATGATTATTATTATACTAGAATGTGGAATATTTAGTTTTTTAATCATCCCAATGTCTAAGAAGGTTGAAAATAAAATTACCTTATAGTATTTGCATTACCTGGCATATTTATATACAATTTGTAGCTTTTTGTAACTCTTAATTACCTTTAATTGCTTAATTTATTACTATTTTCTAAAGATACTACTATCACCAGCAACAAAATTTAATGGATGATTTATACATTAAACACATAATATACAATTTTCATACAATGCTAAGCTAGTAAAATATTAAGATGACTAAAATAAGGGTTATAGGGTTTTATACACTGAATAAAAGATACAATAAAAGATTAATGTCTTTGTTTTTAATTTTATGTTAAAGTGTTTCATTTCATGTCTTACATTAAATTAATTTTTTTCTTTCTATGAGAAAATTCATAGGAATGACAGTCTTAAATTTTTAATTTGCATGTCTAATGACAACTTTAGTATTATTAGATTGATTAATTTTTTTGGTATGTAAAAACATAACTCTATATAATCAAGTAATTTAAGAACATATTTAATAGGAAAATGATAAAAAAGAGATGTTAAGAATTTTATAATATACCAATAAAATTGAATAAGTTAAAATATTTCTAAAGCTTTGAATACAATGAGCACAAGCAAAAAGTACGATCACCTCTTTAGTGGAAGTCATATGTAGCATCAATGGAACTCAAGTTTCGTATATAACTAGAAATAATATGTATATCAAACATAGATGCTATATACAAATAATATTTAAAAATGTTTATAGAAGTATAAATGAATATTTAAAAGTTGAACTAAAATATTTCATAATTAAAAATTAATTAAAAAGATTGAAAGTATGCTTTTTCCTTTTCTAAAAATTCTTTCTTACAAAGCCAACATATCAAAATCCATCACGCATGCTCTACCATATTAGGCCATAGAAAGATGCATATTTGATTTAAAAGTTTAACAACTAAGTAAAATATATTTGAAATCTAGAATTTATTCAATTTTGCAATATTAGTCATAAGTAGCAAAAATATTTTTTATTGACTTCAAGTTGTCATAGTTAAAGGGCTTAACTATGACAGTATCAACAATAAAATCTAGTAAACTCTATTAATAGTCTAGTAAAGCCTTAAAGACTTAACACATTAGTTTAAAAATCTGGTAAGGCTCTAATTGAAACCATATTCTAATTGAGTGCCAAACTATTGCTCATTCTAGTAACTATGTCTCTAACCAATGCTATTCCCTTGATTTAGTTGATTATGACATAGCAAAGGGTCTAGTATTCTAAAAGTATGTTTCTAAAGACCTTGAAATTTCTTTCTTTCCATATCCCATAAATAAATATCTAAAGGCCACCTTGAATACAAAAATATCTTTTTCTTTTTTTGTCTTTGAAGTTTGTAGGCCCACTATAGTAGATTGCTTCATTGTTTTTTTGTTGCACTACAAATAATACAGTAAGAGGATTTGTTGCCAAAGAATTAAGGAAATGTTATAAATAAATAATAAACGATCCAATGATTCATTATCCTATAAATAGAACGTGCATTTTGGATTATTATAAAGAGCTAAATTGAGTTTTTATTTGGCCTAGAGGCTATACCTTATTGCTATCATAAGATAAAGGAATTTATGGAAATGTTGTTGTTTTGTCATACCAATTTTAACCAAGATGATGATTGATGGGGTCCTATTAATAAATCAATATTTGATAGTTAATACCTTAGATTTGTGTCTTCTCCAAGTAATGGAGTCATCCATTATAGATTAGGATGTAGGTTGACAAGTAGCTATTGATTATAGAGAAATCCTTTCATAGTTGAGGTAGTCAAATCATTTATCCTTATTAATAGTAGCTTTTACTCTTATATTATTAGGAATGCTTGCCCTTAATCTTTTATAATTTTATAATTTGTGTAGATTTCCAAGCTCATGCCAATTTTCATAGCAAAACTAAGTTTGCTTACCATTGCTAACTCTAGTTTTAGATTAATGCTAACTTGATCATTTAGGGCCAGAATAAGGTCAATGAAGTGTTGATTTAGGGTTTAATATTCCAAATGCCCTCTCTTTTGAGGTAATGAGTTTTTATCTATTTAACCCATATGGATTTTTCATTTATTATTAGCTTCTATAATTTTTTAAAGAAAGACTTTGTTGACAAATCTAATAAAGGTGAGTCCCAACATCCCTTTATTTTTGAAAATGCATGCACCGAACCATTTAAGTTTTACTATATATGCATTGTTATCTTTACCAATCTAAAGGAAGTTTTTTTTTGTTAGCTTCTCAATGGTTTTAATCATATTAATTGGTAAATGCAAGTGATAACTCCAATATATGTGCATA
>JANZLD010000008.1:60334838-60350828 GCA_026413575.1 Erythroxylum carthagenense | reverse complement strand
CGCCCTTTCCTCACTCAGTCAGGCCTTGGTCCACTAGTATGCTCTCTTCAACATTTGATTATTTCTTCACTATACTCTTGGCACACGAAGCTTTTTTTATTCATTAATGGTAATTCCTAGAACTTCCCAAGTTGTCTACAACATCTCCAACCTAGATACCCCCTAATATACACTCATATGACATCTTTTTCCAAAAGGATATACCAATCAGTAACCTTACCAACAAAACTATGGTTAATTTATTATGTAGACAAGGCAACCATGTTCCCCGATCAAGATGATATTGAGTAAGTTTTTAACTTTAAAATTTTCTTTTACTTTCTAGTTAGCTATATATAACAAGCTAACCACCACTGACAGAATGTCTTACTTACAAGTTGATAAATCTTGCTCAATGTACTCATTGTATGATGAATCACAGAACCATCTTCTATTTGAATGTCCCTTCAACAACTCCATTTGAGATTAAGTTACTGCTAAGTGTTCACGGTCTAATCTAGGGGACTCTCTAATAGACATTACATATATAATCTTAACTCAAACTGCCTACTCAAAATCATATCTTCATATTCATAATCTTGCACTAGGATATTGTATCTACACACTTTGAAGAGAACACAACCTAAGAAGTTTTGCTAGTAAATCTTCTTCCAAGGAAGCTTTGGTATCAATGATCATCATGAAGTCCAAGAACTCATTTTGATGAAGAACCTACACTTGACTTGTAGTTCAAACATACGCTTTTCACTGAATCTTTAGTGCAAACTTTTTTGCATTTATTTTCACCTTGTTTTTCTTGTTCTTAATCCATTACTTTAAAATATAATTTAGATAGGGGTAGTCCCTCTTGTTTTTAATCTTATATGACTCTTTTTTCTTTATTAATTAGTTCTATTTCTTTTCTCAAAAAATATTTGAATTTGAAATGATCCCACACTTAATATTTATTTTTATTTTTACTTTTAACTTTAACCAAATTTGAATTTAAAAGATTCATAAAATATAAATCAATTATAATAGTATTTATTATTTTTAAATAGATTAAGATTAATAATTATTTATTAATTCTAAACAAAATTAAAATAAAAATAGTAATAATTTTGGCAATTAATTTTGATTAGCTTAATAATAATGTTTTATATAAGAAAATTACAAAGATTTTATATGATAATATTTATGAGCATGAGTTGTTTATTATAATTTTTATTAATCGAAGTACTTTAGTATTGTTAGAAGTTTACAAGTACCACGGAGGATGTGGAGGATTAGAGTGATAGTTACAAGGTAATATAATGGCCCTATATTATAATGCAACAAAGTAAAACTGAACTAATTAACTGGTTCGAACAACATCATCTTTAGTTTTTCTAATCCTGTATAGTTTGTCTAATCCCATAGAGTCTGTACAACTAAAGCTTCAAACAACTGCAAACCATTCAAAGAAAAAGTATTATCTTTTGTTTTCATCATCTCACTAAAGAGGATAGAGGGGAGTTGAATAGCCAGTCTTAATCTACATGTTTTCCTTCATGTAGTAGGTTACATCCTTGCTTTCCATATGTTAAGTTGTGGTTGTAAACAATAGCATTAGAAATTTCTTATGGCAACTAAAAGCAATCACTAACATTATCCAAGACTACATTACTTTTAAGAACAATCATCAAATAGACCAATTTGTGTTTGCCCAAGACATCAGTTTACACCAAAGAGCCTATGATAGCCTACAATGTAGCAAGATCTATGGTTTGCTCGTAGTCATGAAAAAAATTTGAGGATTCAATTATCAATATGCAAGATAGAAAAAGTTTTTGTGAGCATTTTGTGTTTGAAACAAGCCATAAAAAGAATATAATCTTAGGGAAAACGTGCTTATTTCTCTATATCATATTTTCCATATTGTTACTAGTGGTGTTCTCTATGGTTTGAAATTCTTCTACATATGAGAAAGTAGTGAATTTCCTTTTTTTTGCTAGCCAAGAGAGTGTTTCTTTTTTACTAGTAATAGGGGATGAGCATGGAGAAGATTCAACATTAGTCCTAACTGTTGTATTTCTCTTTCTCTTAAATCTCCTTGCCAAGGCAATCTGCAATATCAACTAGTCGAGTCCCAATATCCATTCTCTAAAATCCTTGCTATATTAACCAAATATTTTACCCATTTGATATATGATTTCTAGGTTTTATGAGTTATTATCAAACCGTAATATTTGAAAAAAAATCAAAAAATCTTTATTATAAAGAGGATACTTAGACTTATGTGTATTACTATATAAATGAGATGTGACATCACCACATTAAGGTACTTATTCTAAATGTAGTTGTTAACTAGAGAAGAGCTAACATAGCATGTTATCACTATTAGTAATAAAATTTCAAGAACTATACTTGAAAATGCTTGACTTTTGATAATATTTAACTAAAGTACAAGACCTTATTCTATTATATTAGAAAGTGAACTACTTAGCATACTTTGGAATTTGGAATAAGATAATACAAAATCTTATAGATGGATGGTGATTTTTTTATAAGAAAATAAAAGAAGAGAATATTTTAAGACCTTATACTCTATAAGCTTCTCTGTTAAGATAATTAAAGTTATTATCATGCTTTAAGAGCTCTATCACATGCTTTAGTTAACTTTATTCCACATAGGGTTTGTTTTATGTAGCCATATTTATGTCATGTGATCATCTCTTATAAATTGATTATGTTGCAATGAATTATATAAATTATGTTCATTTATGTAACACATACTCATTATCTAATCACTTCACTATTTGTGTTATGCTAATCATGCAAATTAAACTCGTGTACTATGATTGGTATTCAAGTGTTATATGAATGATTATGAGAAATTTGTGATCTTTTAACTTTATCAGCAATTGAAAATCAATTACCTAACATATATATGCCTTCTATGGCATGAATATGCATGTAAATTATTTTCTTTCTTAATATAGAATAAAGGGTTGATTCGTATCATCTTGACTTAGTTCAGATTTCTCTATTTTCCTTTTTTAAGAATATCAAGTTGGGGTCTTCTCCTACCCGTACAGAATAGAACATGTTGAGCTAAATCTTCTTCATATAAAGCCTGTTTTATTTAGATCAAGAAAATCATATTCTTTTGTGAAACCATATGTTATGGCTCATATCTATAGTCAATCCTATTTCTAATAGGAGCAGATGACAATTGAAACAAAATCTTCTTATTATTTTGTATCCATAATAGTGCAAAAAGAAGGCCCAACTCCAAGTTGTTCAAGAGTAGTGGCATTGAGTTTCTCAATCCTTTGCCTTAGGATTAGTCAATTCTATCCCTCAATGGGAATAAGGGAATGGGTATAAATGTTCTATGAAGAGTTTTATTTAATTTTATATTATATATGGATTAATATAGATTAATCAGTATTGACGCTTAGATATATTTTAAACAATATATTATAACGAAAATATTAATAAAACAATAAAAATAAAAATAAATGTATAAACTATTCAATTCAGGTGCTCAGTTCAAATACGAAAAGTATGCCACGCTAATGTGCCTTGGATGATCCATATCTCAAGGTCAAGCACTAATGAGCACATAACGTAGTGTCTCAAATATAGTTATTACAACAGAGAATTGTGTTGTTGATTGATATTTTATGTCATATCAATATTAAAATTACCACAAGTATATGACGTAGCTGTAGCTGGCACAGGCAAGTATAGGTTAATCCTAAAAAGACATTAAATAATAGCAATTTTCCATCTTTTGTTATCTAGCCTACAACATGTATTTTTAGGTTTTAATTAAAAATAAACCTAAATAAACAAACTAAAATAGGAAACAATAATAAATGCAGGATAGAAAAATTAATTAGAAAACAATCAAAATCAAAATTTAGTGTTAGGTGATGAATCCTCCTAAGAATCATTAAATACTTAACCTTTTATCATGCAATTTTATTATTAGTTATTGGATCATAGAAATTCCTATCTTATGTTAATAAGTGTCACAAGACTACTAGAAACTAATTCAACGATTGATTAACTTAGGATTGCATTATCGATTTATGAATTCTGATATTAGGTTTGACCTTAATCAAAAGGATTCATGTTGACCTATCTGTAGGTTTGCAATCAACCCCTTTCAGTTATGGTAGATGTACACATACAAAAGGACTTCTCAATCTTAATCATATGAAATCAAATCATATACTAATATTCTTGGTATATTAGATCACACTTAAAACACATAACTGAATCGCAATAATCAATTAATATAATTGGATTAAATAAAAGGTTAAAAATAGTGTTATCCCAAACTAGGGTTCATCATACCTATACATTAAACACATTTAGTTACTAATCATAGAAAATTAAATCAAACATAAACATGCATAAAAACTAATAGAAAATAAAGAGTTGGATGTTTCACGCCTTAAATTTTTTATGAAAGTCAACTTCCTTTAATTTGCCTCTACTTATGTCCTTTTATGATAAATTGTAGGATTTTTTAGACATAAATAGTTTGATACACTAACATTTGATAGATTGTGTATATTCAAAAACTCCAAAATTTGCAATTTTACAATGGCACAAAGACTTACACGGGAATAAGCACAACATAACCATGTATTTCTAATTTGCTTTAAATCTTCTTTTTATGATATTTTTTCATACGAATTCTTCTGCTTTTGGTCCATGAAGGCAATTATAACCTATAATCACATTTGGAGTGAATTAAATACCAAATATCTATAAAATATCAATTATGGGTATATAATTATAGTCAAATATACATCTATCAAACATCCCCACAATTAAACTTTTACTTGTCCTCATTCAAATCATAATGTAAATTATTAATTTTACAAACATCAATCCTTTATTAATCTCAACCTGACCATCCATACTATAAATCATCATATCATATTAATCAAATTAACATACAAGTATAATCAATTTATCCTAAAACTAACTTCATAATTCAATATTAATAATAATCACGTCAATAACCTTATTGAAATTAAAAGCATAAATTTTTACATCCTCACCAAGGTTTCATTCAATGCACTCAAATGTTTAGGGTGAAAAGTATCAAACTCTCAAATCAATGCATAGTAGAAAACTTACCGTAGTCTTGTAATATTATCACATCTCCACCACTTATAAGGATAATAAAAAGTGTGATAAATTTAAAGGAAATTTATAAAGGAAACATTACAAGAAACGTGTTCACAATATATAGGTCCTTTCATTATAACTCTATTGGCACTATACATTTAACCATAATTTTCCTATAATCATTTTTTTAATCATATTTTTGGGCATTCACCATATACCACAATTAAAGAAATATTGGACTATTCATTTCAAACATTTAAGTAATGTAAATATCCTTCAGGGTTCAAAACAATAAAAAGACTTTATAGAATAATAGGATAAAGTTAATAATGGGGTCTAAACAATAAAAAAAAAAAAAGGCCAAAGCTCAAAATTGGTTATTCCTAAAGGATTTTCCTTAATTGGTTATTCCCCATAATTAAAATTGTACGTTTTCCTTAATATACACAATATAAGCATATATGATAAGTGAGAAAATGGAGTTTGTTACTTCCCTTAGTAATAAGAGTTTAAGAATTCTAATCTTGTGATTTGGGACTGTCCATCTAATAAGATATATTAACATCCTCGCAAAATTTAAAGAAAAGGGAATAAAAAAGATAAAAGAAAATAAAAATAATAATTAATAAAGATATAAAATAAGAAGTATGAAAATGAAAAATAACATAAAATTTAAAACAAAACATATCCTAATTCATGGGTTGCCTCTCATGCCGAGCTTGTTTAACATCATTAGCTCAACATACCCTGCATATTACCATTATCCTAGGTCTATGATCAGTGACTTGCTTCCACCCTTTTTTCTACAAAGCAATTTCATAGTCTGTAAACAAGCCACATCCTGCAAGATTATCATAATGATATAATGTAACAAGTTAGTAAAACCAATTAACTACAGTAATGCCCTTTTTAATGAAAAGTTGTTAATAAAATAAGGGATAAGAAAACCTTTTGAATCATAAATTAAGTTAAGTAGATTGTCTTAAAGGAAGTGGGAACCTTCTGTACTTAAGGTGACTACTAATGATTCATCAATAGTTTCCTTATTTGATTCCTCTGTTAGTTCTTCCTCAACTATCTTTGTCCGCTCTTCCTCTTCTTCTTCTTCGAAAAAGGTTTTTGGCTTATCTTCTTTTTCAACGATCTCTTGCCACTCATCTACTTCCTCTTCTTAGATAAATGTTGTATCTTCTTTTTTGCCTTCTTTAAGAAGTTCATATCCACTCCTAAGGGTGATTGCCATTCCATGTTCTATTTCAATAGTACTAGGCAAATTCCCTTATAGTTCATCAGATAATGTCTTCACCAACTGGTTAATCCAATTCACCATATTATGTATACAAGCCTCTATTTCCTGATGCCTTATGTTTGTTTCTTGAATAAAATTGGCCATCATATCTTTCAAAGTGGCAGTTACCTCTTCACCTTCTTGAAATGTATCTTTATTCATGAAATCTATCGTCATCTCTTCTTCATTATAAGATGTTAGGAATCTTAGATACTATAAGTGTAAAACCCCAAACCTTTCCTTTCATTGAACATAAATTTTTGTTTTCAGTAAATAGTACTTTTGGAGGAATAGTGAATCTGGGTGAATAGTGATTTTTTGGGGACCCAACCCTGAAACATTGAAAATATCTAAAATAAGTATTAGAGTTTAACGATACTCAAATGGACTAAAAAATAAGTCTGATTGGATAGATTTGAAGAGTTTTTAAAGTTTCGGACTAAAATGCACTTTTCGGAAAATAATGGGTATTAATGATTTTAAACCCATTCAAAATTTTTTAAAAGCATCCAATCAATAAATGTTGACCATAATTAGAGTATTTCCTTGTCAATTTTATAATAAGACGGTTATTAAATATTTTTCAAAATTTAATTTGGTTAGTTGGTGAATTAAATTCATTAAAAGGCAATTTGGTCTTTTTACAAGAAGTTAGTGAATTGATGAGTCACTAGAAGAGCACCAATTAGAAAGTGACATGTTTAGAATTAATTGGGGGTACGAAAAGGAAAACATAAGACAAATTAGCTTCAATTGGTGATAAATGTGAGAGACTAAAAAAATAAAAGAAAAGAAGAGAGAAGCAAAGTGACTTTCGGCCAAGAAGAAAGAAGTAGAGTATAACCATTTTTAATGGAATTGGAGCATGATTTTGAGAGATTTTGATCAAGACTAAGTACTTACCAGTTATCCAAACGATTAGAGGAAAAAGTGGTAAGTTTTCCTAGCGTAAACCTCTAATTTTTGTTGGTGATTTTTGACTTGTCATGCAGTAGATAATAAGTTTGGAAGCATTTAAGGGTTGAAAACAAGAAAAACCAAAGAAGTAATCATGCTAGAGAAAATTTTCAAAAGCTAGGGTTTTTAGTATGATATGATACAAAAGTCTATTGTGGCGTTACTTTGCATGGAATTGGTGGAATATGATAAGAGAGAGAGTCACGTTTAGTGAAATTCTGTCTTAGGTTCTCCGTTCACTTGAACTAGTCCCATTATTTTGGCCATAAATTATCCTACAGGTGTCCAAATTGGGTGATTTCAACTGGAGAAGAAACCTAATACATAGTAATAAAACTTTCTAGAAGATACCCTGACCTAATTCTAGCTTAATGACATTGGAATTTGAGATTGAAAATGGTGACCTAATGTTGCCCCTGTGATAGCACAACTTTTGATGATTACTACATTTTTCTTGATTTAGAAGTTAAAATGGACAAATTTTTTATTCTATGGAAATTGAAGACAGGGAAAAAATTTCTAGAAGACCTCTAAACCTAATGTGAACATTTAGTATATGAAAATTACTGAACAAGTGGAGGTATGAATTTTGGGTAGGGGTCACAACTGTGACTCATCATACATGATCGTGACATGGTGAATATGATTAGCATATGTGTTACGCAATTAAACACTAATCTCAAATTTGGTTAAACCAAATATATAGTGATAATGCCTTATTTCCAAATTTGGAAATAAATGCCAAAGTGAAATACACTTTGTGTAGGCAAAGAAGGCACAGAACTCGTGAGTGTGCTAGGCGATAAAGTTGCTAAATGATGAGTTTGTTTTAATTGTTTTATATTAATTGAATTTTCAAAGTTGAATTTTCTACATTTTAAAGTTACATTGAAAAAATTTTATTGGCTGATAAAAAGGAAATGAGTTTTAGCCTATAGCACACCATTAGGTTTTATATACATTATTATAGAAGTTTATAGTGGTTACCCTAATGTGGGTAAGCAATGTAAAACTAGATCTATAACTAGTAGTTAAATAGTTGTGAGTAAGCGATCTAGAACCAACTCCATAAAAATTTTTAATAAAATTTTATTAAAAATTTAGCTCAACATTGTGTTGTCGAAATTTTTATAAAATGATTAAGAATACTCCACTTTTTATATTTATGAATGATGAGTTAAAGCTTTTCGATAAAAAGGGCAATAGGCTTAGCTCTATAGAAACTTTCAAGTTAGATTAGATATTGACTAGAGGACCACTGTAAGGTGTCAGGTAGGCCACCTAGTTGTTTTAAGAGAGGGGCTTGTCAATGAGTTATTATGCTTATCATATTTATGTGAAGAAAATCTCTTCTACAATTTAGGTAGTCTCATTACACTATTAAGAAGGCATTCTATTTGTTGATCTATAATACTTTTATATTGTAGCTTTTATTATACATATTCAGTTGGAGCATAGTCATTCCATCCATATCCACAAGGTTTGCTCCATTTTCAATTATACTTACTCTCGTTTGATGCTCCTTAAGGTTAGTTGTGCATGCTTAGTTGCTCCCACATATAGTTCAATGCTTGAAATTCATAATTGTAATAATTAATCCCATAAATGTCGTAACATGGCTTATACATTAATTGGACTTCCAAAAACTTTATCGTGATGTTACGTATTGCAAAAACTCATCGTAGTTCTCATAAAAGTACTTATTGCTCTATCTTTCCATTGTGAGTATGGCTATAACGTTAAATCTCAACATCCTAACAATGTGTCACAAACTTAAAGTCAAAGTTGAGAAGTTCAATAAATAATTAAATGGATAGGCCAAACATAAGATAAAATACAAGAAAAATAAAATAGAGTAAAATAAAATAAATACAAAAAAAATTAAAATAAAACAAAATAAAAAATAATGGGTAGAGTAATAAAATCTAGGTGTTCCTAATATTACCTTCCCCGACAACAATGCTAAAGACATGATCGATATTATATGTTATGTAAATATTAAAATTACTGCCAATGCACAACGTAGTTGTAGCTAGTATAAGCAAGTACTGGTTGATCCCATGAAGACAATAAATACTAGTAAATACCCTTCTTTTGTTAATCGAGCCTACGAATTGAATTTTTGGTTATTAATTAAAAATACATATAAATAACAAACTAAAATAGGAAACAATAATGAACGCAAGATAAAGCAAATTACTTAGAAAACAATCAATATCAAATAGTAGTGTTTAGGTGATGAATCCCCTTAAGAATCATTAAATACTTAACCTTTTATCATATTTTACATTATTGATTATTAGACCATGAAAATTTCTATCTTATGTTAATAATTATCTCAAGACTACTACTAATTAATCCATCACCTGATTAATAGAACTCCTTATAGTAAAACTCCTAGGATTGCATTATTGATTTATTCAATCAACTCCTTTCAATTATGGTAGATCTATTTATACAAAAGGAATTCTCAATCATACAAAATCAAATAAGGCATTAATATTTTAGATATATTAGAACACTCATAAAAATCATAATCAAAACTCAATAATCAATCAATATAATTGCATTAAATAAAAGAATAAAACATAGCGTTATCACAATCTACGATTCATCAGACCTTGACACTAAACACATTTAGTTATTAATCATAGAAAATGAAATCAAATATAACATAAAAAAATAATAGAAAATAAAGAGTTCATAATTCTAAGTCTTCATTTCCCTTCTATCAAACATTCTTGCAAGTTTGGTTTGGATGTAGCTTCTATCAGATCTCTTTTGATGTTAACTTTGTGTTTTCCTTTTCTCTGGACCAAAATCATCACCTCTCTAAATGTTTCACGCCCTAAATCTGCTGCAAAGTTGGCTCCTTTTAATTTGCCTCCACTTATGCCCTTTTACAGTAAATTTTAAGGTTTCTAGGAAATACACGATCTAATACACAGGTGTATGAGAGACTGTGTATATTCAAAAACTTCAAAATTCATGATTTTACATGGACACAAACACATCTTTGTATCTATAATTTGTTTCAAATTTTCATTTTATGCCATGTTTTCATTCAAACTCTTCTCCTTTTAATCCATAAAGGTAATTATAACCTATAAATGTACTTGGAATGAATTAAGTGCCAAATATATAACAAAAATATAAAATATCAAGCAAAATAAATCAGTTATGTGTGTACAATTATATTCAAATATGCATCTATCAGTTGTTAAGATCAACAAAGGTGAAAATTTGAACAAAAAAAAGTTATGAAATTTAAAGCAAAAAAGTCTAACATGTGCCAGAAAACAAGAGGCTTCAGGACTACTAAACATAGCCTTGGATGTTCCTAAAGAAGGTAATATATCCCAATACAAATGTGATTGTGAAGAATATGAGATATGGAAAAACAAGAACTTATTAGCTCAATTCATGCTACTGATTAGTGTGGACAATGATATTTGCCACGAGTTTAAAAGGCATGAAACTTTCAAAGACACATGGTCAGCTTTGACTACTCAATTTGGAGGTATCTTAATAATTAGATTAAGGTCACTTGCTATCAAGATTGACAAGTCTAAGATGATACTTTATGATACAATGCATAAGCATTTAAGTTATATATCAAATATGATATGTGATTTATAAGATATTTGTCATCAGTTATCTAATAAGCATTAAGTGTAAGTAGTTATCCATTCTCTACCTCAAATTTAAGAGCATATGAAAATGCATTTAATTTATAATATGAGCATCAATATGGTGAGAGATTTTATGATGAATCTTGTATTACAATAAGAATACCTTGAAGATTCCAAAATGAGCTTTTTGTTATATGCAATTGGTTCTTGTACACATTAAGCTGCGAATAGAAAGCATAAGCATCATGGTGGGTACAAGTTGAAAGAAGGAAAGAAGAATAACCATAATACTCAGGACTCTAAGAAGAATGGAACTACAAAACAAAGAAACATATACTTTGAACAAAAAAAAACATGAAAAGGTTAAATTGTTGTAATTGTGCCAATAATGTAACATCTCGTTTCCATACAAAGGGTTTGAACCCTAGAAATTAGTTCATGTGAGATCAATTAGAGAAATTAGGAAAACACATCTCATGCTCATGCATTATATAAGATACACATATACGTGAATATTAAATTTTGCACATGAAAATGACTATACATACATTCATGACATTTCTCGATATAATTGTTAATAAATGTGATTGTTATGAAAAATGTGATTTATGTGCTTAAAAATTGAGTTGGAGAGGGTCTTTGAGGTTTTAGAATTTTTTGTGAATTTTAGAAATTCTTTTTCTGAAATTTCGGGGTACTTTCTGGACTAGAAAAAATGTCAAGGGGCAGAATAATTGTGTACCGGTAGTTGAAAATACTGTCCAATGGCACTGAAAATTTAGATAAATGATTTTAGGATTTATTATTTTGAGCCATTGGAAATTTAGGGAGAAATTGGAGTAGAAATTGGAATTAATTGGAAAGAAATTGAGTGAGGGCTTAAGAGTGTGACATGTGGCAAGTGACACTTGTTACTTGTCGAACATGCCACCATGTTTATTTTTGTTTAAGAAAATCACTCTTCTTTTGGTCATTCTCGATGTTTCTTCTTTTATAAGGTGAAAGGTGATGTAAAGTGAAAAGTCCTCCACCATCTTCGTAGCTTTCTTCTTCTTTGTTCCTTTTGGAATTTTGCTCATCTTTTCTTCCTCCTTTCACCTTGCTTTCTCTTCTTTTGGTTCATTAAAAAATCCAACCTAAACCTCACCCCCTCAAGATGATGATCGTATATGGTAGGGGAAGTTAGGATTTTTTGTGACAAGTTTAAAAGATTGGAAGATTTGGAAGCTTAAGTAGGTAAGAATTGTGTTTTATATCATGAATTGTTAGTTAAATGCATTTTTGTGATGTTAAGTGAACTTAATTACATGGGTATTGTGTTTAGGGTGGATGGGTATGAAGTCTTGTTTGATTGATGATGAATGATGTAGCACTTGTTGTATGTAGTTTGAGATGGTTTGAAGTGAAATTAATGATGTTAGATGAGTGCATGAACAGGAAGATGATTGAGTGCATGTTGATGCCAGGTTGTAGGTTAATATTCAAGTAGAGTTTTTGACTTGGTTATGGTTGTTTTCATGAGTGAATTAAGTAGTATTTGAGTGAGGAAATGGTGTGGAAGAGGTAGGAGAAGAGTTAAGATGATAATCTGGAAATTTTGATTTGTGTAGGTTTCAATGATTTGGTCATAACTTCTTCTATAATGGTGCAATTAAGATGATTTTTCGCTTGAATTAAACTATAGATGTTTGGCTAGATTTGTTGTGAAGGAATTGATGTTCAATTCTGGCTTGAAGAGTTCCAAATTTTGACTTGAATGTGGGAAAGGGTGTAGGGATGAACAGTAGCTCAAGAATTGCATTTTTGTGATATGAAACTTTGGGAATTTTGCTGGGTTGATTTAGGTAGATTTTACTAAAGGGGTCTTCATGAAAGTTGTAGCTTTTCTTGTTAACTTTCTATCATTACAAAGTATGACATTATTCGATGTTGAAGTTGAAAGTTATGATCTGTTGACTTTGGGTTGTTATTCCATAGATTCATGTGCTTTGTTTATGAAAATGTCCAAAAGTGTAGGTTTTGTGATACTGTGCTATGAGGCAAATTCTGGACTGTTATGGTTTGAATTAGATCAAGTGGCCTTATTGAAAGTTATAGAGGAATTTTTTATCTTTTTGATGATGTATAATATGCCATTTTTGGATGTAGGAATTGAAAGCTATTAATTTTTGAAGTTTGGATATGGTTTAGGTGATGTTTAACAGGGCAGAAACTTTGATTGAAACTTTGACCCATTTATAGGTTGAAATTGCTTTTAAGTTCTTCATGAGAATTGTAGAATGTGTTCTGATATTTCTATTGATACAAAGCATGGAATTTTTGGACAATGGGATAAGAAGTTATGATTTTTAGAAAGTGGGATACTGTTTAGGATGACACTTATTTGGGCAGTAAATTTGATTGGCATTTTTACTCCTTTAGGGTTGGAATTTGTCTGTGAGTCCTTCATGAAAATTGTGGGGCTTTTTGTGATCTTTCCATTGATACCTAATTTGTCAAATTTGGACACTTGTGTGAAAAGTTATGTGTTATGGAAGAAGAGTGGGGAAAATGGGTGGAAAAAAAATAGGGGGGTGTGGGGGTCGATCGGTCAGGGCATTGTACTGTGAGTAGACCGAGATGGTCTCATTTCATTCTTTTCTCTATTTTGTTTCATTTTTTATAAATTGATTGCTGAATGTGATTGATTATATTAGGTTCCGGATAAGAGGTCCGATGATTGTGATACTGATTTAGATATTGAAGTGCTACTTGAATGTGAATTGGATGAACTATGTGTACTCAACGTGATTGATAAATGTGTTCTGAATGTGCATTATATGATTGATAAGTGCCAGACCACGGTTCGATGACAAATGTATTTTGAATGTGCATCTGCATATGTATGAAAGTGTACTTCTCAACTCTACTGTTGAATGTTAGACTACGGTCCGATGACAAGTGAAAGTGAGTAAATGGGAACATGCTAATGTGATTGATGCATTTCATTACATAAGTGTATGAAATCTAATGGCTGTTATGACCAGAGGAGCCACCGATCAAAGCTTAAAGCTCAACGAGTGAAAATGAGCTTTGAGCTCAAAAGTGATTCAGAGCCTCAGGCTCAACATTTAATGAGCCCTGTATCCTCTAAATGGGTAAGGCACGGTTATTAATGAGCCCTATATGGGATAGTTTAGGCACTCGGTCACAACAAAATAACAAATGAAAAGTGAGTCTCGTGTGCATTGCATATGCATAATATGACTGATTAAGTGTATCAAATGTGAAATAATGTGAATGTGAAATAATGTGAAATGTGAAATAGAGTGAGATGTGTAAATTATGTGTTGTGTGACTGGGTGAGCCATCGATGATGGTTACTCACTGAGTTCGCAAAACTCACCTAAAATTTGCAATTATTTTTCAGGACTCAGAAGAATACCCCGTTAGGCAACGGGAGTATATATATTGCATGTGAGAGAAAGAAGAGGTCGGGATCAGTTCGCGTCTACATTGTGTCTCTTTATTTTAGCACTGAATTGTATTTTCTGCAAATCATTGTATTTTGTGTATTTGTGTATATTATTTGTGTATAACTTTCCGATTGAAAAAAAGGGGGTTTTGCAAAAGAAATTGATCAAAGTGTAATATGTTTTGTTTTTGGAATGGGCTAATCGAACTTCTGGTATGTGAAAAACAAATTTGGCAACTACTGTAAATGAAAATGTTTCTAAATAAAAGTGGGCCCCAAGTTACGATTATTGATTTTCACGTACGCTTGAAAAAAAAGTTTTATACTAAGTTTTTGACGAACTATGTTGGGCCCATATTTTGTGCATCGTGGCTTGGGTCCCCCGAGCCCACGCGACCACAACCTTATGTTGGACTGGGGCTTGGGTCCCCAAATCTAACTCAGTATTGTCCTCTTTGGTCAGGATTCGAACCCCTGACCTCATAGTTTTGTTGCACTTTAAGTACACGCCTCTTACCATTGAGCTAAGTTACTGTTGGGCGCCATTTTCAGAACCCAACTCTTGCAGACTCATGAACGCTTGAGCTTTGATACCACAAATGTTAGACCCCGCTTGGTTCCGGAATCCAACTCTTGCGAAATCATGAGACGTGATCTTTGTTACTCTTTTTTTTTACCCTCGTTAGCTATCATCGATTCACATTGATCACATAACATCTCAAGCCACAAGGGCGAACCCAAACAAAGGAATCGCAAAGTTCACAATTAACTCTTCAAACTTGTAGCTCTTAGTCTCTAGTTCATTTTGGAGAAGGAACCAACTCAATCGGAGTTCTATATAGGAAGATATGCTTAAGAAACCAAAGATTTTTCATAGTCTGATCAAGTTATCTAAACCAATCCCTCATTCTCTTACACCAAACTTTCTAATTCTAACTCCAAACGATATAAAATTTTATGTGGGGGTAGAAAAACATGTTAGGATTCTAACTCCTTAAGAAACACCTCATTCGGAGGTCAGATGAAGGAGTTATGACCAACCAAATCCGATATATTCATATCCTGATTCCTACTGAACATACTTTGGCGTAAATGCCATAACTCTCATTATAAATTTCGGATTGACCTCGTTCATAGACCATTAGAACGTAGACATCTAGGGATAAAAATTTCATGAAGAATAAAAATTTAAAATCTGTCGTTAAGAGGTTCAAAACACACGGACCGTGTGAAAATCATACGGTCAGGCCGTGTAACCTTCGGGTGAGAAAGTGTCCCTACGCTAGAAATTACACGACCCGTGTAAAATCACACGGGCAGACCGTGTAACCTACGGGTGAAACAAATTTTCACCCTCCAAGACCCCTCCAAAGGGTCCTAAATCTAACCTAACTTCTCCTAAACTCATAGTCTTGACAAAATCCACTCTCTCGAGTCCGAGATTCACTTCATATACACTAATGGTTCGGGAATTTCATCCACTACAACATCCTAACTTGTAACAATCATATCTCTTCTTTCCGATGCCCAAAAATTACAAGCTTTAT
>JANZLD010000008.1:60297012-60334738 GCA_026413575.1 Erythroxylum carthagenense | reverse complement strand
TTCTCATCATGTATTCAAATTCATAATCACAAAACATGAATGCATCAACTTATTCACAAATCATGAACACATAAGCACATAAATGGTTTAGGTAGATCCATAAACATGATGAACTACATAATTCCATATAATGGCCTTGTGTAGTTGTAAATTTTTGAGGGAGTCCATAAAGGAGCTCCGTGCTACTAACAAGCAGGCGGGAGAAGCCTATATCTTGGTTAACGTACACGTGATGGTTCTTTGATGGACTACTAAACCCACACAATCATGTAATTTAAAGCTTGTTGCCACAAACGGCACTTTTCAAAAAACTTGATTCCATGCACTTGATATATTCCGAAAACCATATTCGAAAACATAAAATCATAATCTTACAATCCTTTCAAAAGAAATGTTTTTCATAAATCATCACAAATTTCACATAATAACATGTAGCAATTTCACAATGCATTCACAACAATAATGCAACAAATATGACACAATTTGAAATCGTTTTCTTCTCTGGCTTTAAAAGGAAACATTTATGGCTCATAAATTCCGCTATAAACAAGATACCCACCTCGAATCGATGCTAGTAGCTTGCCCCTAGCTTCAATTTGGCCCTTGTCTCTTTCTTTCTTCTAATTAAAATTTTCCTAAATCAAATTAACCCAAATTCAACATCATAAATAACATAATCCTCAAAATTAACTATAGGAAACCCAAAATCATCATGTTTCCAAGCTATCTAAAGTAAGAATTCCTAAAATCCCCAAATCACAAAATTGACCTAAACCCTAACTCACATAAATCCAAAAAATTGAATCAATTTCAACATGTAATCTCCAAAATTGATCATGGAATTAACAAACCTATACCATTTTCCATGATTCTAAACCAACGATTCAAGAAAAAACTCGAAGCTAAGAAAATTGCTCTTACCTCATTTCTTCTCTATTTTCAAAATTTCCAAGCTCCATAGGAAGCTTTCACCTCCTTCCTCGTTTTTCCTCTTGAATCTACTCAAAAGCCTTGCTTGAAGCCATGAAGATTGAACCCTAAGTCACTTTCCCCTTCTTTCCTCTTTCTCCATCGAAATCCCTCTTCTCTCATTCCTTCTCTCTTTTATTTCCTTCCTCCTTTCTAATTTTCGTGGGTCTCTTCCTTTAAAAACGATCACACTCTCCTCTAGTCTTTTAATGAATGACCATTGACCATATTGCCCTCCCATGTATGCCTTTAAACTTAATTCCTTAAGTAAACTTCCAAAATTGCCCCTGCACTTTACTTTATTTCATGCTTACTTTCGGATATTTTTCTCACTATCAAATTGAAGTAATTTGCTAAAACTTCCTTCTATAGAAATGTTCCTCATTGTCATAATTTCATAATGCCACCAAAATTAGTTAATTTGGAGCACTACATCAAAAGATATACTAAAAACATTTCGGACTGTTCTAATGATAACACAATTTTCTATGGTTTACTTCCATCTAAAAATTGACATTTTAAAGAAAAAATTGAAACTTGATTTCTTCATGAAAAATGTAGCACTATGTCTCTAGTTTAATCCAAATTAAAAATCATCTCATTTGGATCACTAGAGCAAAAGTTATGGTCAAAATATCATAGCATGCTCAAAGAACATTTTTAACTGCACTCTCCAGCTTTTAACTTCCAATACTTCACATATAACTCATCTTGTATCTAAACCATCTTTTCTATTCCTTTTAAATTTCAAGGATTCTCCTTTGCTTTACACATAACTAATTGCCAATAATTTCTCATTTAATAGTCCTAGCTTACAGAAAGCTTCAGGGTCCAACAAACAAAGTGATGTAGCACGCCACCTTTGTAGGGCACGGACTCGGATATCACCATTGATGTCGAGTTCCGGTCATGCGGGAGTGGGGTGTTACAAATAAGGATCACTTTTCTCGTGGTAGTAGTGAGCCTAAAAAGATACACCCTTATAATATCGACATTTGTTATGTATATGTATCTCATTATATTTTAAAATTAAATCTTATACTTTATGGATACCAGGCTTAACAGTAGCCAACCATAAAATGAAATATATAAATGCCTTCATAAAATTCTAAAAGAATCCCACATGAAACATGATACATTTATATCATAGATGACTCAAGAGTTTTTGTATAATGGATTAAGTACATATAAGTTATACATGTGCAGTGATCTACCCCTAATCCTACATGAAATGTTTTGTTCCAAAGATTTGATGGAAACCTATTTCTATGTTTTTAGTTAACTTAGATTCAACTTAAACTTCAATAGTAGTGAAATGGAATTATATATTGAAACCATTTACTATGATAATAGGTTTTTTATGGTTTTATTATACTAAATGTCGTTCATCAAAGAAGTAATATCATACACTATAAAAAAATTACAAATTAGTGATGGAAAATTACCGATAGAAACAATACTATAGTAAAATATCAGCAGAAAATCAATTTCTATCAGTAACATTGTTGAAAATTTTGCATTTTGCGATGGAAAAAATATCCTTAGATAAAATTGAAGGGAAATTTTCCCGAAAATTTTTTTTGATGCAATATACCAATGGACAAGTGATGTTCATTGCTAAAATAGGTAGGAATGCTTGGTGGAATAAATAAGGGTCAGAGTATATCGACGGAATAAATAATCCGTCAGTAAAATTGAAAGTTAAAAATCGTCATTAGCTTCGACTTCAACTTTTTTAATTAAAAAAATCAATTTCATTTGGTTAGTGACAGAGGAGAAAACAGAGATAAGATAGAGGGCAAAGAAAAGAGTGAAACACGAGGAGTGGGATTCGGTAGGTTTAACACTGTATGAAAACAATATACAGTGTTAAACCTACAGAAGCGCACCCCTTATGTTTCACTATATTTTTTGCCCTATGTAAGATCTTTGTTTTCTCCTCTATCACTTTCGTTGGTTCCTTGTCACCATCACCCTTCATGGTTCCCTGTCATCTCTCATCTGTCGTCCATTGTATGCACTTCAATTCCCTCATTGTCTTCCGTTCTCTGCATCCATCTCCTTCCATCACAAGCCATCGTTATGATCTTCATTTAATTGTCGATTAAGCTAAGTGTTCCATCTAGTTTTACTTATAATAGTGACATTATTGTATTTGGATTTTGTATTTTAGTAGGTTTTGTGTTCTGCTTTAATTGTTTCGGTTTAATCATCGGTTGTGTGTTTTTTTTTAATTTGAGTATATGGGTTTAATCATCAGTTGTGTGTTTTGTGATTTGTATTTTGCCTCATTGTGCAATTGGAATGGTGTACTACATTTGGTTTTATGTCTTGCCTTATTATGCAGTTGTGTACTGTGTCTGTCTTCTTCCATCACATGTTTTTCACTGCTTTGATTGTATTGGCATTATGCTTTACTACCCATTGATATTTTTTTAATGCATTATGTTGTATTACTATACTTTTCACCATTTTACCATTATTATGTGATGAATGTCAATATACTTTTATTAAATGCAACACTCTACAATGGAATTGAATAATAAAATTGTTAAGCATAATAGTTATGATTCCATAAAATATCCTAATGATTATAGTCATATTTACTCAATTGATATGATTTATTCTTTATCATAGGTAGTTTTTGAACTTAAAAGATAAGATGGATTGGAAGTTATCGTCTATAGGCATCTTAAGAATAAGAATAAGAAATTCATCAAGAATATTATGTTTTTAAGATTTTTCTTTTTTTAAAAGAATTTTAAATAGGATATGATGCGACCAAGGTTCAGGTTACAATGATTTAGAGAATTCAATGCATTTTCAGGTAAAGCATCAGATTATATAGATGCTACTGTTAGATGAGGTATCACCTTTTGTACTTGCTACTATACCATCAAGAAGCCCTGGTACGCCATCCACTAGTCCTACACCATCCAACACCCCTATACTGACAAAGATATCAAAAATAAATGTTACGAATGAAGGAGGTGACCTCCAACCTAAGGATAAAGGAATTGATGGAAGAACGTACACCACAATTGGTAATAATTTGTAAATAAATTTCTAAAAATTTTGTAGTACATGATAACATCATAGGTTTATACTAAAGTTATAGGTTTTAATTTCTACTAACAAAATTGAAGGACCAAATGGAGAGAGTCTACCCGTACACACTGGAGGATCTTTGATCCACCAGGAGCATGCACTTTAACTGGTAAGTAACAAAACTTTACACTTATATCCTAGTTTTTGTACTTTGATGTATGGAATTTGATTTCAATGTAATTTGATGTACAAAATTTAAAATGAAAATATATGTGCAATATGGAGAGTAATAACATTATAAATGTTTGGAGTCATTAATGGTTGTGTTATTGAGTTAAATTTTTTTGTCTAACAAGTGGTAAATATTATAAAATTAGAAGAAATTCTACCAAAATTTTTGTAAATTGTTGTTCATTTATATCAATTTATTCTGATGCAGAAAGTCTACACCACGTCAATTCTTTGTGCACACTTACACCAAGAAGCATGATGGTGTGACTTTCATCAACACTATATGCAAACAAGTTCATGTATGTAAAATCTATACTTTAATCTTAATTCTTGAAAAGTATCACTTATTAACATAAACAATTATAATGATATGATCAAATACAAGAAAGCATTGAACGACAGTCTTAGAACTCTAAAACTGATGATCAAAGTTAGGCGTTTCTTGATGCAATAGGTGGTAGGGACCACAGTGGAAGGATTTTATGCTTAGGATTATTTGCAAACTCATGTTATTTAGAATCCTCTGCAATCACTATAGCTAGATCTAGTAGGCGGTCCACATCAAATAAGAGAGTCCTCTAGCTTGAGAGCACATTAGAGAGGCTGGTAACTTAGTTGTAACAGTCGATGGAGTACATAGCGCAATCCATAATGAGAAGGATCAGTTGAAAGGGAGGGACAATACCTTATCATAACAGTCAGAGCATCCACCTTCGCCACCTATATAAATGAATGTATTTGAAGTTTTTGCATAAATTCCTAACTTACAATGAATTGCAATGATTACTTATTCGTGTACATTTTAATTTTTTATTATATTAACAATCAGGATAATGTTTACTTTATATTTAACAATCAATGTTATATTATTTGTAGAAATTAAATATGAAAAAATCATAAGATCATGAACAAAAAAACTCAAGTAGGAAGTGAGAAATGGGAGTAGAAATTTATCAAAGTTAAATTTCCTAATGAAACTATAACATTCTATCGCTAATTAACAACAGGATGATAACTTCTATCAATACAATACTGACAGAAAATACCATTCCATCGCTAATTAGTGACAGAATAAATAAATTCATCCATAAGTTACCGATGGAATATATTACTCCTTTGGTAGAATTTTAGCAATAGTTAATGTTTATGTCGGTGGTGATGAAAACATATATATTCATCAGTAACTTTACAACAGAAATACGATTTACCGTCAGCAAATTCACTGACAGAATATTGGGATTCTGTCTATAAAGTAGCGATGAAATTCTATAAATCCATCGGTAAATTTTCTTTGAATTATTGACGTAAATCCAAAATTCCATCACTAATGGTGTAGCACCCCACTCTCATAGGATACATACCCAACATTCCGATGGATATCTAAATATGAACCCAAAAGGGTGGCATGCTAGGGCAGTTCGTTGATCATACTCAATTCAATATTTTAGAAAGATATCACACGCATATGCATAAAGTCAATAATTGATCTTTTAGCCTATTTTATTCATAAACATTTTATATCACAATGTTACAACCATTATACAAATCATCAAAATTTCACAAGCCACTTGGGCCCATTACATATAAAAAACACTAGTAGTCATAATGTTATTATATTACAAAATCATTCACATACACATGGTACAATTCTTGTGAATACACATTTTGATACAAAATAATGAAATACATATGCAGACACAAACTAATCCCAACCTATATCTCTTACTCGAATGCAGTGGCTAGACTCCAATTTGTCTAACTAGAGATCTTCTCTAAGCTTAAAAAATAATGTTGCAATTTTAGGTTGAGTTTTGCAAACTCAGTGAGTGGACCATCCTTAATGACTCACTCATATCACATAACACATAAAGTTCATGTAATCACCTAATTCACATCATTTCACTAGTAATCATTTAACATCACATATCACTTTGATCACTTATTTCACATTTCACACTCGGAGCAGTTAAATGGTTCATTTTAATAACTAAAAACATATTTATCAATTTTATATGCATGCTTATAAGATTATTTTCAATTGTTATTATTATGATTGAGTGTCTTTTTACTGGCCCACATCCCTTATGGATACCAGGAACATTATCAACTGAGCCTGTGGCTCTTATGTATACTCCAAGCTTTAAGATTTTTTAGACTGGTCACTTCGGTCACAACTACCTTTATATCATGCATTCATGTAATGAAATGCATCAAATCACATAAGATCAGTCAGTCACTTTATTTCACTTTACACATTCACTTTCACATGTTATCAGACCTAAGTCCGGCATTCAACAATTATGTTAAGAATCACTTATTTGTAGCAATAATGTTGAGTATCACTCACTTATTCATTCAAATTCACATTCAACAAGCACTTCCAATTATTTTTACATGCATCAAACACCTCGGACATTTATTGTCCGGAATCGACACATTCACATCAATCATATCAGTAGTAATTCAATGCAGAAATTTAAAACAAAACAACAATGAAAATGAGACCACTTAGGTCAACTCATAGTACGCTCTAGATTAGCATTTACTTCCTTGATCTAAACTCATCTGGATGCGGACGTTCTATCCTGTATATCAACATTATGCAATACACATATTGCATATACATTATTAATTACACAATCATATAAACATTCAATTGTACACATATGTATAGGTGTAATGTATAATACATGCTCAATTTGACTATTTCAGATGTGTTTCCTTAATCATGCCTTTTGATCATTTAAACCTTATCATTTGTATGTGTCTGGCTTATTCTAAGGTTTACATCTCAACAACACTTGGTTATTCTAATATCATAATTTAATTACTTTTCATTTCTTTTCTAGCATTATATGCTCTCATAATATCCAATTCTCATTCACCTTTACTTGAAACACATTACTCATCTCCTTTGAATCATAACTACAATCTTATGAACATATTCATTCCCATTATACTCAAGCCTTTGGTTTATAGAAGTTGTACAACTCTAAGTTCTCTTAGAAAGCATACTTAAATGACCTCAGTTAGACATCTACATCAAAATTTATGCCTCTTACCCCAAAATCTATCCAATTGCATCCATATTTTCCAAATTTCTAACTCTTTACTTACTACATTCAACACCTTAAGCTTGGTCTATCGTTTCTAGTTTAATTACTCATCATTTTCCCATCATTGTTAACTCCATTTCAGCTCAATATCATCCATAAACAAATCATAGTCCATGATTGATCGTGAACACCAAAGACATAACATATACATATATACATTCATCATCAACTTTTTGCACATGTTCAACTTCATTTCCACTTTCATTTCACTTCCAATTGTCAACTTAATTCTTCCCTTTTCAAGACACCACATTACTCCCTTTCTTTAGGTCTAGACTCATTTTAGTTCATATCCAAACCACGCAAAGAGGTCCACACTAATACACCAAGAAAACAGAACATAAGACCCATTATTTATCAATTTTTCTGCACTTTTTCCTATACCATCTTTAATGATCGTTCTAAGTCAAATAATCTCATCAAAAAGTTATGAAATATTGATCATCATATACACAAAAATAAGATATGAATCTACCCACATTTCTCATTCACATTTCAGTATGTACCCATCCTCATTTTATGATCATTTAACTCTTAACTATCATCAAAACATGTTTCATTCAACAAAGCGATGAAGATTAATATGTTACTTACTTTATTTGCCCAAAATTTCTTTAAATCATCAAATAAACCTAGCCTTCAAACATCAAACAAGCATCATTATTGACGGAGCAATAGGCTATGATTTCCTTGTAACAAAAGGGGATAGTAAGGATCTTGAAGTGGTAGTGTAGGAATTTGACAAAATCAACATGAGAGAGTTGGGTCGAGTTTCGTGAGATGAAGAGATAAAAATGAATGAAGAAGATGAGAACAAGTGATAAAAGTAGAAGTCAAAGGCAAGGGTGTTGGTCTTTCAAAGAAGAAAGTATCATGAGTGGTGAGTGGCAAGTGTTGTGATACTTTTCACTTACCACTTGTCAATTTATTATGTTCTCTATTTGACCACCTTTTAATAAGTAGTCTATTTGTCTCCAAATTCTAATCCAGTTGTTTCCTAATTTTCTATGACACTTGTCATTAAATCTTAATGTCACTTATCAAAATTTCTACTACCATTTGACATGTATTTCTACTATCATTTATCAATTATCTTATTACTTGGCATTTTTTCTAGTCCAAAAATACCGATGATTTTGGAAAACTCTCAAATTTTACCAAAAATTCTAAATTAATGATTTAATTCACCATATCAATTTTTAAGCCAAAATATTCACAATCCATATCATAATCACATTAAAACATTCATGTATCCTGAAAAAATGTCATATGAGTGGATAAACAAATTATTGCAATATGTGCAATAATCAAATTCACGTGTATATGTACTATATTATGCATGAGTTTTCCAATCTCTCATTGCTATTTCTCATTTATGGAAATCTAGGGTTCTAATCCTTAGTATGAAAATGGGAAGTTACAAATGGTATTAATGAATACATAAACTTCCGTCCTTAAATTTACCAACAATCATTTCTCTAACGTTTCTTTCTGTTGGTAATTTCTGTTGCCAAATTTGTTTCCCCATAGAAAAGTTTTATTTTTCTTCAGTAATTTCTATCACAAAAACATTTTTTCTTATAGTGAGATATTCATTATTTACATCATCCAATAATTTAAAAAATGATGTAACTTTATGGCATACTACACTATGTCATATTAGTCAAAATCGAATAAGTCAATCAACTAAAGAATTCCTTGTATGTTATTTAAATCAATTAAATCTACCTATTTGCGAATATTTTCTAAATGGTAATGTAAGAAAGTCATTTTGAAAGGGAACATGAATTTCTTATCCATTGCAATTAATTCAAATATCTATGGTCCAATGAATATGAGAAAAAGACATAGGGCTATGCATTTCGTCACTTTTATATATGACTATAATTAATATGGTCAATGAATTTTGATTTCTCATAAATTTAAAGAATTACATCATTTCATAAAATGTATGAATTTTGTGTAGAATTAATTATAGAAGAAAATAAAAACTTAATAAACTAATCTTTGACAACAATACTTATTTAATAAGTTCAAGATGTTATGTGATGAAAGATGAAGAGAGAGAGAAAGCGATTATTTGTCAAAGCCTACAATGAAATAGAATTCCAAAAAGATGAAACAAAACACTTTTAGAAATGATTAGGTTAACAATGGCCCAATAAAATTTATTAATCACTTATTTAGGTGATGCAATGCCTATAAGCATTTATATAATTAATCAAATGCCTATAATATTTGTTACAAACACTCTTTATAAAGCTACAGATAAGTAGAAAACTTGATATGGCAAGCCTAAAACCATGGGTATATGCTACCTAAATTCGTGATCTCTCTTACAAATGTAGCTAGGAAACAAGGTCCAATAAGGAAAAAAAAATCTATATTAGATATGCTCAATAGTTAAAAGGATATGAGTTAATAGAAAAATAAGGTAATGAAGGAGTAATAGAATTTGAATCACAAGATGAAACATTTTTAGAAAATCACTTTCCAAAATGGGGTGAAATAGGAAAATACCTATTTTTATATAAGTCTCTTGACCATAGTGATTATGTTACACAGAATAAAGAACATTTTTGTCCAAATGGAAGCAATCTAGAAAATGAAGATTTGACTCAAGACTAATTCATACTACATCCTAGTGAGAATTTCCCTATTGTATCTAACCCAAGTAGGATTAAATAAAACAATAAGGAATATAACTCTTTTAACCTCATTTACATCAAAATAATTATGGAATAATTGCCTAATATTATTTTGAACTAGAAAAGGAAATTCATATGATTCTACCATAAGAAGAAGGTGAACCAAGGAATACAAATAAAGCTTACACTGTTGTTGTTAAAGAAGAATGCATGAAATTAATGAATGAGGGAATGACTTCTTTAAGCTCCAATTAAATATAGGACTTAGTTGATCTCCCTAATAGAGGAAAAGATACTATAAACAAATGGGTTGTCAAAATAAAGTGAAAAGATGATAACAATATTAAAAGATACAGGATATACATCATGGCTAAAGGATATGCATAACATGAGAGAATTAATTTTGAAGATACATTTTCACTAGTTGTGAGGTCTATTTTAATCGATTTAATCTTATCTATAGTAGCTATTTTGGATCTTCGATTACATCAAAAGAATATAAAGACTACTTTTCAAATGGATAATTAGAAGAAGAAACATATATGGAACAACATATGGGTTTCATTACGATAGTCTAAGAATATAAAACATGTTGGTTATTAAAATTGATTTATGACTTGAAACAATCCTTAAGACAATGGTACATGTTCTAATATGTAATTATTTCGTATGATTTTCATTTGATTGATAAAGACTATTGTGTATACATTAAAAGATCCAAAAATACATTTGCGATTTTACCTTTATATATGGATGATATTTTGATTACAAGTAATGCTTGTGAGTTTTTTTATGAAAATTAAAAAATGGCTTTCATCTGAATTTGAGGTGAAAGACATTGGTAAAGTTGTTTGTATTCTTGGAGTAACGATTTCAGAGATCATTCAAAGAGATTATTATCTTATCCAATAGGGACATATATTCAAAAAAATTCTTAATTGATTTCATATGCAAGAATAATGTTATTTTAGTTAAAAGTTATTTTCCATCAACACCATAACAAAGGAAACAAATGAAAAATGTTCCTTATTTTAGTTTAATTTGGAGCTTAACA
This sequence comes from Erythroxylum carthagenense, assembly GCA_026413575.1. Taxonomy (NCBI): domain Eukaryota; kingdom Viridiplantae; phylum Streptophyta; class Magnoliopsida; order Malpighiales; family Erythroxylaceae; genus Erythroxylum; species Erythroxylum carthagenense. Next base: position 60,323,672 of record JANZLD010000008.1, on the reverse strand, counting down.
TATGTAATGATGTATTTAAGACCATATAGTTGTTATATTATTCGAGTAGCGAGCAAACGCCAGTCAAATCTAAGTCAAGTGCATTGGAAAGTAGTAAAAAATTGAAGTATTTAAAGGTACTATTGATTTCACATTTTATTATTAAGGCGATGACCTACATGTATAAAGTTATATAGATGTATACTGGGAAGGAGATTTGAATGAGAAAAAAATCTACCGTTGGATATGTTTTATTACTTAACAATAGTGCAATATCATGAAAAGTTAAGAATCAAATTTATGCTATTTTGGCTCCAATGAAAAATGAATTTTTAGAATTTTTAGCTGCATTATAAGAAGTTATTTGGCGCAGAAATTTCTTAGTTCATCTAATGTCTTTAAAGGAAGGACTAATCTAATATTAATTAAATATGATAGTTTAATAACAATAATATATACGAAAGATCCCAATTTTCATTTCAAAACCAAGCATATAGATATAAAGCATAATTATATAAAAGATATAACTGCATAAGGTAAACTAAACATGAAGTATATATCTCCATATGATAAAGTGACAGACCTAATGACAAAACCAAATTCTTAAGATACATAAGCAGGCATATGAATTCACTACGATAATATAGATATTAACAAATTATTGATAAACAATTCTAATTATATGTTTATTCTTTATATTGTCATGTCTAAATGCAATATATGTGATAACATTATTTATCATGTAATAAATATTATGTAAAACGTAATTCTAAACTATATTTTCTCTATGTGGAATATTTTAAATATGGATTAAGTATATGTCAAACGAATAAAAGATTGGCCCTCTCGTAGTGGGCAATTGCTTCAATTTTTATAATAAATAGAGATGAGGCAAGTTTAAATTTTGTTATCTAGGTAATAATTAAGAGTAAAAAGCTTAAATTATAAATGTCATTTTAGATAATAAAATAAAAGGAAATTAGTTTAGAGTGATTCAATATATATGTCTTAAGTTACTAAATAGAGATGAATTTTAAAATAGACAAGTGAACTTGAGTTAAATGTTAAGTACGTTTGAATAAACACATGTATGGTTTATTCATGAATAAAAGACATCTACTCTAAACATAAAAGAGTTAATATTATAACAGATGTCTCTACCATTTATACAAAATCAACCATATAAGGGGATTAATATAAGTCATAAGATCTCAGCTTATTTGTATGAGACACTAGAGGTGTAACATCCTATCACCGATGGGAAGGGTAAAATATTAATTTGGAATGGGTTATGAGCATGTAAACTTATCTCAACATGATCATGCATAATATGGCCTCCATATATACATGAATAGAAATTTTTGCACATGCACATGATTGTACATGCATTCATGACATTTCCCGGCATATGTGTTTATAAATATGTTTATTGTGAAAAAGATGATTTTGTGCTGGCAATTTGAATTAGAGTAGATTTTTGTGTGTTTTACATTTTTAGAAAATTTTAGAAATTTTTCTGAAAAATTTCGAGGAAAATTTTCGGACCGAAAAAATTGTCAAGTAGCGAACGGATTGGTTTCTGGTATTGGAAATTACTATCCAATGGCACTGAAAATTTAGATACATGATGGTAGGATTTATTAATGTGAGCCATTGGAATTTTGGGACAAAATTGGAGTAGAAATTAAATTGTTATTGGAGAGGAAAGAAATGAGTGGTTAAAAACAAGACAAGTGGCAAGTGACACTTGTCACTTGCCTGCTTATGTCTTATACTTTGTGTTTAATTAAAAGCCCAATCCCTCATTCTCGATGCTTTCCTTGTGTGAAGACCAAACTCTTTGTTCTTTTCTTTTCTCTCACCCGTAGCTCTCCATTTCTTCTTCTTTTTCGTTGGTCTTTGTTCTCCTTCTTGATAATTGCTACTCATCTCCATCCCCACAAGAACCTCTCCTATGTCACTTGCTTTCTCCTCCTTTGTTCACAAAACAAAAAAATCCAAACCTAGCCTTGAAGGATGATGATCGTTTATGGTAGGGAAAGTTTGGAAATTTGTGGGAAGTTTGGAAGATTGGAAGATTGGAGCTTAAATAGGTAAGTATTATGTTTTATGTTAGTTAAATGCATTAATTGTGATGACTTGTACATTAATTGCTTGAACTTGTGTTTGGTGTATATGGGTAGGTTATTTTCTTGGTTGATTTAAGAGTGATTGAAGATGAATGATATAGCATGTGTAGTATGTGAATTAAGTGTTTTGGATTAAGTTTGATGATGTTAGATGAGTGTTTATTAAAGAAAGAAAGTTGTGTGTGTGTGCTGCCATTTTGTGGCTACTTGTTCAAGTGAAGGTCTTGATGAAATTAGGCTGATTTCTTGACTAAATTGGATGCTTATGGGAGTAGAAATGGTATTGGAATGATAGGAGTAGAGTTAGGTGTAAAAGCTGGAAAATAGAATGCGAGTATGTTTCAATGTTTGGGTCATAACTTTTGATATAGTTATGCTATTAAGATAAATTTTGGCTTGAATTAAACTTGAGAAGTGTGGATAGAATTCTTATTAAAGAAGTGCTATCCAATTTTGACTTTAAGGGTTCTGAATTTTTCCTTGTAAGTGGGCAATATGTGCAGGGTAAATAGTCATGTTTCTAACAGTGAAGATTTGTGACCTGAAACTTTGGAGAATTTTTCTAGGTTAAAGTAGACAGATTTTGGGAACTTGGTCTTTATGAAAGTTGAAGATTTTCTTGTTAGCTTTCTATCTCCACTAAATATGACATTTTTTTATTTTTTGGTTGAAAGTTATGACTTGTGAACTTTGAGTTGGTTTTTCAATAAATGAATGTGTTTTGTGTGTGAAATAGCTCTAAGTATAGGTTTTGTGATTACTGTGTTTTGAAGCGACTGTTATGGTTTACAGTAGCTCAAGTGATCTTATGGAAAGTTATGGAGGAATTTCTAAGCTTTGTAATGAGGTATAATATGCGAATTTTGAATGTAGGGATTGTAAGTTATGAATTTTTAAAGTATGGATATGGTTTAGGTGATATGTTGAATTAACAACCTTTAACAGGACAGCCACAATCATGGGAGAATTTGACCTAGTTAAAGGTGGAATTTACTTCTAAGTCCTTCATGAGAATTGTAGCATGTTTTCTGATCTTTTCAGCGATATAAAGCATGGAATTTTTGGACAATGGGATAGGAAGTTATGATTTTAAGAAGATTGTGGTACTGTTAGGGTGATATGGGTTGGGCAGAAACTTTGATTGAGAAATTGATCTGTTTAGAGGTTGAATTTGCTTCCAAGTTGTTCATAAAAGTTGTAGAATATGTTCTGATCTTTTTATTGATATAAAGCTTGGAATTTGTGGCAAAGGGAATGAAAAGATATGATTTTAGAAAAATGTTGTACTGTTTTGAATGTTAATGTGAAGGCAATAAATTTGACTGTATTTTTGACACCCTTAGAGGGGAAATTGATTTTCAAGCCCTTCATGAAACTTGTAGGGTTTTCTGAAACCTTTCTAATGAGACCTCATTTGTAATTTTTGGACACTTGTGTGAAGAGTTGTGTAATGTGGAAGAAGAGAAGGAAAATTGGAGGAAAAGAGAAGGAAAATTGAAAAAAAAAAGGAATTTTGGGCGGAAACTGGCCCCTCTCGAGGGTGACGCCTCGCCCTCGCGAGAAGCTGGGTGCGACGCCCAGCTTCTGCCATTTTTTTAATTTATTTTATTATTATTTTTCTTAAATGATGTTTTTTTGTCCCAATTACATTCTTTTGTGAATAACTTTTCCATCCGACCTCCGATTGACCTGATTCTTGAGGCATCGGATTAGTGAAATATTTAATTTTATTTCTATGTAAAATTGGGAATTTTTGGAGACGAAATTGACGTGGATTGAATAGATCAAAGTGAGGGGACCGGGTAATTATTTTTCTGGTCTGTGTTTTAACACTAATTGGACCTACAGAGGTCCAAATCGAGTAATTTTAGTATCTATGGATTCCTAGAGCATAGAGGAGTTTTTCTAGAAGGAGAGGTTGCCTAGGTTAACTTATGTGGACGGTCTCATTAATCGGAAACAGCAGACCCGAAAGTATGGTTTAGAAAAAATTACAATAAGCATAAATTGCGAGATTAAGGATTTTAGTGCAGCTAAACCCTAGGCATACGTAAGTTGTGAAATTGGAGTAGTTTTTGAGATAAAATTCATAGATTGATACCGGAATAGTCATGAACATGCATCATACATATATGTGCATCAATGATTTTAATTGTGCAAAGTATTAATGTGTGTGCAACGTATTGAATAAATGGGTTGTGCAGGCTAAGAGTTTGCAATCCAGCGTTTCCAAAATTTGGAAGCAATGCTAATCCGGAGCGTACTGTGAGTAGACCGAGATGGTCTTATTTCACCCTTTGTTCTGTTTTATTTTATTTTTTATAAATTAATTACTGGATATGGATTGATTTTATTGGGTTCCGGACAGGAGGTCCGATGATTGTGATACTGAGCTGTGTGATAGAAGTACTACTTGTATGTGAATTTGAGAACTACTTGCTTATGATATGATAAATTGTGACCCATGAATTGATTGTGATATAATAGTGTCACATGAGCATCTCATATGCATTTGATTAAATTTACTTGATTGAGTGAAAGGTGAAATACCTTATGTTTATGTGAAAAATAAAGGTGTTGCTTATCTGATCATATGATATTTTAAGTAATGTGAAATTATAAAATCAGTGTGATGTGATTGATACGTGTCGGACTACAGTCCGATAATATGTGAAAGTGAGTGGTAGTGACTGATGCATCATATGGCATAAGAGCATGAAATATAATGGCTGTTATGACTAGAGTCGCCACCGATCAGAGCTTTAAGTTCAACGAGTGAAAATGAGCTTCGAGCTCATAAGTGATTCAAAGCCTCAGGCTCAACGTTTAATGAGCCTTGTATCCACCAACGGATAAGGGACAGTTATTAATGAGCCCTACAAGGGACAGTTTAGGCACTCGGTCACAGCTAAATAATAAATAAAAAGTGAGTCTCATATGCATGTATCAAATATGAATAATGTGGATGTGAAATTCTGTAAAAGTGTGAATGTGAAATATTGTGAATGTACACTATGAAATAAAGTGAGACGTATGATTATTGTGTTATGTGACGGGATGAACCATCGATGATGGTCACTCACTAAGTTCGCAAAACTCACTCAAAATTTGCAATTATTTTTCAGGACCCAGAAGAATACCCCGTTAGGCAACAGGCGTATAGCAACCGTCTGTGAGTAAGAGAAGAGGTCGGGATCAATTCGCATCTGCATTAGTGTCTGATAAATTCTGTATAAATTTGTATTTTCTAAATTTTTGTACAAATAATTAGGTCAATTTGTAAAGTCAACAGACTAAATTAATTTGTATTTATGAAAAGGGGCCTCGTGGTCATTGTATTTACTGATGATTGTATATGTTAATTGATTTCCGCATAGTGTATGTTTGTGTTTTAAAAAAATTATACTGAATTTGGACTGAGTGATGTAACACGCCACCCTCGCAGGGCACGGACTCGGATATCACCATCGATGTCGGGTTCGGGTCATGCAGGAGTGGAGTGTTACAAGAGGTTAAATGAGCATCATAATATACCCTTATAGCTTTTATTTAATTCTTAATGATTAAATTTAAGTTTGTTACTTAGATTGTTACTAAAAGGTCCTGTGTGATGCGATTTTATGGAACAATTTTGTAAACCAAATTAAATTCACTTGAGAAAATTTAAAATAAAGAAGGGTTATTTTCATTAGTGATTCACTTTAAAATATATATTCAATAGCGACCACAGTCTCTTACTAGAAGAATTGAATACAGTTACAATGTATAAAATAAATGAGATAAATAAAAGAACGAAAATGTAAGATATGACTTAGCATATAACACAAAATATTTACTTAATGATCAATTCATTAGTTGAGATGTTATATATTCCTAATAGATATTCGATAATAAACCCTTGTCATATGTCCATTGTATAGATTATTTAACAAGTATGAGAATTATGTAATTTCAATTGTTTAAATTTGTGTTAATCATATTAAGTGTTATATATGTCCAAGGAACAAAACCTCAAAATAAGTCCTTATTTAAAAATAATCTCATAAATCTAAAAACCATTTACATTAATTTAAATTAAGAAATTCAAATAATTTTTCTTTGCAACTAAGAGATCAATTGAAAAGATGAATAAAGAAGAGAGATTAAATTATAAGTTTAGCCTATACAAAAATCATTTTAGTGAAAATAAAATTAAAGAATTTGAATTTTAAATTAAAAAGAGATAATAATAATAATTAAGAAAATGCAATGCCATTTATATTTTCAGCTACAACATCATAAATTGTCAGTTTTCTTTCTAGAAACTTATAAAATCATTTCGAAATGGGACTAAAGATTTGTATATGTGAAACTATTTATGTTTTGTTTGATCTCAAAGTATTATTAATTGGATGAATTGAAGCCATAAAACCGTTTCGTAAATGTTGAAATATATTAATTAACACTTAAGTATTTTCTGATGAAAAAGAATATTGACGGGTTAACTATTAAAGTTGATATCTATTTGCAAAAACTCCTTAATGTTTTTCTTACTGTATGTATATATATATATATAATTATCATTCTATTAAATCTAGTTATATATCACGTCCTTGATAAACCGAGTACTGTGGTTCAATGATATCAACAATCAATGTACATACTATAGGCTTATATTTAGAAGTTGGCAAGAGAAAGAGAGAGTGAGACGGTCAAAAAGACGAAGAAAGCTGAGGGAGGGAAAAGTGGAGGGCAAAAACTCACACACACACACACACAGAGAGAGAGCATTTGATCACACGTCAGTCTTTGTTGTCACGATAAAACATGAACAAAACATTACAGCGTGAATTTCCAAGGCTTGCCCTTTGATTGCTCTTCTTCGTGTTTATATCAACACATGCAAAGGAAAGGAAAGCAAAGCAAAGCAAGAGCTATCACTCGAATCCTCTTTTTATGTCATTCTTCTCTCTGCTTTATTGCTACCCCATTTTGCATAACTATACCTATACGTATTCCTCTCTTCTCTGCACCAATTAACTGTTTTCAGTTTCACTTTCCATGTCCAATGACCATCTCACTATAATGAAGAAAGAGAGAGAGAGAGAGAGAGAGAGAGACAATGGCTGCTTTGCCTTTCTGTTCTGATTAGCTTTGCTTTATTCGTTACTGCGAGGCTGTCTTGGTCATTAATAAAGCAAATAATCAATTCCTTTCTCTTCTTTTTTTATATTTATGAGACCACACACGAAAGCCCTGCTCGGTTGGTTTGTTATTTGTAATCATCAGCTTTGGTAGATTTGCATTTCAGGAACCCTTTTGTTTTATGATTTCTTTGTGAGAGAAAGCGACAGATATGTGAAAAAAGAAAAAAAGAGGGCTTCAACAAATTGAAAACAATAGTTCAAAAGGGTTTCCCTTCTTTTGACCAGAAAGTTTTCAATTCTCATAATTTTTTGTAACGAATTTTCTAGAAAACACTCCCGCTTAGGTTTGGTCGAAAATGGAATTGCATGGTTTTGAGGGGCAGTGAGACTGTTGGTGTTTTCTTAGATTGTTGTAATGTCACTGATTACTTCAAACTTTTCTCTCCCACTCAATTCACTGCAAGGGCATGAAGAATCACGCACATGCATGTATATAAATAAGTGCATCGACATTTCTACATCATTACGATATCATTTAAAAGTGTACGCTAGTGAAGCTTCAAGCATGGTAATAAGATTTCTTGGGGAGGGGAGTGAAGGCTCTGAAAGGAAGTACATTCCCATACGGATAACCCACCCCTCTACAATGTGTGAGACAACAAGGAGCCTTCTGGGCATCTAGTTTTGCAACGTATCGAGGAATAGGGAAAATATGGGAAACGTGCGAGTGTTCCCATGCTGGTCCTCACAAAACATCATTTTCTCTGCCAGTCTACTGAACTAAAAGAATAACAAAGTAGAAACTTCATTAGACATCAGTGATGATAAATTCATAGAGTTTACGGAGACTAAGAACTGATCGTATCAACTAAATGACTAAATGAGCACTAAGTATTCCTCTGACTAGCAGCGAGTTGTGCAGCAGCTCTCATTGTCACTAATTCTAGAATGGATCAGCGGATAAGCGCAAACTAGTTAATTGGTTCGCCACATGAATTCATGGACAAATTTGTATAGGGCGATACAGCAGAAGTTCCAAGCTGTTAATCACGCAAACTTACTTCGTGAAGAACCATATGCATTAACCATTTCGCACTGCTCATTAACATCTCAATGAAATATTTGTGATGGCGATACTGGTTGATGCATGAGGAAATGAAAAAATTATGTGAATACTAGATCTTCATGTCAGATAACAACAACCTTAGCCACACTTAAACAAGCCATACAATACAAACCGAAAGCACAAATCAAACGAACTATAAAACAAAGATATCTAAAGCATAAGGTGGTTTTGTTAAGAGGAACCAGGTGCTTCGTTTAAGACCTCTTGCAATTTCGGGGATGAAAACAGTTTCCAGGTCAAGTTGGTTTGGCAGAGAATGCATGCTACTTTCTCTCAATCGTGGCTAACTAGTGCTCATATCAAGAGATAAAGTGTTATTATCATCTCCCGCTGATCAGTTTCCTCCGGCCAACCAGGCATTATAAGAAGTGGCTACTGGAGGAAGCGTTGAAACCTGACAAATCTGTCCACATATTGCCACTCCAGAACTGATTATTTTCGGGTAGAGCTAAGAATGGCCTCGCTAAACTCAAACCCTCGTTGTGTTCCATCTTCACATTAGCCAAATGGGAAACCCTTGAGCTTGGATTCATTGGTCGAAGAAGGTGGGTTTCACCAACTACTGAAGATGATTGTTCAACACTGTTACTGTGAAATGGGTACAAGCCTGTGGATGGTGGATCAACCAAACCTAATTGTTGCGTTTCTCCTGCTGACAAAATGCCACTACTCATCCCTGGATTGCTTCCAAGTTGAAATCCCATGTCGGTCTGTCCATTAGCACCATTTGTTCCTCCAATCTGACCCTGAATTTCACCAAAGTTTAACCTAAAATTCCCGGCACCAGATTCAGTCAGATTATGTAGAATCATTAATGGAAGCTGAGTTGATTGCTGATGAGTCGAATGACCAATAATATTCTCTGAGGATATTACATCGGTGGAGTTGGATGATCTTGAACCTACTTGCCTTTCACCAGACGCTGCAGACTTTGAGCTACTTTGGCTTCTGTTTTTCTTGTTTCTTCTACAGCCACCTCCCACAGGAACATTTCTAAGGGCACCCCCTCTAGTCCAGTATCGTCGACAAGTTTTGCAAAAGTGTCGTGGTTGAGAAAGGCTGTAGTTATTGTAGTAGCAAAATTTGGTGTTGGAAGAATCACACCTCGGACACTTTAGTGCTACTTCTGGCTGGGGTAAGTTGGCTAACCGGGCTCTATCTGCCATCGAGCCAGGCCTAATCGAACCAGCGCGACCCCCACCGCCGCCACCAACATGAGGGGGTGGTGGAAGAGGTGGAAGAAGGGGACTTTCATGGTTAGCAGCTAGTTGCTGATTTGGTTGCTGCAAAGAACAAAAATTGTCACAAATCTCTCATATCAAAAAGATAGAAATTTTATCTGGTATATTCAACAAAGTAATAGGAATAATCATCTTTTTGATATGTTTCTTCATCGTGATTTCAGATTTGCCTTTTTCTTTTTAGAGATAGTAGGGGAAGGTTTGTGGATGAAAATTAAAAGAAACCATACCTGTTGCCAGTTGGGAGGATCTAAATAGACTGGAACTGAAGAGAACACCATGGTTATCTTTTGATCTTTTTCTTCTTTTATAAAGGTTGATGGGTCTTTAAGAAAGAAAATATGGTGGAGAATCACACAAGGAGAATACCAGAGCCAAGAAAGCAAGAGAAAAGAGAATTAAAGGTGAAGGTGAAGGAAAAATAGGGGGAGTCTTTTGTTCTAATCTATGTTTTTTACTTCTTTTATCCTCATTCTACTCTTTTTTTTTTTGCTCTCTTTTTGTTCTATTATATAATTAGGGTTGAATGGAGCGGGAGTGTGTTTCTTCACATATAAGTTTTCTTTGTGAAGCTGTGGATCTAGTGGTCGTCCAAAAGAGAGATGTGGATCATGCTTATCAGAGAGAGAGATGAACATAGTAAAGCAAACCATCGCTATCTGTCCTTTGTGGTGGGATCACACTACGTAATTGAGATTGCTTATTATGGAGCTCCTACACTTGTAATAGGGAATCTGTGGTGCATGGCATAAAGTTAGAGCCAACATCTATACACATGAACAAGTCTTTCCTTATACACATATATTTACAATTAACATGGAGACCTACAATAAACTTTATGTCCGACATTAACCTACAAGCAAAAAGCAAAAGCTTTCGCAGATTGGCCGATTTTAAAAACAAATAAAAGAATACAAAAAGAAACAACGTTTAAGGCTTCCGAATATATACAGCAGTTCAACCCTTGATAAGTCTTGGCGTTTCCTTTGCTTCCATCAAATTAAAAGTTCCCAAAGTCCTCCAAATGTTGCTTTCGTTGATGTGTGTGTGATCTATATCAGTTCCTACCAACATGACCTAGAGTTTAACCATCTTTATCAGTGTCCTCCGATTTGTCTTTCAACCTTAATTCTTAAATCATGCTATTATATACAAACGGAAAACACCAGCTTGGAATTTGTCCCTCTTTAATTCCTTACTTTATATCACTCATGTCCTCTCTTTTTACAGATTAAGAACTGCAAAGTAAGTAAATAGTGAACTTTGCAAGTTGCTGTGATCAGGAAATTAGGGAAGAAAAGCCCAGACCTAGCTAGTCTTGTAGCCGTTAAGGTGGAGCTAAACATAAAGCCATGCACTCAGCCATATATCTTCTTATTCCAGCAATTTCAGATGTTCAACAAAGTCTAAACTAGGAATTTCAATCAATATTTTCTTTGTGTGGAGAGACGTTGTTAACATGCATGGGGATACCAGTCTATAGGATGCACCTGTTACCTGGCACATCCGTGCATATCTGTGGTTGTGTGAAATTCAACATCATGTGTCCTTTCCGTTACAGATTGATTTGAGAACCTACCTTATTGTACAGATAGATAAAAACTAATTTCTTATACATATATTTATATGGACGAATCGAAAACATATTAGGGTACACTTTATCTTTCTTTGCTCTGATACGCTTTTCATGAAAAAGATACTAAATATTTATAAAAACCTTGCAACAAGATTCCGTAGAATAGTTTTACATTTCCACTTGGTTCCAGATAATGACTTATCAGTGACACTGCAGTTATATATATTATAGATAGTCCCTACAAGTTGCCCTTCACTATAATTTTTTAGCCGAACCTTTTTTTAAGGACATCCAAACAAAGTAAATGATTGGTTTTGGTATCAGAAGAGGGAATTTGTATTATTTGGATTTACATTCAAAGAGCTCTAATAAGTTACATCAAGTTTTGGTAATAGATGATTCTAATATGAAGGGGAAAGGGAAACAAAGAGAAAATATGTACAAACGAGAGATCCAACAACAAGAAGAAAGAAAAGGATTGAATAGAGGAACTCCCGAATATTTGGCGATCTCAGATTGGTCAATATCAAGGATAAAGCCAAAATCTTGTTGCAACACTAATGATTGAGGCATGCAAACTTCGAGTTTCTCAAATTTTATTTTCTAGTTTATTTAAAAAGATTGACGTCTCTACGTTCTGTTGCAATATTTTTGAATTGGTTAAAAGTCATCAAAATTCATTTCCATCAAGTTTAAGAAAAAGTTATTTATCATTTATGATTGTTCATTTTGATATAAAAGCTCAATCTACTTTTAGGATAATCCTGTTAGTTTGTCATCTTTATTGATGATTATACTAAGATGACTTAGTCGTGGTTAATGAAATCCAAAAGGGAAGTGAAATTATTATATATTCTAGAAGTTTCACAAATTCATTAAGATTCAAAAAAATGCATAGATTCAATTTCTTTGTGATGATAATAGTGGAGAATATCATGATTCTAAAGTAAAGCATTATTTAGAAGCCAATGGAATTATTAAGCAGTTTTAGTTATTTTAGTTAAGTTTTTTTTCTTTTTGTTTCTCTCTTTCAATTGTTTATTTGTTTTATTTATTTATTTACCTTCTTCCTTGTTTGTTTGTTTATTTACTTATTTTATCTTTTATTTTTATTTTTATCTCTTTTATATGTACTTTATTATTATTTTTTATTTTTATTTTTATTTTTATTTTAAATTTCTTTATTCTTATCTTAGTTTATTGCTTTTTTATACAGCTATTCGTTTATATTTTTGCTTGTGTTTTCTTCAAATAATTCTCAAATTTCTTTTTTGTTTATGGTCTGTAAAAAACAACCTCTTTACTAACTAGAAGTAAGACTACATACTTCTGAGCCTCTCTAAACCCTACATTTCAGTAGGATTTCTACTCAATTATTATTGTTGTTGTTATATATATGTTAATAGAGTCTAAAAAAATGGGTTGGTTAAGAGAAAAAAAATAAACATTTATTGAAAATTGTTCGTGCTCATTAACTCAAGCTCATATCTCATTATCTAATCGGGAAGATGCTCTTTCCTTTGCCTTGTATTTAATAAATCAAAATTCTCACACTTTATTGACTTTCAAACACCACCTGAAGTTCTTAGTAAGGTTGTAGCCACCCCGCCAATACTAAATTTATCTCTTTGTCCCTTTGGATGTGTAGTATTTATATATATCCATAAACATCAAAGTCACAAGTTAGCTTCACAAGCCCTATGGTAAGTGTTTCTCATATATGCTACAAATTAAAGGGTGCATATGTTATCCTCCTCTAACTTACTATATGTTTATAATAATAGACATAGTTTGTCATGATGACTTAAAGTATTTCTCTTTTGATCATAAAATTTAGGGTGAGAATCAAAAAAAAATTCAAATTTTAGACCAACAATTTCAGTGGGAGTATCAATTTCTTGACCATGATGTTAGTTATTTGAATATAAGTAATGAAACTTTGTATCATGATGCTAATGATCATTTGGAGTAGGAAACTTGGTCGAACCAAAAGATGATTTGGATCATGAATAAATGGTTGAACTAGAAGATGTAATTACATCAATCAAAGAGTTTGAGTTCTTAACTAATATACCACATCAATCGTTTACTAAGGATGTTCCTATTATAAATCCTAATCCAACAATAAAACTATTACCAAAACAACTTACTAGAGGTATTCCTAAGGCCAACAATGAACCTAAAATTTCAAGTGGAGTTATATATTTTATAAGTCATCTTATATCAAATGACCTATTAGAATCAAATAAATCATTTGTAAATCAAATATTTACTGTAGTTTTTCCTAATAGTATGTAGGAAGTTTTAACTTCTCCAAAGTGGAGAGTCACAATGAATAAGGAAATGAACACCTTGCAAAAGAATGAAATGTGGGAGCTTGTTAATTGTCCACTAGGAAAAGGATCAATGGGATGTCAATGGATTTACATTACAAAGTATAAAGCAGATGGAACAATTGAACAATTCAAAGTAAGATTAGTGGTAAAAGGATACACCCAAACTTATGGAATTAATTATATAGAGACATTTTCCCCTGTCATTAAAATCAATATTGTTATAGTATTGTTGTCCCTAGCTACAAATTTAGATTGTCCATCATAAAAATTTAATGTACCAAAATGCTTTTTTATAGTGAATTGTGTGAAGAAGTCTATATGGACTTTCAACTAAGATGTGTGGAGACAATAAGATACAATGAATAGGTGTGTAGATTGAAGAAATCATTATATAGGCTAAAACAATCTCTAAAAGCATGGTTTGAAATATTTAATAAATCTATAATAGCTTTTGGATACCACCAAAACAATTCATACTATACTTTGTCTTTAAAAAGGGGCATGATAAAATCACTACACTAACTATATATATGAATGACATGGTGATCACAAGGAATGATCCAGAAGAAAGGAAGGCATTGCAAGAGCATTTTTCTAAAGAGTTCAAAATGAAAGATCTTGGATGCTTAAAATATTTGCTTAGGATAGAAGTTTTTATACCAAAGAAACCTATCCAAAAGAAAGTATTCATATCTTTCTAGTTTGATAATTGGTCGAGACAGGGACCTCTTATCAGCTTGAATGTTGCTCTAAGAAATTTTATCAATTTACCACTTTACACCAAGATGGTTTCACTTATTGATGGGATGTGATGTTAGCTCCCTACAAGCATAAGCCATTTGCAACCTCTATATCATCTTAATACTCTCACTCGATGTACATTCTACTATAATAATTTTCCTATTCAATTGCTGTCAAACAAGCTCGCGAGAGATTTCTTAAAAGAAAAGAAGCGAATTGTGGTATGGATTCATATCATCTGGAACAACCTTTTACCATCTAAACTCTCCTTCCTCTTATGGCTGGTCATTCAAAATCGCCTAAACACAGCTGATAGAATCAGGTATTTACATGTGGATTCTTCATGCCCTTTTTGTTTAACAGCGGAGGAGCAAACGTTTATTTGTTCTTCATATGTAAGGTCACCAATCTTAATTGGGAAACCATCAAAATGAGATGTAATTGGTCCTTACCAGCAAACACATTCTCTAGTGTAATATAGTGGCTATCTTCTAAAAATATCCCCCTAAAATTGATATACATTGTGGCTATGAGCATATGTGTTAAAAATATTTGGAATGAAAGGAATAATCGACGATTTGAAGTTAAGCATAAATCTACTCGAACTCTCATCTTGGAGACACTGGAAAACATCAATGAACTGATTCTATTACAAAGGGTGGGGTAAACTCCAAGCTTTCTATATCCCATAACTTGTCGTGTAACTAGAGTATATCTTCTGAGTAGTTAGTGGTACTACAAGTTATAGATGGACAAGGTCATACCTTTGTAATTTTCGTTTCTTGTAACTCCATTCATTGTTTTATTTAATGAAAATTCCTTTTATATTTTCAAAACAAAGAAACTAGTATGTCAATTAATTGAGACATCAGTTAAGGAATGCATATATTTATATATTAAAGTAAACTAAGTAACTATTGATAAAGGAAGACATCAAAGACTTATAAGGAAGCTGATGTACTTGGATTATGTAAGACATTATCTTGCTTATGCATTAAGCATTATTAGCCAAATTATTCATAATCATGGAGAACAACATAAGAACACAATACACAAGTTTTTAAGGTACTTGAAATATGCTTTCAAAAAATGAATTTTATTTAATAAAAATATAAGTTGGAAAATATCTATGTTTATACAAACATTGATCAGGCTAATGTAAAAGATGATAGACGATTAACTTCAAGTTACTACTTATTTTTAGGTGACAACCTTGGTCCATGAGGAAGTAAAAGAACATAATGTTGTTGCTCTCTCAGGCACAAAAGTTGAATTTAAAGGTATGAAACTTAGATTGTGTGAAGTTTTATGGCTAAGATTGTTTCCATAAGATTTAGGTTACCCACCTAGGCAACCATTTCAATTGTATTGTGATTATAAAGTTATGTGTGATATAGCTCACAATCATGTCCAATATGATAAAATAAAGCATGTAGAGATTGATAGATTCTCCAATAAGAAGAAGTTAGAAATAAAAATTATAAAGTTACCTAAGATTCATTTTGAGGATCAACTAGCTAATGTTCTTACTAAAGTAGTTTTAGATCAAGTGTTTTCAAAATGTCTAAGTTGGTAATATATGAAATATATACACAAACTTGAGGGGAAGTGTTGAAAGATTTTCTTTATAATTGTTGGGATTGTAAAATTGCAATTTATTATTAGTTTCCTAATTTAGAGCTAATTAGATGTCTAAATTGTAGTTATAAATTAGCAATTAATTAGTTTTTATACTCATTTCACTCTCTAAGGCTATGTTTGGTAGGGCAGTTAGTAATGGAATGGAATGGAATATAATATTATTCCATCGTTTGGGAGGAGGGTTTATAATGGAATGGAATGGAATAGGATGAAAGAGGGGGATTTGACATTACATCATATTCCATCCTAAATAGTAATAATAAGTTACCTCTGATTTGGGAGGTTTAGGATAGAATGTAAAATGATAAATATATACTACATAATATACCCTCAATAATTTTTTATAATACTAATTATACCTTCAACCTTAATAATATGCAGCAAGATAATACATCATTATTCTATCAAAGGTAGAATAGTCATTCATTATTATTATACATACATTATATTTCATTTCATCCATCTTCTAAACAACATTTCACTATATTATATTATGAACCCTTCCATCTCTTCCAAACAACAATTTTCTAATATTACATCCATTTACATTCCATTCCATTATAAACCATTCTATTTCATTATATTACGTTCCATTCTATTAAAAACCTTACGTCCAACCAAACGTAGCCTAAGTGTGTGTATGTAATTTCTCTTGAAATATATGAAAGAACAAAGAATTTTGAATAGAGAATTTTAAGTCTCAAGTAAGTTTTATATGATTTTTTCTAACTATTATAAGATAAAATCTCTTTCATAAGTTTCTTCTACTACATCTTTTCCCTACTATCGTAAAAGAAAATATATTCGTCAATTCTTTTGAATAACAGATGGAGCACCTTTATACTTGCTCTTTATTGATCCCTTTACATGCTCACAAAATATACGTGAAAAACTCACATGAAATTTTGGATGAATTTTAAGTCTTTTGGGCAACTTTATCTTAAATGCAAAATTTCCACTTTTTGATACACTTTAGAAAGGATCATCATACCTAGGGATTAATTCTATATAGGCTAATTTGCTACTTACATATTTTCAAAATTAGGGAATCGATTTCAGTAGCACTTTTTCATATTAAATTCTAACGTATGCCATTTTGGTTTATTTACTTCTTCATAAAGTATAAAATTTAGCATAAATTATTTTTTACCCTATCCAATAACCCTTACTTGGTTCTAATAAATTTGTATGTTATTGAAACATTGTTCACTCATATGTTGATAAAAATAATATAGGTTGAGAATTTTACTTAGGATATCAAGCCTACAAGAAATAAAGTTAGAAATGTTATAGTTATTTTATGGGGAAGGAAGTAGTGCATCACTTAATCTAATAAACAAAAAAGGTTGTAAGCTTTGAAATAATAAATAAAAGCATGTTTATTACCTTAATGGTGGGACACCTGTTATATAAGGTATAATCAAAAAGGTGGAATCCTAATACGACTATCTTTTTAATATTTGAATTATAGTAAACATCTAATCCTTTAATGTTGGAAAAACACTCAATGAACATATCCAAGTGTTTGTATTTGTATTGTAGTATGCTTCTACTTTTTATAACTTCTTATGAATATTTCTTAAAATGACCTTCCTTGTGATAATATTCCCTATAATGTTTTGCATTAATAAATTGCTTCATGTATAAGGTAAAGATGTAGGCCCTAAATGCTGACTTAGAATATGAGATTGGCATGATCTTAAAGAATGCCTTTTAAGATGTCCCACACATTATTGGGCCGTTACATCTAAAGTCACCACTACAATTAATTAGGCCCCATTATAAAGGTTGAACATTTTGACTAAATCAATTTCTATGCCATTTCTAATAGAGTAATGAACTATTAACCAAGAATTAACTCAAAGGCACTTTTATTTATAAATGAAAATTGTTTAAATTATAGAAGAATTTTGCATATTCCAAAAAGTCTAGCAAATTTCATTGTTTTGCATTTACAAGATGCCTCAGTAAATTTTTAAATAAAGCACTAATTTTATATGTTGGCTATCAATTTATGAAGACTTGTAGTTAAAAAATTCAAATTAGTCCTAAAATATAAAAAGCAAGGTCACGAAGTGTCTAGTAAAAAAAACATTTTTATCGATCATTAGGGTTAAGTATAAAGCGTTAAAACTGATTAAAGCATGAAATCAAATTGTTTAATTCACTTAAAACTTCAAAATAATTGACCAAATTACCAAACCAAATCATTTTATTTTACCTTCATTGAAGTCATTAAAACAAAGCAAACAAAACCAAACCATTGATATATATATATATGCTAAGTGTGTTAACTATACAAAATTTAAAAGTTAACATGTGTACCAAATATTTTATATGTTCTCTTAGAAAAAGTGAACAAATTTTTTACTGAACTTGCGTAATTGAGAAATTCAGTAATTATATTCCAAAAATAAGAAAATAATTGAGATTTTTAAATTTTTGTAAAGAACTTTTAATTCAAATTTATAATGAAAAATATTAATGCCTTAAATTTTAGGAGAAAAAATCACTATTACATGATTGATTGTTTATAAGATCTCTAAGTTATAATATATGATACCTTTAAACTAAATTTTTAATTAGAAAAGAGCCCTATATCATTTTATCTTTTTTTGATTTTGTATAAAATATTTTTTAATTCTACATGAGTTTGTTTCTTAATTGTGTAATATTTAATAGTTATTTAAAAATTGTTTGAATTAATTTTTCTAATTTTTATTTTTTAGAAAATAAATTTATAAATAATAAATCTAAACCACCTAATCACCCAATCCAAAATCAAATTTATGTGGATCGGTTTGATGTGGTTAAATTTTTGTGTGATTTGATTTAGTTTAAAAAATAAAAACATTTTAGTAATGATTTAGTGCAAAGTTTTTCTCTAAATTAGCTCTTGCACACCCTAGCACTTGTATTGGAGCTTCAAAATATTTATTACATTTTTGCATAATAATTTTGGTGAAACTTTTGAACAATAAGTTGGTCTAACAATAAAGACAATATAATTGGTGAACATGTTGATGAAAAACATATAAAAAGCCTTCATGTCTATTTTAGGAAATCCTCTAATTAAATCCAAGGATGTTATATATGTAAAGTTTCTCCAAACCAAATAGAAGTTGAAGTAGATAAACTTTCTTTTACCTTTTAAGTTTGTCTTTGTTAATAAAAAGACAAGTTCAATAATAGCGTTTTATGTCATATTCATATTAAAATACACAAATGTCCAAGAAAAAAATGTCATTATCTAGTAGTAACCCAAATTTTCACTTACTACAGAACATAAGTCTTCTTTATTACTTCCCTATGAAGTCCACTAATTTAAGGAATAAATAATATGTGTCTTTTGTCAACAAATAGTCCATATTTGATTCAATATTGCTTTAAGACACCATCTTACACCTTTTCTACCAATTGATGGTAGTTAGTATCATGTTTGTCATAATTTCTAATTCTATCTACTAAATTTGTCTTAGCTCTAGATATGATATAGTAGGCAGCAAACACTTCTTTCATGCTAACAACATCAACAACTTAATTACAACTTTTGGGCTTGTGCTCTTAATTCAAATCAAGTTTTATAAACAATTATTTCCAATGAGCTTAATTGTAAAATTACTTATTTATCATGAACAGTATTTGTAAGGTTGTCTATTAGTGTTACAAACTTAGTGTCTAGCAACTAAAATACCAAATTCTCATGTAATTTGCTATCACCACCATTTCTTTCTAATGGCCAAAGTATTTTAACTTTTTCTTGGTAAATATCATCTTCTAAAATGTTATTAAATGTCCCTTATATAATAATGCACCCAATGGCTTTATCAAATGCAATATTTTGAACTTCAAATGGAGGTTTAAAGTTAGGCAACTATGAAACTTGCTTCATCTTAATTACTTTCTTAATAAATCCTCTATAATTTCTTTGAATTGATTTTAAGTTATGTTTACCACAACTTTCCAATACAATATTTCACACCTAGTGTGCTTCTTTATCCAACTAACATAAACATGTCGGGTACATTTTTTGATAGTCCATTCGATAATATCTTTTAATGCTTCAACAAACCTTTATTTTGACATACATAAATTAGTTAAACCAAGCATGATGAGAAAATTATAAGAAAGATAATAAAATATTAAAGAATCACTAATGGAAAAAAAATAATGGAGGTGATATCTTCCATTGTTCTCATTTATTAAAGCAATCCTTATTGCTAAAGAACATTCCATTGCCATCTCACTATTTATTATAATATGATTCCCTTTGGCTATGATATTTTCTTCAAACCAATCCAAAGTGCCCTAGATCAATGATTGAATATCTTATTTGATGTTAAGAAGATTCTGGTGTTCCTTTCTCTCTAAAGGACATATATACAATAAATGAATACAAGTTTAAGTATTATGTAGTCTCCTTTAATTTGATATCTAGCTTTGTTTACCTAATATACTATCTTTAGCCACTTTTCATTATAGTACATATTGCAAAGTTCATGAATTTCATTTCATAGCTTTGTGCAATAGTTACATTTAACGAAAAGGTAATTTAAAGTTTTTATTTCTTAGTTGTAAAATTGCAATATATGTTGCGAGCACTATAAAATTCTATCTATTATTCTCAACCTCTAATTGATTGCTAGCTAAAGAATAAATGAAGTTTTTAAGAGATTTGTGTTATATCGTACTGATATTTTCTGGGGAACTATTTAAGCTTGGATCTGTAGATCTCTAAACATGGTTTTTCAATGAATTGTATCGAACTTTGCCTTAGTTAAATCAAGGATTCTCTTTATATAAACTCTCACTTTTACTTTCTCTAAAAAAAAGTGTGTTTTTGATAGTTAAATCATGGTAGTTTATACAACAACCCTTACCTTTGCTAGTTATCAAACCAGAACTAAGGTACTTCTCCATTCCCTACTAAGCTTTTCATCCCATAACATATAGAGTCCCTTGGCTTGAGCTCTTTTTTTTAGGGTTAATAAGGTATTGGTTTATGGTTTAACTTTATAAAATCAAATTAGTTATTTAATTAAATCAAATTAAAACATATAAATAATTATAATTCTAAAAAATATTTTTCTAAAATGTTCAGTAAAATTCATTTTAGTTATTAAGCTTAATCTTAAGTTAGACAAAAATAATTAAATAAATTTTAGAATTGATTTAAAATTTTAAATTCATTTAAGTTTACTTAAATAGGACTGAGCTATTTGAATCTAGAGTTGTTATAACTTGGATTACATCAACTCAAGACTAGGTTATAGTAACCAATTTGCCAAGCATAGTTATTCTAGCATTATGTTAGACTAAGCTAATAACCAAACAACTTAGTATAATCCAAAATAGGAATAACTTAAACTATGATCTAAACAACCTTTATTCCAAGTTTATAACATCTCAACCTTATGGCCAAATATAGATTTTCATCCCTAAGAAACCCTAAGCAACCTATAAACCTACCAGTGGCTACCCAACATCTATAACTAAGGATGACATTTTGGCATAGGCCTAACCTAACATGGCCCAAAGTCAACAGACTAAGTCTAAGTTGACTGAACTTTAGTTAAGCTTAGGCTTTTGATTTTAAAAATTTTAGGTTTCAAGTCAAGCTCAGGCTCAAGTTATCAGGTCCAAAGCCCAAAATTTTCAAATGAAAGTAATATAATTTTAATTAAAACAACATTATTTTAAAATTTTAATCAAAAATAATAATCAAATTTTATCTAGGCCTAATTAGGCTTCAAGCTACCCAAATTCAATCAAGCTCAAGCTTAATCTCAAGTCACTAGCCTCGAACCTAATCAAACTTTGGGTCAAACCCAAATCTAAGCATAGATTACCCAGCCTAAACCTAGCTTGGCCCAATGTCAAGCCTACCTGCAACTTACTACTCACCAACCATCTCAAGCTTAATCTCAAGTCACTAGCCTCGAACCTAATTAGACTTTGGGTCAAACCCAAATCTAAGCATAGATTACGAAACCTAAACCTAGCTTGGCCCAATGCCAAGCCTATGTGCAATTTACTAGTCACCAACCATCTAGCTTGTTCAAATTAGTGTTGTGTCAACTAACAAGCACTAGTTAACATCTCATACCACTATTGTCACATACATATAAGTTCCATCAATAACAACCATCTTGCATCCCCTATAGACCAATGCCATTACTATCACCAATGAAACATAACCACTTTCCATCACTAGTGACTTGTTACCAACCATAAAGAAAGTAACTTGATTTCATCGGTAATTAAAACAATGAACAACTAATGACACCACCATTGAAGTTGTTGTTTGCATCATTGCCACATAGCTCTAGCTACTATTTGTCGAAGATGTGAGACTGGAGCACCAAGCTATAGTCCACATCAATTGCGCCTCTATCACCCTTTGATGCTCCTCTTATTAACCAAAACTTTTTTGTTCTTTGTGGCTAATGGCTTATCATGTTGTCAATTGCTTAAGAAGCTTTTAATGATAAGGAGGAAACAACTACTAACGAGGGTGGTGAAGGTTGTTACATATCAGTTTCTAATTGAATATAGCTAATATGATTTTTTAAAGATTTTAGTGTTTAGGTAGTAATAATTCCAAAATTGATATTATTAACAATTTTACACATAATCAAGTTGTAGAATTAATTATTGGTTTAATATCACTTTTGAGAACTTAGGACATGATCTCATCACAAGTAGCGGAAGAACATAATCATTTTATGATTTTTTAAAATTGAGATTACTTAAATTCTATAACATGATTAATTAGTAAAGATAATAAAGCGTGCATGCATCATAAATTATACTTTACTATGAACCTTGATTTCTTTTTCTACAGCTCATATATATCTATAAGTTATGTGAAAACTACCACAGCTTCACAAATTTATGGACTTTAATAATATCCACACTAACAAATTGAAATAACTCTACAGATCATGTAGAGAGGGATAAGCTAAGAGTGCTAGCTCTTATAGAATGTACATTTATATATAATAAGGGTAGGATGTACATTTATATATAATAAGGATAGGATCTTTTAGTAATTATTAATTGAAATATAATTCTAATTTCAATTAAACTTTAATTAGATTTAGAATTCTAATTCTAATTAAATACCAATTTGGTCTTAATAAGATTCAATATCTAATATTAGTCCTTATTTATCATTTGACTTTACAATTTCTCCAACTTTATAATCAAGTCTAAGTTGATTACATTACCTTTTCTCTCTTAAACTATTTTTCTATATGTAGTCTAATATATTCTTAAATATGTTGGCAATGGATTAAATTATAATGCTAAAATTGTAATTCTAATTAAATACCAATTTGGTCTCAATATTGGAAATTATGTAATATTAGTACATTTTTATTATTTGACCTTCAAGTTTTTCTAATTTTATAATCAAGTCTATCATAATTAAATTGCTTAATTTCTTTTAACTATTCTTTATGTGCAGCTTATTAAATTTATAAATATGTTGGGAATATATATAAATCGTAATCCTAAAATTGTATTTAGAATTAGATAATTTAAAATCATTTAATTTATCTTTAATTCTCTAATTAAATAATTCATATTAATAAATCAATATTACATCTGGTAATATATCATGATTATCTAAATATTAAAAATGTCCAAGTAGTTTTAGCTATTCTCTCCATACAAATTTCTCTATATAATTCAATGCTTTCATCATATAATATTATGATTAGATATAGAGTATAAAATTAATGTGTACTTTATCTAAGTCCAATTATATTAGTCCTTAACTATAAGTAATTGATTCTTATAATAAAATTTAAAAACTATTTTCATAATGTCATTATACTTTGACCAAATATTTCTCAAATCAATATCAATTGAGATCAATGAAACATTCTTTCTAATTATTCTAGGGTGATGAATTATATAATGATAACTCAATTATTTATGTATAGTTCTTGTAATATTTAATGACTACCTATCAAACCATCCTTGATTAAAATAGGTCTGATGTAGTATTAAAATATATCAATCTTTATATAAGATACTTTTTAGACTCTAAGTTAAAGAATAACTTGTGCAATCAACATTTTGAAAATTTTCAATGACTACCTATCAAACCATCCTTGATTAAAATAGGTTTGAAGTAGTATTAAAACATATCAATCCTTACATAAGATATTTTTTAAACTCCAAGTCAAAGAATCACTTGTACAATCAACATTATGAAAATTTTCACACTTAAATCACTTCGTATGGAATTCTAGTGTTAGGTTAGTTTAGTAAACTTATTATCTAACAAACACCACATATTTCTTTAAATATCTGCATATTTTATTCTATTAGATTAACTATATCCTTCATAAGGAAGAAATATAATGTATGCTAGTATTTTCCCTCTATTAATATTTGATCTTAACTAAGTAATGACTAGAAACAATTTAGGGACAATACTTAAACACAATATGAATTTCATAATTATGATATCATTATAATTTTATTTGCAAGTTATATTTATCTTATGAACTTTATCTTAGAAGTTGGTTAACTAAACAAATATACTTAAAATAAAGAATGAATTTAATTAATTAGATCACAAATATATAACCAATTGATTGGTTATAAAACCTAAATCAACAATCTCAATATAAGAATGAATTTGACATTTACAACTGACGAACTATTTCAATTTTTGTAATGTGCCTTATAAAATCACCATAAGTCTTTAAAACCATATACAACTACCTAGTTTTATGTATTGCTAGACTTTATTTTTTTCAAAATTAACGAGTCGCGCTTTAAGGTATTATTTTTTAGGTTAGATTATATCTTAATTCCAAAATTCTTAGGTATTGTAAGAGTAGTAATTCTTAGGTTAGTTTGGTTTATCTAAAAATGTAATCCACATCTCTTCTATATAATGAAATTTAAAGATGGAGAGTTTATATAAAGAGAACATATTGAAATGTCATGAGTGTATCAAATAATATATCAAATTCAAAGTCTAAGTGCTTAATGGCTTTTGAAGAGATATTAAGTAAACATGTGAATCATCATATAACCCTGGCTTGGGGCTCCAATTTTATAGATTAGAAAACAGAATGTTCTCTCACCCAATTCGTGGTTGGTTAAACCTTTTCACATTGGATTCGTGTTATAAGCCAAAAGAATAAAATGCAGGCTCAAGAGTTTGGTTAAGTAAAATGGCATGGTTGCTGGGAGGACGTGGCGACAAAAGGCGGAGTCAGCGTCAGTCTAAACTGACGAGATGCTTATGGTCGGAAATTATGGGCCACGTCGGCACCGTAGGTCCCATAACAAACATGACACTTCCCTAACAAAACATCCTACTAAATCTACAACATATACATATACACAAGGGTCCAAGCGTACGTGCATGGGAGGGCGGTGCAAAGCAACAAATCCACCGCCATGATATCATCTCCCCACCTCCATAGTTTCTTCACGTCTACTCCACTTTCCTTTATATCAATTCAACTTCTTTGATTGTTCTTGTATTATGGTCAATTAATCTAAATCGAAATCCCCTCTTATACATATTTAACTAATACCTGCTTCTGATTTTGTAGCAATCGAAGAAAAAACTAAAAGGTGGGCTTAATTCTATGCCTAGAATATTTGTAATTTTTCCAGTGTGATATTCTTATACATCATGATTAGGGTTGTTAATTGTGCTCTATCATTTTCCCCTTACTTCTGTACACATGTAACTGCGCACATCAATGTCATATCATTCTTATTCTTCATCTAATGGATTCCATACACATGATTCTTGATTACAAGATAATAAAAGTAAAGGATAGAATATCCATTTCCAATAATTCAATTTACATCGCCCCGTCGAACTCTAGTAAATTTTGTCAATTCATATAATGCAAATTAAAAAAAGTCAGCATTCAAAGTTCTTGTCAAATTAGAACTTCGCATGGAAATTATATATTTATTTGCTAATTTCTCAGCAAATGATAAGACGGATGACGTGTGTCCAAATTGTATTAGTTCTCTGCCAGTTTCCGGGACTTGATTGTGGGACTGTTTCTAACTAAACAACTAGATGGAGGTTTATCACTTTATAACATATAATTCGGCCGCGTCCGATAATTGTGGTAATAGTAATATAACTTTTCGTGAGATTGCTTTGGTTCTTATTGAGAATGAAAGGAATATGTAGTTAGCGTAGCCATTCCAACTTTCTAAGCATTGGCTTTCCATGTTAGTTCCCTTGTGGTTTCCTGTAAAAATTAGAACCAGTTGCTGCAAATGCTGCACGTGCATGGAGGTGATGGAGGATCCAAAGTTACTTAAATCTTTTGTTGTTTTGCTCTTTAATGTGCATGCATAGAGAAATCTGTTACGGCCGAAACGTGGAGGATATGCACTTGTTCAATGGAAGGAGTGATGGATCCTGAGATTGGCAGGAGTTAGTGGCGTTGGAATCTAATTCCTTATCATCAGTTTAACTTGGCAGGGTCAGGCTCTTTTACTCATTTTCATGCGGAAAAGCTACTGCCCTTCATATGTGGATATTTCTAGTTGTAAAGGAAAGCAAAGTTGCAGCTTTAACACGCCCACTTGTCCCCCCTCTCTCTCAAAGGAAAAAGAGAACACCTATGGAACCATATTTACATCAGATAATGTTCCCACGGAAGTTAGAACTGAAATGTTAATCAATGACTCCAACAGCAGGTCCCAAGAACAATAAACAAGATCCCACATGGAAGTCTTTTTCTTTTCTTTTGGCACAGAATTC
>JANZLD010000008.1:60286028-60296912 GCA_026413575.1 Erythroxylum carthagenense | reverse complement strand
ACTCCAACAGCAGGTCCCAAGAACAATAAACAAGATCCCACATGGAAGTCTTTTTCTTTTCTTTTGGCACAGAATTCCGGGATGTGATCTTCTGTGTTATTTTTTGTGTATCAACTCTGTTCTTTTTAATCTCAATCTTTCATTTATGTGAGATATTGGTATTTAGAACCCATCACAGCAGACATGATACCATCTCTTTTTTAAAAAAAATTATATTTGCACGATGTAGAAATTCTATCCCAAATTATATAAATGAAAAGTTGAGATTAAAAAAGACAGGATTGATACACAAGAAATAGGACAGAAGAACTGAGGTAGAATTCCTGCAACGTGCAAATATAATTTTAAAAAAAAAAAGAGTCTGCTGTGATGGGTTCTAAATACCAGTACCTGCGCGTTAATCTCGATCTGGCGAAAGAGATCCTAGAAACTTTTAGTACATGATTGCACATGCTATCTGAAATACACTTATATTATCTTCCACGCATTGGAAAGCATAGTAAAGGCCCAGTTGTTAGGAATCAGAATAACAGAGAAAACTCCGTTAGATCTTGGGCCTTGATACTAAAAACCATTGGAAACACTTTTAAGATCTCTCCTCGCAAGTTTCTAGATCTCGTGGCTTTTGTACTTTCCCTCACACATGCATGTAGCAGTTCAAGCTTTGCTATTCAGCAATAAAAGACGGCTAAAATCTCCTTCCATCCATACCTACAGTTCACATTTTGAACAGCCTTCAAACTTTTTAACCATTAAACAACAATATTCTTACCATAAATGTTCGAGGCATTCTTCCGAGATCATAGATGTCACATTTGGACCCAATTAAACCACCATGTCGGCGAAGGACGCCAAAGCCCAAATGGTTCCAAATGGCTACTTAAATTGACAAATCTATACTCCCGCAGCTACTCGAATGCTAAACTGAACCAGCAACACATTGCCAGGAAAATAAATTGTTTCTCTTTGCCAGTAATTACTAAAAACATCAATCTTTATAAAATCAAAGTTTAAAATTTTCAGATACTATTGGAGCTTCCCAGCATCAGTTGGAGGTATTAACCTAAAGAATGTCTGCATCAAAATCATTGCAGAGAATACTAAATAGAGAAGAGCAGATTCCTCATACACACATGTCCACCTTGATGGTTTTTCTAAATTTGACAAAACTAAATGATGAATGCATTCTCACTGTTCAAAGAAAAATGCCATTAACTTGCCTAGTTCCACCTCAAAAGCAAAGAGAACAACAATCTGCTTCTACAATGCACATTATCATTAAAAATATATATAACTTTGTAAGTATTTATGTTTGCTTCAATATCGAAGCATCTCCTTTCAGCTCTGATCTCCACTACTGTCATATGAAGAGCATAGAAGAGAATGGCAAACTACTTCCTTCCCCTGTTAAGCCTCTGTAGATGATAATTAATGCTTCCCATTTGCTTTCTGTTTTTGCTAGTCTGCACCGTGGTAGTCATAACCGTTAGGAATGCACTTAGCAGTTACAATGCAGGCAATTAAATATAAATAAGACTTCAATTTCTTAATAACTCAAATGAAGTATACGAAACAGCAAGCTTCTGTTGCATGGACTTCCTGAGAACAAGGTCGTAGGCACACAAATTTTTCTATATCATTTCACATTGTGCTCGTTAAATATGATCACCTGAGATTCCAAACATGTGCTCAAGAGCTCTTTTTGTCTCGTACACTTTTCATCATTGAGTTGTTCTAAAGCCAAGCAGTTGAGAAATGATATCATATCCTTCATGCAAGGCTTTGCAACAGAGCTAAATTTTTTTGGGTTTATGTACAACTGCCCAGCTTTTCGACCCATTATTCTGCACTGCAAAACCATATCCAGATAAATACAGATTATAAAGTCATTGAAGTGATTCTTCATCAGTCAGCATGTAAAGTGAAATGAAACTTGAACTGTTAACAATAAGGAGGGAAAAAGAAACACTTCAAAGGACTGCAACCCAGTGATTGAACTAGTAATCTCAAGAATGCAACATCAAGGCATTCGTGAAGATTGCAGTTGACATGAAAAAGGACGTCTTTGAAATTACAGCCCTACGCTAAAGTAAAAACTCAAACGCTCAACAATGACCAAGTAGAGTAGTAATCAAACGCTCAAGATTGACCAAGTTTTGTCCTTCTATGTTAATTTTTCTATCGAAGTCCCAATTCCAGCAATGACTCATGGATCTATCTAAGTTTAGTTTATTTGCACATCTAGTCAAGTCACCGTTGACCAAATACAGGTACAAACGCAAATGGCATTTTAGCAAACACGTTGAGGCCTAATTCAACTTTCAGATAACCTAGTCCAGACTAACTAACTATAATAACCCTCTTCTAGAACAGACAACGTTGAAATCTTCGGATCATTTTGTCGCTCAAATGCAACAAACTAAGTTCAATTGGGCACAATCTGACTGCACAAAAAGGCCAGCTTCAACCCAATATTTAGTAGAAAACAAGGAAAACAACCAAAGCAGGCGACCTGTTTCAAACCACAATTTTTCTTTTTTCCAGATTCCAATCAAAGAAGACCTAATCCGATATTACACAGATATAACAATGGAAAATAAATAGGAAAAGACACTTACCGGAGGGCGACGGGAAGAGATGGGCGGTGTAGGGGGGTTTAGGGATTTGTCTTATGCTTTTCGCTGCCGGAAACTGAACCTAATTAACTGGTATTTTCATTACTGGGCTTGTGGAACGGTACTTCGGTAACTTGTTGATTTACTTGATAACATGCACTTCATAAGCCCACAGTGTATTATATATTTAATTCTAATCAATTGCGCTGAGTAGAATAATGAAACGGAAACTATCAACTATTAAAAATAAATTATTTACTAATTAAATTCAAAATGTTGAACTCTTTCACAAAACAGAAATACTATTATAAATTTTGCAAAAATTTACCCAAATAACAACTTATTATTCAATCATTCAGTAATTTAATCGAAAAATTAATATATTAGATAATTGAAAATAATTAATCCCAACATAATTAGTTACAATTTAAAAACAAAAAGTTGCCGGTTAAATATTTAGATTAAACTTTTTAATTTTTGACTAAATTAACCACTATATAATAAAATCATAATTGATGCTAACAATTTGGAATTTTTAATGTTGGTGTTAATCTTAAATTTGAGCATGTTAGAAAGGAATTTTCTAAGTAGTTGGACTCTTATCGATGATATAAATGGGCCTCAAGGAACTTAGAAAATGGTGTTCTAAACTACCAAAAATGCTAAAATGTGTTGAAGTAGGATGTGAAGTAAAGAAAGTAATTGGATGTAACAAACAAAAAAGGGCATCATAAACTACAAAAGGAAATCTGAAATAATAAGGATAAATTGGCATTGTAAAAAAATTTGAAAAATAACAAAGTATTTTTTAGATATGTTGATTATTTTCTCTTGAGATTGGTTTTGTTGTATTAAATATTATTGTGTGTATGAATTTAGAATCCTCTCATCCTTAATCAATTTTTTGCTATAATTGCCCACTTCCCTACATTTTAGCTAACTAGCCCACCAGCTATGTTCTTATTAACTGTCTTCTGTTATTTTCTCAACTTTTTACATTCTCTCGACTTGCATAAATTTAGCATATTTCTTCCTACGTCCTTGGATTTATGTTGTCAATGAACTCTCTAGCTAAATATTTACTTGGCTTTTATTTTTGGAATATCTTTTTTTATTGGTTGAATTGCTTATTAAGCCTAATGGGTTAAATTATTTAAAGCTATTAACAATTGTTCCCTACCTAGGTTTGGTTGTGCAAACCAAACATATGACATAGAAATCCTCCTAGCCTTTTATAAATTGGATTCTGACTTCCAACCCAATGGTTTCACATATTACAAGAATTAGAAAGAATTTAGAATGAAGGACTAGTGACATCATTGTAAGGGCCTTCCTAAATCTTAAATAATCTTTTATATATTAGGAGATTCAGGCTTAAAGGTCACATCAAAATATATCACGTTTTAAATCCCTACCTTTCCATCTATTAAGAAAGAAAGAAAATCTCTTTTTTAAGTTTTATTGACCACAAATTCTAGCATTTTATTGACCAATATGATAGTTTATACCCTTCATATTGGTCAACCTAGATGAGACATGGCCTTCTATAATTAATAGCTCTTTCCAAGAATTTCATAAAATATCAACTCAAACTTTTTATCTACGATTTTAAAATTCTAGAGTCCTTCTTATAGTTCCTTTATATTTCCTTTTGTTCATGCTTTAATATCAAAGAAAGATGTTTTCTCTCTTACCAGAATGCTTGTAATCAGGGAGGATTCTAGTTGTCTTTAGACCCTAGTGCTTTTAAGTGTTCTTACTCAAGGTTGATAAACAATTATACTTCTTCTAAAAGTCCCATTTATGAAGAACATATCAAGTTCATTTAGGTCCCACTGGTCTAATTTATTTTTTTTCATGTTAATAACAAACTCCGTCTGAACCAAAAAGAAAGCATGTTATTAGCATCTCTTATCTTAAACTTCTTTGATAATCGATTTCTAGGAATAGTCAACTTAATGGAATTGATGCATAATACAAGTTGGTTAACTTCAACGATAGATAGACTTGTTATCTACGAGACACCTTTATTAATAATTGTATAGGACTATGTAAATCCTAAAATAGTCAATTTATGGGTGTACGATTCAGAGACACCATAATCCTCTGTTTTCTGCCTAACAAATTGATTTATCAATGCATAAGGATAAGATAAATCTTTACCATCCACTCTAAATGGGATTGCTTGATTATTTGTAAATGGTAGTTATCTAGTAAGTATCCTCATTACGTAACTAATTGTAAACTTACCATAGTCAAACGTTGTTGTGTAGGCCTACTTGATTAGTAGTCGCATAAATTCCTTCCCTTTTATGCAGCTGTAGCTTTTAGTAAGTTATTTTCTTTAGGTTTTTATTTTCATGGGATTCCTCTATAAGAACATAAAGAGTTGCAACGCCTTAACTTATATCTACGGTTGATTCAACTTTGTACTTTTGCTTACTTCCTTGAACTTAGGGAAAGAGAAGGCATGCCTTCCTCTGACCCTCCTGATTTTCCTATTCTTCATCTTTCCACTATATTTTGTAGCAAGCTTCCTAATGGAATCTTCGATGTTTTGCTGTCTCTGAAGTCCAAGTCCATGGATCAATTGAACCCTTTGAAAGACTTCTCCGAAAGACCCTATTGGCTTAGCATATTAAAATATTCTTAATCATCGTATTTGGTTGTTTATCATAAACTTTGTTCTTATCTATACCAATCCTAGAGTTTTTATCGTTAGTGGTGATAAAGCTTTAAAACTTAGCACTTTCCTCTTAAAATAAAATATATAAAAACTAAGAACTCTCATAAACTAAAGATCATTAAGGTGAAGGAAATGAAAGAACTCTTTTACTCTATACGCTAATATGCTAGCCTTCTAACAAATTCTTTTATGTCTTATAGGTAAAAATGTCTAGATATAACAGCGACTTCAAAAGAAGTCTTTGGCCTGAGTTTCTTAGATCTCTCTCCCCATATTCCCTCTAGTACTGCACTAACAATCAATTATGAGGAACTATCAAGAGTTAAGGAGTCTTTAAGGCTCATTATATAATATGAGTTATAGCTCTTTACTAAAATTTAGTGTAGTTCTTTTATGAGTACACTATCATATATTTTCTCTATCACTCAACTTTTTTATTCGTGAACTTCTTAGCAAACATTAAAAAAAAGTCTTTTGTTCATCTGATAAGTCTTACTATGATAAGGTCATGTACTCTAAAAATTAAGCCTTTCATACTGACATTGAATCGATTATGATGTAAAGGAGACTAGAGGCAAGAATCTCCTGCCAAAAATTCAAGAATTGAAAAACAATTTTGATTATTTAGAAATGATGTTGTAAATCATGAGCATACTATCAAATTTATTATAGAGAAGCAAGAAGCTCTCAAACAGGATAGACAATGAGTCAATTATGATTTTGATGAAGTCAAGCATATATCTATAGAGATAGATGTCGTTAGTAATGTAAAAGGATGAAGTCAACTTTTGGAAACAGTATGTCTAACAAGCCAAAGAGGACAAACTTTCATGTAACCAATAGGGTAAAATTATGTCCTTCTACTTAGACCAACTTTGATCTTCTCTTCCTTATTTCAATTTATCAAATTTTGGTTAGTTTTATGTGAGTTCTGACCTTTATCTATGAATTTTTATTTTGAATTAATGTTATTTGAATATTGATAATTCACTTCTGTTCCTTTATCCCCAACCTTTCAAAAAGTTTAGTTATACAAGACTTCAAATACTTCTTATTAGTGAAACATTTGTGAGGTTCTTTCTCTAAACTATCTAATCGATGGGCATTACCCCTTAAGAATCTATGAATTTTAAATTTCCCTTATATGTTTTTAATTATTGTTATATTTAATCATTTACACATAGTGATTAATGATACGAAAATACTTAAGATACTCACTTTAATTCATATATAATTTTAGGTACAATTTGGAAGTAAAGAAATTAAAGTAAGTCGAAAGCACTACATTTGGGCTATATTTTGAAGATTTATTTTTGCTTGTCTTTATGGAGCAAGAAGAAGAAAATTAATAGACAAAAAGAAGACAAGAAAAATAAAAATACAAAAAAGAAGAATTAAAAGTGCTTGCCGGATAAATGAAGAAATAACAAGAGAGCAAAACGCATGTAGTAGCTGGGAGTTGAAGGACAAAATGACATGCATGCAGGTGGATTAAAATAAAGACAAAATGACAGTAGCACAACCCAAAACAAAAGCATCACTTAACGCTAGCGTTGAACGTGAAAGTTAGCATTAAACGCTAGTGTTTAACACTGCAAAAGGGTTGTAAAGAAGGGACGATAGAAAAGGAGGCGTGAATGGTAGTTGGTCCAACAAGGTTTATTTATCGCATCAATGTGAACAGTAGCTAGAGAATAAAGCAATGGCAACAGAGAGAAGCTTGCAGTAGTGAAGAGAATCAAAGGGGGTTTTGACTGGGGCATATTTTGTGGGGGTTGAAGCTTTTTCTTGGGAGACCTATGGAAGGCTAAGTTTTTTATGCTAGTTTGAAGGTGACATCGACATCGACATCGACGACCCAGATTAAGCATTTTTATTATTTTTATCGTTTCTTTCTCTCATTAGAAATTGATTATGTTATCTTGTATAGATTGATTGGTCATTTGAATGATGATGATTTTAATGCTCTATTGTATCATTTTTCATAAAACCCCATCGCTAAAATTGAATGCAATACGCAATCGTTGTTTTTAGGGTTTATGTATAGCAACTAATGGTTTCGAATCATTAGAGATAATATAACCTAGGTTAAATAATCCGAACTTGTGTGATTATTACCTAGATTGGTCTATTTTCTGATTCATAAGGCAGCTGTTCGAATAAACTTAGAGAGCTTATTCTAGGTTTCCTGATAGTTAGGGTTAATTAACAAGCGCTTCGTAATTAACTAAGACCTAAGGAAAAACCAGGATTAATAGAGTTTGTTGTTAATCTACGACTGATAATTGCTAAGAGAGATAAAAGAACAACAAATCAATGAATTATGCTTAATTAAGATGAAGGTCAAGATTGAACCAAAGAATAGGATCCCTATCGAATTCTCCAATTTTATCATTTTTGCTTTTTTTTATTATTTTAATTACGTTTATTTTATTTTCTTATTAAATCCAAAACACCTCATTACCTAAACATCAATTAATTTTATTTCATAAGCTAACCGAACACTCTTTGTGGGATCGACCTAGACTCACTACTACTACAGTAGTCGTCTAGTTATTTTATTTTGACTAGCATTACGATGCGTTATCAATTTTGGCGTAGTTGTCGAGGGAATGCGGTGTTTTAGTTTTTGATTGTGATTTAATTAGTGTTTTGTATATATTTGTTCATAATTGATTTCTTTTCAGTTATTTCGTGATCTTTTCATTTTCTATTTTGTGCTTACGAAAAAATTTGAAAAAAATTCATGAACGGAAATAATTTCTTTTATAACTCATATTCTCAATCTTATAATAATGTTTGGACTGATCAACCTAACTTTTATTATGGATGGGATAATCATTAGAATTGCTTCCATGATAGTTTGTTAGCATGATAGTTTGTTGGACATATAACAATTCTTGTGTGGACCAGAAGCTCCTTGTCAAGACTCAAGTACATCTCTGAAAGAATTGATGAATGTTGATTACTAACAATCTCCAATTTCAACAAAGCCTAAAATAGTAGTTGCAATAGTTCCAGTAGGAAATGAGGCACATAACATCTAGAAACCAAAATGTGGCAAGCCAAATAGGTGAGATGGCAGTAAGGATCGACTACGTAGAATCATAAATGGAAGAGGAGCAGTCATATTAACCCGAGGTATACTCAATGGACGTTAGTACAGAAACCTTATAGAGTGATGAGGAGCTTGAGAATTTTTGAGGTCAATCCTTAATGAATTGCTTGTGTCAAAGAAGTTGAGGAGGAGCTTGAGGTAGAAAAAGATATATCTTTTAGCTCGAAGGCAAAAAATGAGTTAATTATTATTGTTAAGACTAACTGTTTACCTTTACCTATTATGTTAGAGGAATTAAATGAAGAAGAAAAAGGAAAAGAGACATTCAAAATATTTCTAGAGTGTATGAACTCGATCGAGATTCAGAATCTAAGGATAGGGTAAGACGTTGAATGGAGATGATGATCAACTAAGGCCCTATCCAAAATAACATCATATGGAAGTGGTGTTAACTATAATACTAGAAGATCATAATTTTGTCATGTGAGGAAAACGTGGAGCTGAGCTAATGACCCTAAACCAAGGCTTCTTGGGATGCAACCCAAGGGAAGTAAATTTCTTTTCTTTACATTTTCGCATTTATTTTTATATGCATATGTGTTCATTATTGGTTTGTTTCTTGCATGTTTTAAGTTTTTAATCAAAATGAGAGCAAGAATAAAACAAACATTTTCTCTTTTATGTTGAATATGGGATTATATAGTCATGATTAGAGTGTGAATTGACTAGAGAATTTCATAGCAACTTTAGCGTGTATTTTTACTCTTGTGAATAGTCGATATGCATTATCTTTAGAAGAGTAGTGACTAGTAGTAGACAAAGCTGGTGAGATTTTGAGCCTTATTAGACTGATACCTTCATATCAGTCTCATTCTATTTTGATTAAGTGTGACCTTCATGATATGTGCATCCTGATTTTGCGTTGAATTTCTATTTGAGGCCATATTTTTATCACATGCATTAACATAGATATGATTAGGTATTCTTTGTTTTTAATAAACTACATTAGCCAAATAACCTATCCTATTGACTTGATTTTTTCCTTGATAAATCCCTTTTGAGCTTTATACTTTTTGTTTGTGTACTAACCACATTACAAGCTATTAGACTTAAATCAAATGTCCTACCCAAGCCATAAAGCTAGTGGATCATCTGTCATAGTTGAGTTTGTGGATGTACAAAATTCTAAGTGTGGGATGTCCATTTGTGTGAGTTTATTAATGTAGTTTCTTTTAATGTTTAAAAAAGAAAAAGAAAAGGAAAGGAAAGGAAAAGAAAGAAAGAAAAGACAAAAGCACAAGAAAAGAAAAGAAAAGAAAAAGAAAAAGAATGAAAAATGTTTAAATAAATGTATCTAGGAGCAAGTGCATATGTTGAAAAAGTGTTTATGATTAATGCATTCTACTAAAGTTATGATGAAGGGGTTATTTGAATACATTAGATATGAGGTAGATATTGTCTTAGAAGGTTCACTTATTTTGGTTTCAATGTATTGTTGGCACAAATTATATGAGTGATCCCTTCAGTTTGGTTGTGCTTAATGTGTTTTGTGTATGAGAGTCAAGTTTGAGTTGTGAAACTTGCTTTTGTTTTCATCATAGTTGATGTACACAATTGACAGTGAATGTTGGGTTTTTGCACTTAATGGTATAATTGATTATTGCATTTGTTTCACTAGTTTTTATCACTCTCATGCTACTTAACCCAAATATATCTCACATTACCTTAGCCCACATTACAACCTTGAAAAGTCCTTTGATCCATGATTTTGCATGTGAAATATAGTGGGGTAGAAATGAAATGATATGCAAAGTTATGGATTGTCATGATTATGAATGGTGTTGAGGGTACCTATAAATACATTTTACTTAAACACATTTTCCAAGTATATTATTAGATTGCTCAGATTCTAAAGATGATGCTTGTTGATTGATCATAAGTAGAAGCATTGAATGTTGAATTCTTGCTATAATTTTTAAAGTCATTCATCTTTGGTTATGATTATATAGTCTCAAAAAATATGGGGATTAAATAAATGCTTTGGATCTTTGAGCTTAATTTGGATGTTTTTCCCAAGGATGACCAAAAGCTAAGTATAGGAGAAATTGATATGTGTTTAATTGTTGAGACATTTAATCATTTACACCTAGCAATTAATGATACAAAAACGCCTAAGATACTTTAATTTATATATGATTTTAGGTATAATTTAGAAGCAAAGAAATTAAAGTGAGTCAAAAGCACTACATTTGGGTAGTTTTCTAAAGATTTATTTTCACTTATCTTTATGGAGCAAGAAGAAAATTAAAAGGCAAGAAGAAGACAAGAAAAATCAAAATACAAAGAAGAAGTATTAAAAGTGGTTACTGGAAAAAAGAAGAAATAATAAGAGAGCAAAACACATGTAGTAGCTGTTAGAGTAGTGCCCTAAAGGCAATCGCCTTTAGCGCGTTTTGTACAAAGTTGTGTACAAACTTTATGAATAAATAAAGAAAGGCAAATTTCATTACTTTGCTGTTCATTAT
>JANZLD010000008.1:60257856-60270078 GCA_026413575.1 Erythroxylum carthagenense | reverse complement strand
GTGAAACGTTTTGATTTGTTTGTCCTGTCTTGGGTGGCATCCATGTATCCTCCCAGGGGGTATTTGGGTGTTACACCACCACCGTGGGAATGTAACTTGTAAATCCTACGATTAAGGGATGAGTGAATTAAAGGTTCACTCACCCACAACCTTCAGTTTGTTTCCAAAATTTAACTTCTTCACTTCTATTCAACACACCTTCACCATGGTCCATCAATTTTACTTCAATTCTACATTATTCATGCTTCAATACCTCATCAAATTCATTTATAAACAATTAAAAAATAATTCATGAACCATCTCACATTCCAAGATCTTTTAGGTGTTAACATCCACAGTAAAAGCTATGAAACAAGTATCATATTTAAGACCTCAATTCATCATCAATTCAATACATATTCTATCCAATTCAAGCATCAAATAATTCATATTATAACATACAATCAAGTTTAGCATTCCTTTACCTTCTTAACTTCAAATCCCTACTCTAAAGAACAAGGCAATCAAACCATTCATGCAACCAACACAAGTCCAAGATCAAGGTGCAAATCTTAGCACTAAAAAGACAACATAGAAGATAACATAATCTAATTCCTTAATGCAATATTTGGCTGAGAATTTGGAGTGGTAATACAAAAATTTGCAGCAAAATTTTAGAGATAAAGGAGAGCAATAGTTTCGGTGGTGATTGAGAAGAGAAAGAATAACCAATAGAAACACTTCTGCCTTAGTTGGACTTATTTAATGCTAGGTGTCACTCCTACCATAAGGCATATGTCTCCTTTGCATGTATTACATATGTCCTGCATTTAAGCTGCCAATTGTCACACTTCCATTAAGCCATTTTTCACTGAATAATGCTATTAAATGCGACAATTCAATTAAGCCACTTTACACTCAACCAATGTTGCCAAATGTCAATGCATTAGCTATTCCAAATGTCACTAACTCATAGACTTAGTCATTATAATTTTTCATGTACCAACTTGACTTGCCACTTGACAATTTTCCTAGTCCAAATATACATTTTAATACCTCAATTCTCTAATGGTATCAATTAATTCCAAATCCCTAAGTATGATCCATTAAACCAAAATTCAAACATATAAAACTTACAATCATATCACAATTTTAACACCTATCATAATTACCTTCTTAAATATGTAACATTTCAACTAGGGTATAATTTGGGGCCTTACATAATTATCTTCATAAGATTAGTATGTGAACTTGTATAGTCATATTACACACATATAAACAATAAATATGCATACAAATCATCTATGTCCATGTAACTTTTCTTTAGCATGCATTTATGCTTAATCTTAAAATTCCAATGTTTAATCACCCAATTCACATATGGTAATTCATATTTTATTTATTTCTAGGTTATGAAAAATTTCATAAACATTAAAAAAGGTTTTTATATGATTAGGTAAAAAAATATAGAAGCAAAAATTTCAAAATAGTGTAATTTGGGTTAAGCCTATAGTGGGTCTAAAAATAGACAAACAAATCTGCCCAGAAACGAATTACATGGCAGTTTCCACTTGTTCTGTTACTTTCACGTAGAAAAAATTCAATTTAGGTTTTAAGGTCTTCTAAACATTTGCCTCTCTATATCTCTAGTTTCCATATCACTAAAAATCAAACCATTTTGACTTATAAACTATGAGATATGCACCAAACATCACAAGCTACTCCAATACAGGGCCAACATCAGGTCACCAATTTTTTTATCTCAATTGTCAATGTCATAAAGCTAGAATTAAGCTTGAATCTCTTCTAGAGGTTTTTATTTCTATGTCTTAAGTTTCATATCCAATTGGAACCATCCAATTTAAAGGTCTATATTCCGATTTATGGCCAAAATAATGGGGATGTTTCAGGTGAACCGAGAACCTAAGATAGAATTTATCTAAACGCGACTCTCTCTCTTTTCATATTCAACCAATTCATGCAAAGTAACACCAAGAAATCATTCCAAAAACTATTCCATGTACAAATCAATCTTTTTACACATTAAAATATGCACACATACAAAAATTAACTAAGTGTAGTCTCAAACCTTGAAATTTGCCGATTAACTCTTCTTCTTGTGACTTTCCCTTCTCTTCTCCTTTTGCTTTGCTTGATTCACTAACTAGAAAAACCACAAATACATATATCATTCCAATTCCAACCTTATAATTTCAACTTATCATGAGAAAAGCAATAAAAGCTGAAGATGAGAAGAAAATCCACTAATTTTTACCTTGATTTTCACCTAAGATTGGCTTGATTCCTTATGGAAAATGATGTGATAAAGGAGATAGAATGGAGTGGAGATGAGAAGAGAAAATTCTTGAGTTAAAGCCCTACATACACGTCCCTCTTCCCTCTCTTATATTCCCCTTTTCATGATGTTTCTAGTCTTAGACACATGTTTCAATTCCATTAAACCACATGTTGATTTTTGGTAAAACTGTACATTTGGTCCTTCTTCTTCCTTTAGTTCCCAAATTGGCATATAAAGTCATCAATTGATTTCATTTTAGTCCATATTTCACATATAATTATTCATGTCCATGCCTAAATAAAAATTACCAATTTACCTTTATCTTTTAAATTAAATAATATTATGTCCCGTACTATGCTTAGATATACTTAATTATTTATGTTCACTTCTTAATACACCCTAGACATACTATAATGCTTCTAGGGTATATATTAAGGCCTTATAATAGTAGATAGTTGATTGAGCTTGTTTAAGAGTAGCTTTAGCAATAGAGGCTATACGATAAGTGTTACCAATGTTTAGATTATAGAATAATTTGATTGCTTCCTTGGTGGAGTGAAGTTTCCTCATGAGGATGAATTGTTTAGAACTATGACAGGAATAGTTGAAGCAATTCTTCACCACATCAGAAAATCTTGTAATGTCATTGAAAAAGTTATTAAATCTAAGTAGAAAATGAGTGGACTTTAGAGACCTGATCTGAACTAAGATGCGGAAGTGATCCAGGAGAGTGGTGTTAAGAAATAGAACTTGAGAATATGGAAAGGTGTGGCACCACTCTAGGTTAGACAAGCATCTATCCAACTTTATTTCGATGAAAGAATTTCCCAATTGTTTATTGTTCCATGTGTAGAATTTACCCCCATTTGGCAAATCAAAACTTGAATATCCTCAAGACATCTCTTAAACTCACAGTGATGTTTATGAGTAAAAACACCATCAGATTGAGCAGGAGAAATGGTAGTATTAAAATCACCAAAAATAAGCTAAGAGGTTTGGATTTGTGGTGCTAGGTCTCTAAGATTGTTCCAAAGAGAGGTTCTTTGAAAAGAATACTTGAAAGCATAAATGCAAGAGATATGAATAATAGTTTTTAGTTATAGCAAATGGACTTAAAGATGAATAATCTGAGCTGAAGCCTTATGATTGAATATGGTAATTCTCTCAGGATTGTTAAACCAAGGGAATTCTACCATTATGATGTTCTTCATAATTATGAATCAACTTCTAGCCCTTGGGAAAGAAGTGGACAATGTCACACTTCTCTTACTTAATTCGAGACTCCAAAATGCCAAGCAAACTAAGCTTATAGTCCAAAATGAAATCCTTTATCAAAAGCTTCTTCTCAGGGGAATTGAGACCCCTGGTATTCCAAGCTAAGATAATCATTGAATCTGGCCCAAAGAAGGCTTTTCCTTTTACTAGATCTTCTTTTGCTAGCAAGAATAAAATTGGCACCTGCAATATCACGTTATAAAAAGGAGCTTGTTTTACTAGGTGCTGGAGAAGGGATATCAATGTTATTTGCCAACAATGCAGCTTGTTTTGAACTTTGGATTTTGTATTCATGTTTCCTGTGGTAGGACAACATGAAATTGGCAATGTCAAGTGGTGTAGATTTGGAGCTTTCTCCTAGAAGAAAATGGGATTATTTTAGGGGTAAAGAAGGGAAGTTCGTTAAGGAGCATTGCACAAGACTAGCTGACTTTCCTATTGTAGTCATAATGACAAATGAGCAAAGCTGACAATGGCCAAGACTTAAAAAAGGAAGGGGTAATTGGACGGAAAGTTAGGATTACAAAAATACCCTTAAGGTGAAAACAACAGAAGAACAATAGGAAAAAGAGCTGGGAAGATTGGATTCAAAAGGAGGAAAATAAGAAGAGGAGCATAACCACCAGCCAGGTTTACACTCGAAGTAACAGTTAAAAGTAGAAAACGAGAAGAGATCAAAGGAAGACTAAAAGAAAGAAAGAGTTT
This sequence comes from Erythroxylum carthagenense, assembly GCA_026413575.1. NCBI lineage: Eukaryota > Viridiplantae > Streptophyta > Magnoliopsida > Malpighiales > Erythroxylaceae > Erythroxylum > Erythroxylum carthagenense. The sequence continues at coordinate 60,265,820 of JANZLD010000008.1, read as the reverse complement.
AGGAAGGCTAAAAAATTCTAAATATTAAAATATTTATTTAATAATTATATTTAAATTTGAAATTATCTTAAACAAACTTTAAATTCCATTGGTTTTAAATAATTAATATTTTTATAGTTTTAAACTTACTTAATTATTTTATTTTAATAAAATATAAAAAATTAATTATCATTTGTAAATAAATATTGTATAAGAGATTAAAATAAAATTAATTTCATTAACTCTTAAAATTAATTATCTTTAACTTCTATTCAATATTTAATTATTATAATTTATAAAAAGTATAACTATATTTTTATTAACAACTAATCAAGTTTTTGTTTTAGGTTAAATACATTTCTTATGATTTTGAGCTTTTTTATTTTAATCATTATAATTTGAAAATTATTACTTACCTTTTATGATACTATTTAAGTATTTTTTTTATTCAAAATGACTTAGCATTAAAATTCTTATGACATTGATTCGGAGCTATGACTAGTCAAAAACTTAACGGAAAATAATGGAAAGATTTGTATAATAGCTAAATAATACTATGATAATTTTTAAAATCTAAGAATTGAAATTAAAAAAAAGATTAAACCATAGCAGGGGTTCGGTAAAAAAAAAATCAAATCCATATATTCAACTTTTGATAAAATAACAAAACTACGAAGTTAGTTAATATCAGGCCCACTAGCAAGATGGATACGACGGTAAGTTGAGCCTAACCATGAAAGGTTGTCAACGTCACTTTTTCCGATTAGGTTACAGTGGGCCACCGAAGATTTTAACCGATGATCCTTGAGAGGTCTCATCGCAAGACCTTTTGCGGATCATCCACCGGCTCACGCCAGCCACATTACTAACCTGGCCTAACATTTGGAAAAGTGTAGTCAACGGAGGCCCACGACAGGACATTTCAGGGAATGGTTGGAGTGATTGATTTAATTATACTAATTAGTTAATTAAGTTATGTGCAAGCATTATAAGATTTAGAAGTTAAGCTTAAATTTTAATACTAATTACATTAATTTAACCACTAATATAGGCAGATAAAAATATACTATAATTTCATTTTTCATTTCCTTCAAATTCTTGCTCATGTTCAGCTCATCAGGGACGGAATTTTTGTCTATTTTTTCCTATTCTTATCCTGTCTCATGAATCTTAACGATCTATTTACATAAATTTTGTATAAATAAATGACTGAAATTTACGCGACAAAATAAAAATACAAAAAATGTACCAAAAAAATTTCTGGCAGTCAACTCATCTTCTTGCTACTCATTTCATGTCATCAAACATCTTTATTTAATCAATGTTGCGCTAGTATACACTCATGATCACATCACGTTCTCATGGTCCCGGTGTTCAGCTTATTCTATGTTTAGCTATGACCAATCCATTTTGTCTATCCTAGAGTATCCTAATTGATTAAAAATAAAAATATTTAAATGTTAATAACAATAAAGGGTCAATTAATTAAATAATTAATTATAATCATTTTGATAACTGTTAGACTCAAATTTAATTCTTGTTAATGAACTCTACACTTTACTCATTTAAAAAATTTAATATATTATCAAAGTAGGTTTATACTAAATTCTTAATTTTTAAGTTATTTGTTTAGATATTTAGTCCCAACATTCTATTGTAATTACCTCTGTGTTTATTTCAAATGACAACTATGAACAAATCTATAATGGAAGGAAATGTGAAAACTTTTCTGTATATTTCATCACCCTACTGTACAAAGCATTAGCTCAGTTTTATATACATTACTATCTAAACTAGTACACGTAACTAATCGTGGTAACTAACTAACTGAAAATAAACCGCTACTGAACAATAAATAATCATCAGCCCCCCCTCAAGTTGGAGCTTGCAAGAAATCAAACAAGCCCAACTTGGAAAGAAATGTAGCAAACAAAGGAGCAGATAGAGACTTAGTAAACAAATCAGCCAACTGAGTAGAGGAAGAAGTATGAGACAAAGAAAGAAAACCCCTGGACAACTGATCACGAACAATGTGACAATCAATGTCCAAATGTTTAGTTCTCTCGTGAAATACAGGATTAGCAGCAATATGGAGAGCAGCCTGATTATCACACTTCAAAGAAACAGGAGAAGTAAGAGGAATCTGAAAATCACGCAGAATATAAGAAATCCACAACAACTCACAAACAACAGAACTCATATTACGGTACTCGGCCTCAGCAGAAGACTTGGAGACAGTAGATTGTTTCTTGGACTTCCAAGAAATCAAGGAAGATCCCAGAAAAACACAAAATCCAGAAACCGAGCGACGAGAATCAGGGCAAGACACCCAATCAGCATCACAATAAGCCAGAAGCTGAAAGGAAGAATCAACAGGATAAAATAAACCTAAAGAAGGACAACCCTTCAAATACCGTAAGACATGTTGAGCTGCCTGCCAATGAGTCTCCGTAGGGGCATGAACAAATTGACTCAGCTGATGAACAGCGAACGTGATATCCGGCCGAGTGTAACCCAAATACAACAAACGACCTACCAACCGTCGATAAGGCTGAGGATCCTTAAGAGGTGAGCCATCATCAGCGGCCAAAAGGAGACCTTTCCGAAGGGGAGTAGTAGCAGGTTTACTGCCCAGTAACCCTGCATCAGTAACTAAATCCAAAATATATTTCCGCTGGTTAATATAAAGACCCCGAGAAGATCTGGCAATCTCAAGACCAAGAAAATATTTGGCATGCTGAAGATCCTTAATTGTAAAGGCAGCATCCAAAAACACTTTTACCTTCTGAATGGCTTCCTCCGAATCACCAGTAAGCAACATATCATCAACGTAAACTATTAGAAGTAAAAAACAAGAAGAAGTCTTTAAGGTAAACAAACAATGATCATTCGGGGATTGCACAAAACCATAGGAAAGAAGACGAGAAGTAAGCTCCGCGTTCCACTGCCGGGAAGCTTGCTTCAACCCATACAATGAACGCTTCAATTTGCAAACCTCGTTGGGACCAGCTTTGAGATATCCTTGAGGCGGCAACATATAGACATCTTCGGTCAGAAACCCATGAAGAAAGGCATTATTTATATCAAGTTGATGTAAAGGCCATTGTTTTGCAGCAACAAAAGCAAACAAGATTCGTACCGTCACAACCTTCGCCACCGGAGAGAAGCTATCATGGTAATCAACGCCCTCAATTTGATTGTAGCCTTTTGCAACCAATCGGGCTTTAAATCGATCAACCTCCCCGGTAGGTTTCAATTTGACCCGATAAACCCACTTAGAACCGATCGCCTTCTTACCCTCAGGCAACCGAGCAAGCGTCCAAGTACCATTGGCCTCAAGAGCAGCAAGCTCAGTATCCATAGCCGCAACCCATCTTGGATCTTTACTAGCTTGAAAATAGGAAGTGGGTTCGTGAACATCAGAAGCGTTAGCAAGAAAGGCAACATAAGAATCACTGAAAGAAGGGTTAACAACAAATGGAAAAGTGTTAGGAGTGTAGGAAGAGGAAGACGGCATGCCGGAAGACGTCAAACAGGAAGGCCGATGGCAAATATGGGAGACAAAGTCTCTGAGCCATAAAGGCGGAACCCTAGGACGACTACTACGTCGTAAAGGAGATATAGAAACGGCATGAGGGTTAAGTTGACTGGGCTCACTAACAGTGGAATGGGCCGGATCTCCAACAGAAATTAGCTCTACAGAAGAACCATCAGAAGCAAAGGAAGAAAGGCCACCAGAAGGCTCAGCAGAGGCACCAGAAGATGGCGGAAAGAAATCGACATCCTGCACAAGTGAAGGAAAAACAGGATGGCGAGTAACAGTATCAGTGGTAGATTGTTTAAACGGAAAAATATCTTCATGAAAACAAACATCCCGAGAGACAAAATATCGCTTTGTAGTCAAATCATATAAGCCATAACCCTTCTGCCCAGGAGAATTCCCAACGTAAACACTCTGGAAGGCCCGAGAATCAAATTTATCTTTGTGCGGTTTAGTATTAGTCGCAAAACAAAGACATCCAAAACAACGCAAACTGGAGTAATCAGGCGGCTTTCTGAAGAGCATTTCATAAGGCGACATCCAATTGAGAATCTTACTGGGCAAGCGATTAATGATATAAACAGCATGAAGAATACTCTGTCCCCAAATTTTCCTAGGAAGGCCAGATTGAAATAAAAGAGCACGCGCTACTTGTAGAATATGACGATGCTTTCGCTCCACAATACCATTCTGTTGTGGAGTGTATACGCAAGTTTTATGGTGAAGAATACCTTTACGCTGTAAAAGATCTTGAGAACTATGACTTAGAAACTCAGCTCCATTATCAGTACGGATAACCTTGACAATCCCATCATACTGCCGTTCAACAAACGAAAGGAATTGCGCCAGAAGAGAACCCGTTTGTGCTTTATGTTTCATTAGGAAAACCCATGTACATCTCGTGCGATCATCGACGATAGTTAAAAAATAATGCGCCCCACAGATAGACATCTCCTTATAAGGACCCCAAATATCAATATGCAGCAGCTCAAAGTTAACATCAGCTCTGGTATGACTTACAGGAAAAGAACATCAAACTTGCTTAGCAAGAGGACATACCGCACAAACAAAACTTTTATTACGAACAGAGTCACAACAAATGGGTAAATGCTTCATTACAACCTCAGATGGGTGACCCAATCTAGAATGCCACAAACCACTATCATCGAGTTGATTATGAACACTACAAACATTCTCAACATTGGCATCAAGAAGTGTGTTGAGAACACAAGAATTATTACAAACTGATGTGTCACATAAGAAGGAAAACCGATAAAGGAAATACAAATTGTTAAGAACTCTGCCCATTGCCACAGCCTTGTTAGTCTTCTGGTCCTGTAACAAACAATGTTCAGTGCAGAATAAAACATTGAAAGATGAATTTTTGGCTAACTTGCTGACGGAAATGAGGTTATGACTAAAAGTGGGAACATATAGAACCGACTTCAAAACCACTTTACTGCTCAGAACTATTTCGCCACTATGAGCTACGTTACTCATTTCACCATTAGGCAAGAATAATCGTGTAGGTCTCTTTACAGGTACCAATAAATGAAACATAGCTTTATCTGTACAGATATGTGAAGTGGCTCCAGAATCAACAATCCAAGTTCCAGATTTCTGAACAGAGTTAATAGCAGGATTCAAAGTAGACATACCTGCAAATTCATTCTGCACTAAATGTAGAAAATGAGAATCACCCGTCGGTTTTCCCTTTAATAACTTTTCTAATTCTTGTTGAATTAACGCCGATAGAGAGGAAGAATTAGTTGATAAAGCAGTGCCTCCATCCACATCGCTTTCAATAGCATCAACCATATGCACAGATTTCCCTTTAAAATGTCCTCTCTTTGCACCATCGCGCTTACTGCGCAATTCAGTGTACCAGTCGGGATATCCATGTAATTTGAAGCATGCTTCTCTTTCATGACCATCCGATTTACAAAAATCGCAATACTTATCCTCCTTTCTTTTATAATCTTTCTTACGATTACTATTTTTAACCACAGTATCCGCATTTGACGTTCCTTTCTTACTACAATAATCATCCTTTACAAACATGGCTATAGCACCTGCATCTTCACTCAACATATTCACTTGTCTCTGTTTCTCGATCCGTAACACAAGAGAGTAAGCTTTACTGGCGGAAGGAGGCGGATCTTGCGCCAATATTTGGCTTCGAATATGATCATAAGAAGGATTGAGTCCCATCAAAAATTGAATTAACTTGTTCGCACCATCCATATCAACTAACTTTTTATGAATGCCACAATGACAATTCTGGCAATTGCATGCCGGTATAGGCAAAAGTTGCCCTAGCTCATCCCAGTACTTATTTATCTTATTGTAATAAGAAGTAATGGAAGAATTACCTTGCTCAACAGAATTAATCTCTCTCTGTACTTGGAAAAGCTGAGGTAAATTGCTCTCTCCATAAACCTCTTCAAGCTTATCCCACAATGCTTTTGATGAACTGCACGTAATATACGATTCAGAGATATCTTTAGAAATGGAATTTAAAATCCATTGCTTCACCATACAATCTACTTTCCTCCAACGTTTGTATCGTATATCACATGTAGGTGGTGAAATGGTTCCATCAACGAATCCAAGCTTATCTCTAGCTTCCAAGGAATTCCGAACAGATATTCTCCAAGAATAGAAATTGACGTCTGTTAATGGTGCAGTTACGAGTACCATACCAGGATGATCAGAACTATAAAGTTGTAAACAATCGTCCTGTGCCTCATCGGAACCTGTAAATCGCGTTCCCATCCCTTCAGTGATTCGTGATCAATCGATTGCGAGGTTGATCACCTTCTCTGATACCATGAACAAATCTATAATGGAAGGAAATGTGAAAACTTTTCTGTATATTTCATCACCATACTGTGCAAAGCATTAGCTCAGTTTTATATACATTACTATCTAAACTAGTACACGTAACTAATCTTGGTAACTAACTAACTGAAAATAAACCGCTACTGAACAATAAATAATCATCAAACTAGATGTCTAGTTCTAATTATATTTGAAGAGGGGTGTTAGAATATTCCAAGTTAATTAAAAATAAAAATTTTAAAGAGTTAATAAATAGTAAGGGCTAACTAATAAAATAGTTAGCTCTAATCATTTTTGGTAATAATTGGATCCAAACTCAATTATTATTAATTAACTCTACACTATACCTATATTAAAAATTTTAATAGTCTACAACCAAACCTAATAATGTGACACACTCGTCATCTTGCTTAATCTTATTTTCAAAAATTACCTCCCTTGTTAAGGAATAGATTATCTATTTCGATTATTATATTTATATTATATTATATTAAATCTCATTCTTATATTAATGCGAAGTTTATATAAATATACTGATAATATTTAATAAAATAAGATCAGTACACCATATTCGGAACAGAGAATTTGATATGTCTTTCTTGGCATTGGTATCAAAGAGCTATCACTTGTCACCACCTCACTTTCAAAATACGGTCGAGTAATTAATCAGGTGGACATGCTTCTTTAATTACGCTCAATCAAGCACAGTTGATTTCCTAAAATACTAGTTCTGTGACCCATACAGATAAAAACCCACTCATGTTAATCCTATCATTTGAGCATGCCTAAGCCTTTATGATTGTCTCTGCCTTTACGAGCTTCACCTCGAATTGTCTTAGGCAATGCCTGGAAACTGTTTTAACAGAATCGTTACGAGTTATACAAATTTTTTTAATTTATGAATAATATATATTTTATAAATTAATTTTAATACATGATTTAATTACATTAGCGACTAAATCCTATTTTAATTTATTTATAAGCGTCTTGAGACAGGATTTAATTAATAATAATGATAAATAGAAATCAAATAAGGAGAGCAATACACTGAATTTGTAGAATCGAAATATAATATTCCAAAAGTATTTTTCTTCCATTCTATGTACAACTCATTTATAATAAACCGGTAGATCATTCCCTTTAATATTTACATAATGATAGATATATTTACCACACAAGTTTAGGGGCCGTTTGGTTCCACTTCTGTTTTTCTGTTGTTATTTTTGATTTCTGTTTCCTGTTTTAGTTTCTGTTTTTTTGCTTAAAAAAACGAAAACTTGTTTGGTTAAAATTTGTAATTTAAAAACTGAAAATAAAAACCTGTTTGGTTAAGATTTCTAATAAAATATTAAAAACAAAAATATATTTAATTTTATTATCATATTTCTATTTTTTAATTATACTATTACGTGTAATAATTATAATATAATATATTATATTTTAAAATTAATTAATTATTTAATAGTCTTTTTTCTTCCCACAAAGTTACAGTACCTCTTGTTCTGATCACAACTTCACAAGCTTTGTGGAACCTTAAAGCTTTGGAGACAGATACAAATATAAACCCTTAAAACTTTCCTGTTGGTTAAGGTATGATTGTGAA
>JANZLD010000008.1:60038674-60051710 GCA_026413575.1 Erythroxylum carthagenense | reverse complement strand
ATCCTATGACTTTTGATTCAATCAATCTCTTTCCATTTCTTCTCAATTCCATAACTTCTTCTTTGCTTTATACATAGATAAATGCCAAACATTTCCTATTTAATAGTCCTAGCTCACAGAAGGGTTCGGGGTCCAACAACTTCAACATGACTGAAATAATTCAAGAATCTCACATTAACAATAATAACAATATTTTAGATGTAAATACTTTAGAATTAACTGAATCTACTGGTGTTTTCCATATTGATACCCTATTATCACAAGAAAAACAAAAAATAGAAAAAACACAATTAAATATAAAAGATGGACAAGATATTACATACCATCCTTTTAAAAATTTAATTAATAGAAAAACATAATTTATTATGGAAAAATTATACATGAAACAACTGTTTGAATAGACCAATGTAATGGACATATTCATATAATTTTAATAGACCAAGAACAAATTTATAAACAGTTACAAAATATTTCTGAAGAAAAAAAACATAAAATTGGTTATATTGATCTTTCTACAATTCAAATTTTGTAAAAATCTACCTTTCTAGAAGGAATGGACTCTCCTATTAGAATGACTATAATTGACGAAAGAATGACTAATTTAAAAGACCAAGTAATAGGAACCATGAATGGAAATTTAGCTTATGGAAAAATTAACCCGCCTTAAATTAGGAATTCCTTTACAATTACAGAATTTACATGAAACCATTACTAGCTTATAAATTTTATCAAGAAAGTTTAATGATAACAGGACAATATCCGTTTTCAATTACGTATCAAATTAGTTATGCTTTAACTAATTATCATCATAGTATTGAATTTAAAAATACGGATTGAATTTATATCGATCAATTATTCAATGATGTAGCTAAACTAGGAATAAATTTAAGAACTAGTTTAAGAGAATTACTACATATCAATTATCCTATAAAATTACAAAATATACCAAGTTCTCATAATGTACCTCGTTTATCTTTAAGTGAAAATAAATTACTTAAACAAGAATCTAAGCTGTTAAGATCATATTCTGCAAGATTAGGAAAACCTATTAGGTTTACTGAACCTGGAATATCTAATAAAGAGATAGACAAAAATTCATAATAATTAGTTGATGAATTAATTGATATTAAGAAACAACTTCAAAAATTAAAAATTCATCTTTAGAATACATTATGAGTGTAACTAAGCAATTATCTAAATTATTAGACAAACCACGTAGTATTGAAAATCAATTAAAAGAAATAATATAACTATTAAATCAAAACTATCGATCACAACAATTTAATGAAATCAATGAAGTTTATAAAATATTATAATCTTTAATTAAATACTATGAAAAATTATTTAAAATAGTATATCCAATAGACGAAAGATTAGAAAAAATAGAAAAATTAATAGCAAAAATATTGGAATCAAAATTGGTATCAAAGCCATCTAGCTCATCCAACATAACTTTTGTAAACCATGGAAAATATAAAACAAAATATTAAAGATCAATTGGAAGAAATTACCCAATTAGTAAATAAACTTACATTAAATAGCAAAAACAAGTCTTTAAAATATGAACTTATAAAACCTATTACTAATCAAGATGAAATAATTTACAGTTGTGAATCCGATCAACAAGAGATATATATGGATCAACCAAAATCAAAAGGTTAAAAACTAGAACATCCCAAAATAAGTCAGTGTGGAGAAAAAAGAAAAAGAGAAAATAAATCTAGATATAACTAGAATAAATATTGGTATGTCAGTTATTTGGTATGTCGGTTATTATAATAAAATTATTATTGAAAATTATACTTTTATAATACCATCAACATATATTGGTCTATTTTGATAGGTGTTTCATTAATTAGTTTTCCATAATAAATATTTTTAAATGTGTTAGGAAAATTATGTAATTTTTCAAGAATTTTAGGTTGTAATTTGAGAATTCCATTATAAAATTCTATACCTAGGAGATTGATATGTCAACAAAAATTAATCAACATTTGTATTAAGCTTAACAAAATGATAAGAAATGAAAATTTAATCAATTATTATTTATTAACACTAAAAATCAACAATCAATTTTATATGTGTTAAAAATTTAAATTATTTATTACTAAAAATTTATCATCTTATTTATTAGTATTATTAAAAATTTTAATGAAATGTATAATTTACTATTATATAAAATGAATTAAAATATTATTAATTATTAATTAAAAATTGAGCATTCTATTAGTAAGTTTTATTACATAATGAACAAGAATTTAATAAATATTTTGTTTACTATCATATTAAATTAATGAATATAATATGGTATTAGTAAACCGCCTATGCCCCTTTTATTCTTACCTTCTACCATCGTCAATTTTTTACCAATGTTAGTAAATTATGACGTACACTCCCCTTCCTTCTTACCCCCATTCCACTCTACCCCACCGTCTCTTGCATCAAACCTAGCATTCCCTCCATTCTCATCCCACTCTCCTGCTTATTCATTTGCTTCAACATCTGGAACTGCCTCAACTGTTGCTTCTGCTTCATATTGTAAACATCTTGTTGCAGAGATAGAGATAGATCAGGTCAACAACACCAAGCTTGTAAAAGAAAGTGCCTCTCAAACAGTAGATCAACATGAAACACGTACCAAAACTGCTTAGAGAAAAGTTATGGGAGACCCTGAAACTTTTAGGTCACTATAGTATGTACTGACACTAAGGAACCAGTAAAACCTCCTATTGAGGTGCTTCAGGTAGGTGCTAAGAAGTGGAGCACTACTATGATGGGCTACTTCCTAGAAAACAGACTTCCATTCCATGTAGTTCAATAATGGGCTCCAAACTCATGGAAAAATTTTGGGTTACAAAAGGTGCTTATAAATGAAGTTGATATGTTCATTTTTAAGTTTACCTCGGCAGAAAACACTAAAAAGGTGCAAGAGCTTGGTCCTTGGCATGTTTATAGCAGACCTCTTGACTAGATGGTATCCTAAAATTAAGTTATACAAGAAGGCTCTTTAAACCATTCCTACCTGGGTCAACATCTATAAGGTTCCTCTAGAATACTGGTCTAGGGAAGGAATCAACTACTGTGCCAGTGCATTGGGTAAACCTATGAACCTAGATGAGCATGATATAAACTTACAACGAATTAGACATGTTAGAGTGTGTATTGAAGTTAACATGGATGTAAAATTACTAAAATTTGTGTAAATAATGAGGCTAAATCAGGATAATCAACTATTTGAGGACAAACTTAAGGTTTCCTACTTATGGAAGCCTAATAGGAAGGAACCAGTGCAAACATAGATACCAAAACCTAAGTAACCAGTTAAGGTTTCTAGTATTATGGCATATCTGGCGCACACTCCTAATAATAATTAGTATTATTAGAAAATTTTAATGAAATATATAATTTACTATTATATAAAATGAATTAATATATTATTAATTATTAATAAAAAATTTGAGCATTCTATTAGTAAGTTTTATTACATAATAAACAACAATTTTGATAAAATATTTTATTTACTATCATATTAAATTAACGAATATAATATGGTATTAGTAAACCGCCTATGCCCCTTTTATTCTCACCTTCTACCATTGTTAGTTTTTTTACCGTTGTTAGTAAATTATGGTGTACACTCCCCTTCCTTCTTACCCCCATTCCACTCTACCCCACCGTCTCTTGCATCAAACCTAGCATTCCCTCCATTCTCATCCCACTCTCCTGCTTATTCATTTGCTTCAACATCTGGAACTGCCTCAACTGTTGCTTCTGCTTCATATTGTAAACATCTTGTTGCAGAGATAGAGATAGATTAGGTCAACAACACCAAGCTTGTAAAGAAAGTACCTCTCAAACAGTAGATCAACATGAAACATATACTAAAACTACTTAGAGAAAAGTTGTGGGAGACCCTGAAAATTTTAGGTCACTATGGTATGTACCTATTGACACTAAGGAACCTGTAGAACCTCCTATTGAGGTGCTTCAGATGGGTGCTAAGAAGTGGAGTACTACTATGGTGGGCTACTTCCTAGAAAACAGACTTCCATTCCCTGTAGTTCAACAATGGGCCCTAAACTCATGGAAAAATTTTAGGTTACAAAAGGTGCTTATAAATGAAGATGATATGTTCATTTTTAAGTTTACCTCAACAGAAAACACTCGAAAGGTGCAAGAGCTTAGTCCTTGGCATGTTTATAGCAGACCTCTCTTATTGACTAGATGGTATCCTAAAAATAAGTTGTACAAGAAGGCTCTTTGAACCATTCCTACCTGGGCCAACATCTATAAGGTTCCTCTAGAATACCGGTCTAGGGAAGGAATCATCTACTATGCTAATACATTGGGTAAACCTATCAGCCTGGATGAGCATGCTGTAAACTTACAACGAATTGGACATGTTAGAGTGTGTATTGAAGTTAACATGGATATAAAATTATGAGAATTTGTGCAAATAATGAGACTAAATTAGGATAATCAACTATTTGAGGATAAACTTAAGGTTTCCTACTTATGGAAACCTAATAGGAAAGAACCAATGCAAACATAGATAACAAAACCTAAGTAACCAGTTAAGGTTTCTAGTATTATGGCATATCTAGCGTACTCCTAATAAAGCAAAAAAGACCCCCCTGTGGTAGTGCATTGGGTAAACCTATCAGCCTGGATGAGCTTGTTGTAAACTTACAATGAATTGGACATGTTAGAGTGTGTATTGAAGTTAACATGGATGTAAAATTACTAGAATTTGTGCAAATAATGAGGCTAAATTAGGATAATCAACTACTTGAGGACAAACTTAAGGTTTCCTACTTGTGGAAACCTCTCATGGCAGATTTGGAGCGCACTCCTAATAAAGCAAAAGAGCATCCCTCTGCCAACGAGCTTGTAGAAATCCTTACTAGTCCTCCCAAGATCGAGTCTGAAACTAATAAGGGCTTAATCACCTCTATTACACACAACACCAGTCCTTTAAATACTGAAAGATCAGTTATTGAAGCTTCTGCAACACACTCTCCTAATAATTCATCACAGGCCCATCCTGATGAAGGCAAATTTTTTGATTCAGTCCTCCAACCTAAACCTAATACCAATAAGCTGAAAGGGGGAAGGAAATCAATGAAGAAAAAAGCCTCCACCTCACCCCCTAAATGAAATTTCTAATATGGAATGTTAAGGGATCTATATCCTTACCAAACAAACTTCTATTTAAAATCCTGTTTCTTTGATTAAACCTAATTTTGTAGCACTCCTTGAAACCAAAGTCAAAGCTAAACATCTCTAGAAAAGCTTCTAATTTTTTAACAAATCCTGGCTTATAATTAGCAATCATCATTGCCATCACTATGGAAGAATTGTAGCCTCATATGACCCTCTTGTCTCAAACTACTCTCGTGGAAATGCTCAAAACAATACCTCCATTGTGAATTCCAAACCACTCATGGAAATGCTCAGAACAATACCTCCATTGTGAATTCCAAACCACTCAGACCAACTCAATCTTTTTTCTTATCATGATATATACCTTCATCCTATCTTTTCAAAGGAACAATTGTGGATAGACCTAAACCTAATGTGTTAGTAGTGTGCCCTAAGCCAATGGACATATGTGACTTTTGTACCAACATTATGGCTTATTAATAAGATATTATGAGGTATTCTTTTATATATGCATGTATGTCGTTTATGTAATGTGATTTACATTCCATGAATAGTATTCGGCTTATGTCATCAAGTATGTGACTTGATAGTAAAACCATAAGCTTTATAATACTATTCTAAACTGTGTCTGGTTGATCATTATTAGTGGAACAATAATGAATTAAGGCTAGTATGTGTTCTGATTGATGATCACGTTTTTCTGATCATAGATATGAGTTATTAAATCAGAAACATAGATATATGTTAGAGAACATATATTGGACCGACCCATAGAGAGAACACTACATGGTTTCATGTCATTAGTGATTCTCAATATGGTTTGACTTTAGTCCTCTGACCTGAAGTCGTCATGGTTCCCTACATGAGGAATTTAGTGTTTTGATATTAGACTAAGTTATCTTTAACCGAATAACAAATAGTCTTATATTGGACATTAAATAAATCATGCGGAGGGAAGTGAATGACGTAGATGAGATTTGTACATCTCTTAAATGAGAGAGATATCGTTTAGGCCTCTTGACAAGTATGATTGAAGAAATACATGGCTGTGCTCAAATGAATTGATGAGGAGTCATCAATGTCATTTGTTATAATTAGTCAACTTGGGGATCAAGAAACTATGATTAATCAAAGGTTGACATATACCATGCCTTGTGATTAATCTTGATATTGCGTTACAAAGGGACTTAGTTTGTAACCATGGTTATAGGTTAAATCAGATTACCGATCCTCATTTGATTTGGGTAATCATAATGTCTTGCTAGAGGGCACTTATGACTTATGGGCCTTAAAGTGTGATCAAGCCTATTGCCAACATCAAATGAGCCTACAGGGTGGCACACAAAGAGTGATGTGATCTGGGCTTATTCTCTTGGGCCTATTTTATTAGGCATTGAATAAATATATATGGATATATTTATTGGGCTATATTATTTCAGTTGTCAGGTTTTTATTATATGAGATATAATATGGGCCGAAACTTATTGGGCTTCATAATTCTAATGGGATTAGGATTATGAAGCTCTTATTCCTAATAGGAATAAGAATTAGGGCTTCTCTATAAATAGAGAAACCTATGTCTCATTAGAGATAAGAGAGTCGAAAAATAACCCTAGCCACCTTCCGAGAGAAAATTTGTGCGACGCTCGAAAGGGTTTTGGACGTGCTAGCACACACGAGCCACTACCCGGATCGTTCATCCTCGTGTGGATACCGGTAGAGGACATTTGCTCATTGCAGTGTCTATGAATCTAAAAAGGAAAATCCGCATTAAGAGGTATTTCATACATGCTATAGTTTTCGGTTATACATCTTGTTGTGTTTTATGGTCTTTTCCGCTGCGTATTGAGAATATTCAGGTCATAGGTGATCCAACATAATGACACAAAATCATCCAATACCTTGGTTAGTTGTAGGTGTTTCAATTGTATTCTTAAACCCAAAGAGGCTCAAGGAAATAGAAGGAATCTCAATCCAAACTTAAAAGAGCTGACTATATTAATCAAATATCTGGAATTAACAGATCTTAGTCACACTAGTAGATTTTACAGCTGGACAAATAAGTAGAATGGAGATTGGTTCCAACAGAGAAAATTAGATAGATTCATGGCCAATTCCCTTTGGCTCACTTAGTTATTCCAACTTTGGTAATTGGTTAACTTCCGATCATTCTCCTATCCTCGTGTACATTGCAAAAGTACAAGGTAAAAGGAAAGCTCCTTTTAAATTCTTCGATTCACTCCTGAATGATCCTAACTTTAAAGTAGCTCTCATATGAGGGCTAAACACCTTAGCTCCAAATTCTTATACTTATCAATGTGTTACTAAACTAAAAGCAATCAAATCTGAAATGCAAAAAAAATCAGAATTCATCGAGAGATCCCATATACTGGAATAAAAGAGAAGCTATCAAAGACCTATCCTCCTATCAGGATCAACTAGCTATTAATCCACAAGATTCAACTCTAAGAGCCTAGGAACTATAAGAAATTAGGAAATACATACAAGTTATAGAAACCTTCAACTCTCAAATATGGAAAAAATCAAGAACAAGTTGACTAACGGAAGGGGATAGCGACTTAAAATACTTATTCAAGAAGATATAAGCTAGGAGAAACCAAAATAATATTTATGCACTCAATTATACAAGTGGAAATCTGATTTCTAGGTAGAACAACCTAAAGGAACTAGCTTTTGCCTATTTCTCTAAACTACTTGGCTCTCAACAGAATTCACAACCTATACCTATAGAACTTGTAGACTCACTAAGAATATCCTTCACTTTAGAAACTTATGGAGTTTCACAAAAGAGGTCACCTCTAAAGAGATCAAATCCACTTTATTCTCCATGCACTCAGACAAAGCCCCAGAGCCTGATGGATTCAATGATAGATTTTTTTCAAGCCACTTAGAGTATCACGGGTGAAATGGTAACATAGGCAGTTAAGAATTCTTCTTAACAAGCATATTGCTAAATGAGGTTTAAAAACCTACATTTTCCTTATTCCAAAGGTTCTTAATACTTTTATTTGAATGACTATAGGCCTATTGCTTGTTGCAATGTAATATACAAAATCATTATAAAAATTTTGGCAAACAGATTGAAAATTATCGTAGCATCTTTCATTAATCCTTGTCAAAGTGCTCATGTCCTAGGAAGGAACATTGGAGACAATATCCTTATCTCCTAAGACTTGTTAAAATCCTACAGTAGCAAAAAATCCATACAAATTTGTGCACTCAAAATAGACTTCAAAAAAGCATTTGACTCAAAAAGTTAGAATTTCATTGTCTCTACTCTACAAGTAATGGGAACTCCTCCTGCCTACATTAATTGGATTAAAAGCTACATTATAAATATATACTACTTAGTACTAGTAAATGGGAGCCTACTATTCTATTTAAGGTAAGATAAGGTGATCCATTATCACCTTACCTATTTGTTATCTATATGGAAGTCTTCCATAGACTCACCAAAGGCAAAATTAAGAAAGAGACCTCTTTCAAATATCATCACAAATGCCATAAACTAAAAACCTTCCAATTTTCATTTACAGATGATCTTTTCTTACTTTTTAGAGCTGACCTCAAATCTGCATAATTACTACCAGATGCTTTGGAGGATTTCAAAATTCTCTCAAGGCTCAAGTTTAATCCTCAGAAGAGTTCTTATATCATCTCCTTAAGACATTACCCAATTGAGTTGCTTCTAAACATCAAGGGCCTCACTCAATAAAAGCCCCCTTTAAATACCTTGGTGTGCCTAGTACTAAATAGAAACTCTCTAAAAGCGATTGTCTCCCCCTCCTTAACACAATAAATAGAAGAATCCATAATTGGTGCAATTCAACTTTATTATATGGTGGGAGACTACAACTAACCATCTCCATACTTGACAATCTATACACTTATTGGATCTCCCAATTCGCTCTCCCTAAAGCTATGATGAAGAACATTGACAAAGCTTTAGGAGAATTTCTATGGAGTGTAGTAGGGAAAAAACTTAGAATACTTAAAGTGAAATGGGCACTAGTAAATCATCCCAAAAAGCTTGAAGGTCTAGGCATCACATCTATAAGCACTATAAGTAACTTAATCCTTCATCAAGAGACTTTGGATCCTATGTTTTAAAAATGAATGCAAAATCTATGGATGAAATTGACTCACACACAAATATTAAGAGAGAACTCTATTTGAAACTATAAAACAAATCTAGGGATGTCTTAGACTCTTAATCAAATCCTATAAAAGAGGGAGTTAAGCCAACCACACAATAAGCACAAAATTGGGATGGAGGTAGAACCTTCTTTTGGTTTGACTCTTGGTATAACAATGTCCCTCTCTATAGAATACTTGACACTCAATTGCTTAGAAATTCTATACCTCTAAATACTAAAGTCCAAGCTCTCATTAGGAACAATTCTTAGTTTTAGCCTTTATAGTCTACCAGAGGAAGGCAGAATTTCAATGCATTAATTGAAGGAGCTACTCCCAACTCAAACACTTAGGACACGAATATTTAGGCCATAGATAGATCCTCAAAATTTGTATTAGATTCTTACAAGAGCCACTTCTTGAACTGCTTGCTCACAAACTAATTTAGGATTCTACAGTGACTCTCTCACACTCATTTATCTTATGTCTTGTGGATCATAATAGGTTGGACACTAGGGATGCCTTAAAATTGCCAATTTTAAGTTTTAACTGCCTATTTTGCAATTCAAGTATTGAAAGTGTAAATCACATGTTCTTTGAATGTGGCTACTCAAGCCATATCTAAAGACCTACCTTGGACAAATTTAAAATCTCCTACCCTCATCTAAACATATCTGGCATTCTAAAATGGGCATCTCCTTCCCACTTCAGAACAAAAGGGGACTAAAAACTATTCAAAATTGCTCTATGGGCCTCTACTTACTACATATGGGGGGAAAGGAATAAAACACTTTTTTAATCAACTCCAATTATAGTGAATTCATGTCTAGTTCAGCTCAATACCTTCATTAGATCAAAGGTGATGCCTGTTAACTAGAAACACGACTTGACCTAATTATTTCTCGCAATTGGAGAATCAGCGACTAAAATACTAGCATGCAAGCATCAAAAGCATACTTGGCAACTATACCCATCACAAACATCATATCACAAATTTGAATAAGTGTGCAACAAAGAGAAAGAGAAGGAAAGAGATGGTGTAAAGCAAACTAACTTGATAAATTCAAGCACCAACCATACAGTAAGTAGAGTATCAACATTTAATGGCGAACCTCGATAAGAAGAGTCTAGAAAGATGCAGAAATGAGAAACTCTGACTTAAGTGAGCTTTAATTTTTTATCATACATGTGTCCTATGCATTTCTTTAATTGGTTGTAAGGAATTACGTTTCTATCCTTAACTCTGATGTAATAAAGTTACAAAAACAATATTTTTATCAACTTTCAAAAAAAATTTAATAAGTATAATAAATTATTCTTGATCATCATCAACATTCAGCTGAAGTCCCATTGAGATGTAGAATTTGGAGAAGTATATCAGACTTACCCCTACCTAGTAGAGAGGTCTAATAGACACATATATAATGCGTCATAACAATACTACATAATTATAAATAGATGTGCATACATATAAAAAATAAATAATTAAATAATTAAATCAAATAAACATAAAAAAGCTAACAAAAATAATTAAATGCAAAAAATACAAAAATACAAATAAATAATAAAGAGAAAATAAATAATTAAAATAAAACAAAAATAATAGGTAAGGTAATATAAAGTAACGTACTTACAGAACATGTCAATGATTAACAATAAATGGTAAGATAAAAATTATTACTTTTATAAAATATTAACTATATTTTTAGTGATATATAAATATTAATAAATTAATAATTAGTCTCTTTAACATGTGAATTTTAATTTTTTAATAGTCAATTATCAAAAAAATGTTAAACTTTGCTCAATTTTGTAATTATAGCCTGAACTTCAAAAAGTGACAATAAAATGCTCAAATTTTGAATTTTTTCAATTCTAGCCTTAACTTGAAAAAGTAGCAATAAAATATTTAAAATTTTAATGCTTTTCAATTCTAGCCAGATGTTAAGGCCTCAGTTAAGTTTGTTGTCATGGCTTGCTAGGTGTTCAAGAAACCCTAATTATTATATCGATTAATCACATAATTAAACTGACGTCATTGTTTAAAATTGACCTAAATCAGATTACGCATCCCCGATAACCTCATGCTTTGATTTTAGCTTTTTTCTTCATTTTCAGTTTGTTCTCTCGATGCTCTTATCTTTCGATTTTCAGATTATGCAGCCCCAATGCTCTCACGCTGAGGGCATCAGAAGAACAAACTGAAAATGAAGAGCTTAGTGATGTAGTATGTTGCGATGCGACAGCAGTTTAGGGCATCGAGAGAACAAACCAAAATTAAGAATTAAGAATATCGAAAGAACAAACAGATAACGAAGGGCTGAGGCTGTGCAAACTGATTTAGGATTCCACTTTTAGCAACAATGTCATTTTATTAATTTTTATTTATTGTGTTAATTTGGGCTAGCTTGTATTGGTTAGGGTTTTCGAAACATGTGGCAAGTCATGTCAACAACTTAATGTAGACACTAATATCGGGCTAGAATTGAAAAATATTGAATGTTTGAGTATTTTATTGCTACTTTTTAAAATTAGGGCTAGAATTGAAAAAAAAAAGCTTGAGCATTTTATTGTCACTTTTTAAAGTTATGGCTATAATTGCAAAATTGAGTGTAGTTTAAGATTTTTTTGTAACTAACTCATTTTTTAATCGTCCTCCCATCAAATACGTATCCATCCAAAATATCACAATTCATGAAATTAACAAAACTTAATAGAAAGAATATTTTGAATTGTTCATTTATCTTGAAATTAACAAAACTTAACAGAAAGAATATTATGCATTGTTCACAAAATATAAGAGTATCTTACAAAATTGTTTAAATGTAAAGAATTTTAATAAAATTGATGAAGTAGTTAAACGTATTTTCCCTTTAAAATTTGAAATCACCTTTACAAAATGTAAAAGAACATTCAGCAAGGCAACCATTCACTATTTATTTTAATCGGAATTAAGAACTTAGACATGCACCTACGATGGTAGAGAAACATCCAAATAAGGTATTTAGTTTGAGGCAGCGAGTGGCGACAAAAGCATCACTCCATACGACGGTGTCCGTCTCCCCAAATTGTTCTTACTATATTATATGTCCTGAAACAAAACCAAAACCAAAACCAATGCCTATTTTTGCCAACATTGGTTACTTTCTCTAGAGTTCGTTTCCCAAAGTATAGGTTTTCTAAAATTTTATAAATGAAAACTCGATCGCTGCAGGTTCGAAATCAGAGTCCAAAGTTTCCAAATTGCAAGTTGACCTGCAGACTTGACAATTGCAGGTTTTCTTGAACCTCTCGACCAACTTCTCATCTGTAAAGTAGTTTTTTTATTTTTACAATTTAGAAAGCGCTGAATTGAATTCAAGTATATAATTGAATTTAAGTATGTAATTGAATTCAATTCAGCCGTTTGGAACAACAAGATCAGCTAAGAATTCAATGCACACGTGGGTTGAAACCCTCCTTCCTTTATAAAATCAATTCACGCTATAAGACGGTGAATTGAATGCAAAAGCTGCTGGATGTATTTCTCTTCTCTTTTGCTCCTCTTCTCCAACCTTTTCATAACCTTTTCCTTAATAATAATAATAATAATAATAATAATATTATTATTATTATTATTATTATTATTATTATTATTATTAAGAAAAAATAATCATACTAATAATATTAATAATAATTAGGGTCATAGTAATAATAATAATAATAATAATAATAATAA
>JANZLD010000008.1:60027646-60038574 GCA_026413575.1 Erythroxylum carthagenense | reverse complement strand
AAATATTCCAAATAGTGTAATTGAATTCAATTCTAATATTACTGGATTTGTTCCAAACAGTGTAATTGAATTCAATTCTAATATTACTGAATTTGTTCCAAACAGTGTAAATTGAATTCAATCTCAACTTCATTAATGTAATTGAATTCAATTCGTTAATGAATTCAATTCAAAGGTTTCCAAACAACCTGTTAATTTATAAATGAATTCATTCCTTTTAAAAGTTACAAGGTCGTATTGGACGATAATTTACACCGCCAAATCAGAATAAAGCTAAAGAAATAAGGAAAACAAGAGCTAAATAAGCAGCAAACAAACTCTACTTGCCCGCTGGATTCAACCAAAAGCTAGCTCGAAAACAGAGATTGAGAGTCAAAAGTATACTCAAATTCAGCATCTCTGATCCATTTTACTTTGTCTATAATCCAGGGAATGAAGGTTTGAATCACCTATTTTCTAAGTGCCACTTCTTATGAGTGCTTTGTAATATTTGAGTGCTTGGTTTGTTAGTATGGGAAGAAGGGAATAAGTAAGGAATGAAAAAAGATGGCTAGTAATATATTATGATTGAATGATCATGATAAAAGCAAACATACGCAAGATGAAGATGAATTATGTGTATAAAACATTTTTGCAAGTTTTTTCAATTCGTATAATAAACAGACCATAGTTAAAATAGTAAGAGTTTGTTAGACGATAAAACCTTTTTAAACGACAGAAACGTTAGTCAATAGGAGCCTTTTACAAGATAGGACCTTGCTTAAATGAAAGGAGCCTATTAGATGATAAATTTTGTTAAAACAATTTAAAAATAGAAGGCTCTTGTTAAAACAGAAAGAAACCTCTTCAAGTTGAAAATAGGAACCTTTTAAAATCAACACACACAATATAATGCGGAAATTTAAAAGTTAAAGAGAGAGAGAAGAAAGATGCAGTCGATTTATACTGGTTTGGTTTATAACCTAAGCCTAAGTCCAGTTCTCAAGTATTCAAATTGACTGTTTCACTATAAAACCAAGTATTAAATTTGACGAGCCTCTCTAAGCTCACAAGTACATATTTTTCAAGATTTTCCAACCTTTCACACTAGAAGTGTATAACAAACTTCTAACAAGCTCACAAAATAACAATTTCTCTCTTGATAGAGTGATTTCACTTTCTAAAGCACAATAGTAATGATATGATTCCCAAGAGTATAGATGTTACTTAAAATGTTCCGACATTTTGAATATGTTCACTCTGCTTTATAAATATTGTTGCTCTTTCTTAAATAGTCAATTTCTTCAACTAGTCGTTGCTTTACTCGCATCTTTAGTTAACTGGATGGATTTAACATTGAATAACTTCGATGTCATCTTTGTCAAAAATCTTCCAGTACTCACGAAGCTAATATATGACCTTCATAATTAGTAGGATCCTTTTAGATAAACCATTTCTAATAAAGTAAGTTTATAAAGAAGGTTCTTACAAAAAAGAAAGTGCACTTCATATGATTTTATTTCCTTCTTGAGAATTAGACTGTTAATGTTACAAAAAATAAATCCAATTTAAATTTTAAAATATTATACAGTTATCATCAAAATCATTAAAAATAAACCTTGAGCTAACAATGTCCCCCTCTTTTACGATGACAAGCAATAATAGATATATCTTTCAGAATTCAAAGGATAATAAATGATTTCGAAAGATATTTGTGACATTTATATGTTCAGTAATAATTAGTAGAAGCATGTCTCTTTAGAAAGAAACCTATCATTTATATGTCACAATTTTTTACAATTTTCAACAACATAATCAATCACATATATATTATAATAGCAATGAGAAATATGCATTTAGAAATATATCATCATATAAAAAATATGTAAAAATATATCATATAAACTCTCCCCCTTTGTCATTATCAAAAATAAAGGAGTATTGGTAGTAAATAAAACAATGAAATAGAGGAGAAGAGTAAATGATACATCAAACAAAACCATTAATATAAATAAGCCAAGTAGAAAGCAAGTATCAACAGAGTTACTGAAGAGATTCAAGGATTCTTCTGAGCAAAATCTGCATGTCAAGAAGTTGATGCTACATGTCGTCTGTTTGTTCTTGCATTTGATCTTAATTGGCTTGAATGTTCCTTAGTTGTTGTTGGAGATTTGCAATATTTTCATCTTGAGGAGGAACATTGGCTCGTTGATCTGAAGAAGAGCCTGGGATTTTTGCTTCTCTTTCAGATTTCTTTTCCACCTAGACATTGTTTTGCAATTTGCATCCGAACTGGTAAGGAATGGAAAGGTGAAACTTAGCTAGTGCATACCAACTCATATTTGCAAAAGGTACTCCATAATGGTTGAAAATCTTGGTGACCAACATTTCATAAGGTGGGCAACCAGTTGTAGGCTTATGATTCCCTTTATCCATAATAAACTTTAAGATCATTATAGGGAGATTCATTAAGTTTCCTTTTAGCAAATTATACATTACGTAATTGTCTAGAAAACTGTACCTTTCAATAATACTCCTGGGGAAAATAGAAGTAGCTGATAATGATGCAAGGAATCGTGGTAGTAAGTTAAATTGCCTGCTCCAAGGTCTCCCATTTTAGGTATTTTCAGCATTAAGGCAGATGAATTTAACAACTTCTCCCAAATCCAAATCATCAACATCCCAATTTTTACAAGGAAAATCAATTCTCCCTATAGGAGCTATGTTTAGTATATGTCCTAAAATCTCTTCAGAAATTGGAATCTCAATTTCACCTACCCATGAAAGAATTGCTAGCTTTCCATCAGTTACTTCCTTTCTCATGTATGTGTAGAATGCCCTAACTAGCTCATCACACATTGTCTCATCCAAAATTTAGGTAATTTTCCCAACCAATTGCAATAAAGTAAGAAGAGATAGGTATATAAGGCAAGACTCTCCCAACAACCACCTTTCTTTTCTTATACTGCAATTTATAGTTAACTTTAGCTTCCGTTGATTGAAACATTTTTTGTGGTATTGATGTCTTTCCTTTTTGAGCAACTATTTTTATCTCCTTTGCTCTATTTCTGTAGGTATCATCTTTTCATGAAACAACTCATTTCTATCAGTAGAGTCCTTGATAGTTTATTCAGTCGCAGGTGCTTTTCCTTTCTTTATTTCTTCCCTTTTTCTTTTTCTGGATTCTTCTTCATCTTTCTTTTCAGCATCAATGGTTTCTTTTTTTTTCAGAAAATTTCTCAACTTGCTTTGCAGGACTTCCTCTGGTTCGTGGTTGTTTGATCAATCGAGAAGGTTCTTCATCTGAATCATCATCGTTTATAACCCAGTGTACTTATGATACTTGGGGTTCAGTAGCATTTTCTTAAGTTGGAGTTTTCTTTTTTCCTTTTTATATGGTTCATGCCATTGTAAGAAAGATAGATGAGGTTTAGAATATTTGGCATGAAACTAGAAAGTTGGAATGCAGAGAGTCAAGAGCTGCGCTTCGAAGAACAATAAAGGTGAGTAAAGGAGAGAAGTTTGTTTCTAGTATATTAGGTGTTTCTTGAGCATTGGTCACGTGCAAAGATGAACGATTGTACGCTAATACAGGAAGTGTGATCATTTCCGTATCGTCTGTTAGATCCATATCACTGTTTGTCAGAGCGTCACTCTTGTCTTCAAATGTTGTAACGACAAAATAAAGAAAATTACCTTATTAGCGCATATGTAATTTTGTTCTATTAAACTAAGAAAAGCCATCTAACAACAAAGGGGCCTTCTAAAGTAGAAGGGGCCTACTAAATCAAGAGAGAGTTTCTAAGGGATTTGAATAGAAGGATCTTGCTAAACAAAATTTAAAGACAAGTAGCAAAGAATATTAAAGCAGAAACAATATCAGAGAGTTTGCACATTCCAAACTCTTTTCTTAACACGCAAAATCTATCTGTAGAGAGTGGCTTGGTGAAAATGTCAACTAATTGATTTTCAATGCTAACATGCAAAAGATTAATGGTTCTGCTTAAAACATGATCTATAAGAAAATGATGTTTGATTTCTATATATTTAGTCCTAAAATGATGCACAGGGTTCTTAGAAAGATTTATAGTACTCGTATTATCATATAATATAGGACTATGAGAAACGTTTAGAGAAAAATCTTGTAGTTAATGCTTCATCTATAAGATTTGAGCACAACAACTGGCAGCTGCTATGTATTCCTCTTCAGTCTTCAAAAACATTGTGCAATTTTGCTTCTTACAGGACCAAGATACTAGACATCCTCTAAGAAATTGACAGTGACCACCTGTGCTTTTTCGATTGAATTTATCACCTGCATAATCTGTATCACAATATCCCATTATATTAAATAAATCAGTTTTTGGATATCATAGTCCAAAGACTATAGTTCCGTGTAGATATCAAAAGATTCTTTTGACTGCTTGAAAGTGGCTTTCTTTTGGATTTGATTGAAAGTGTGCACAAAGACACAAACTAAGAATAATGTCTGGTCTTGAACTTGTAAGATATAATAGTGATCCAATCATTCCTCTATACTTTGTCTCATCCGTAGCTTTGCCTTCTTCGTCTTTATCAAGTTTAGTTCCAGTGTACATGGGAGTACCCATTAGTTTGGCATTTTTAAAATAATATTTCATGATGAGTTCCTTTATGTCTTTGTCTTATGCTAATGAAGATTTCTTTTTATTTTTGTTTGATTTGTAATACGATAAAGAATGATAAATCTCCAATCATGCTCATTTCAATCTCCCCCTGCATAATGCTAATAATTCTTCACAGAAGGATGGAATAGTAGCACCAAATATTATGTCATCAACATATATTTGCACTATACGTAAATCATTCTCCTTTCTTTTAATAAATAAAGTTTTGTCGACCTTTCCTTTTTCAAAGTTATTCTCAAGTAGAAAGTTACTTAACTTCTTATCCCATGCTTGAGGAGCCTGCTTTAGACCATAAAGATCTTTGGATAACTTTATCACGTAGTCCGGATGGTTTTCATCTTTAAAACATGGGAGTTACTTAATAAATACTTCTTCGTTAATGTAACCATTTAAGAATGTACTGTTAATATCCATTTGGAACAACTTGAAGTTTCTATAGCATGAAAAGGCAAGTTTTAATTGATTCCAATCTAACAACAGGTGCATAAGTTTTATCAAAATCAATTCCTTCCTGTTGATTGTAACCTTGAGTTACAAGTCTAGCTTTGTTTCTTACTACCTTACCATTTTTGTCAAGTTTGTTTCGAAATACCCACTGAGTCCCAATGATTGACTTATTTTGAGGACAAGGTAATAGATTCTGTACTTTGTTTTTTTCAAATTGATTCAATTCGTGTTTCATGGCTGATACCCAGTTTTTGTCAATAAGGGCTTCTTTAATAGTTTATGGTTCTATTTGTGAGATGAGAGCAACAAAGTTATTCTTGAATAATGATCTTGTTCTTAGACTTTTAGAGGGATCTCCAAGTATGTATTGATGTGTATCAGGACTTCTCCATTCTCTCGGTGTTTTTTATTGCATAGGTTCTTACTGAGATGAAGAAGCCTGTGTTGTTCTAGCTTCAGAGGGGTTTCTTGATTTTGTAATTCTGAAGGTATCCGATATATTTTAGGAATCAAAAGATGCTCTTCATCATCTAAATCAATTGTTGTTTTCAATGATAACGCTCCATCAAATACCAAATATATCAATTTTTCTATCTTCTTTATTCTTTTATGATATACTCTGAATCTTTTATTGGCAGTACTGTAGGCCAAAAAATAGCTTCGTTTAATCTCGCATCGAACTTTTCAAGGATGTCTTTTCCATTGTTTAGAATGAAACACTTACAGCCAAAAGTTCGAAAGTAAGCAACATTTGGTTTTCTTCTTTTCTACAGCTTATAAGGGGTTTTTTTTTCAATGAAGTCTTCTAAGACATCTGTTAACAACATAGCATGCTGTGGATACTACTTCTGGCCAGTATCTACGAGGTAACCCACTTTCACACAGCATGGTCCAAGCCATATGAACCAAAGTTTTATGCTTTCTCTCTACAATTCTATTTTGTTGAGGTGTCCTTAGACACTATTTTGTTGTGTTCCTAGGCACAAATTCTTATTGTAATACTTATGGACCTATATTGTTCTTATTATACGATATTTTGATGTAATTATTATTTAGAGTAAAAGATATATACATCCTTTGTCATTTAAGAAATTTTGAAAAACTCTTTGATCTTTAAAATTAAAAAAATCTATTTTTATTTTTAGAAAACTCCTTCTCTTAGACTTCAATTAGAAAATAACGAGGACATCAAATGTGAACTTATCAAATGTCGCTAATATAGAAATGCAACTCAGTTCGTAAATTTAACTTGAATTAATTAAATTTGACTTAAATTAATAATTTAAAATAATTATGATAAATTATTAGTTTAAGTTATATTTAATTAGTTTAGTTCGAATTTAAGAGCTAGAGTAAATTGTCATTAAAAAAATTTGCTTAGTCCATGTTTGAGGCTAATACTATGTGTATTTTGTTATTATTTTTAATTAAAGATTAAGAGAAGAAGTTTTTTTTCTAGAAAACTAAAAATTAAAAGAAGTTTTTAAAAGAATTTTAAAGATTATAAAGTTTTCTAAATATTTTTTCAGG
Organism: Erythroxylum carthagenense; assembly: GCA_026413575.1. Taxonomy (NCBI): domain Eukaryota; kingdom Viridiplantae; phylum Streptophyta; class Magnoliopsida; order Malpighiales; family Erythroxylaceae; genus Erythroxylum; species Erythroxylum carthagenense. Next base: position 60,031,951 of record JANZLD010000008.1, on the reverse strand, counting down.
GCAATTTGAAATTGTTCAAATGATCACGTTGACATCAGATGATTTTTTTACAAACTTTATTGCTAGGCTTAAGTTCTGTACCAGTTGAGTTTTAAAATGTTACGCGGTTCTTTATATACTTTAAACCTGTTTAATAAATTAATAAAAGTTGAATCACCCCGTTTTAGGTCCTAAAAGTAAAAGTTGGTGTTTTCAATCTGATGGCTCATGGCTCCCACACAATTTCGGGATCAGATTCTCCATTATCTTTTTTATTTTATTTTACAAGTATTTATTTATTTAATTAATAAATCATATTTATAAAAAATAAATAGATAAATACTAATAAAATAAGATAGTCACATAACGACGAGAACACGACTTAACCCTAATTTCTACGGGAATACTGTTGACCCTGAAAAGCTGACAATTTTTTAAATCCGTAGCAAGCAGTTTAGCCTTATTCCTACGTACTTTCGGCTCCACCTTCGGTCCCTTTCCTTGTCCAAACAAAGCTGGTACACAATTTTGAAACAAACTGCGAAGACTCGCCTCTCAAACATCTGATTATAAGCTCTCACACGATGAGTTCAGATTTTTTTTGGCTAATATTATTTTGTCTTATTATGTCTAATAAATCTCAGTTATTTATTTATGTGAATCTTATATAAGTTTATGTTACATAAATTTTATAAAATAAATAACTAAAATTTTATAAAACAGAATAAGACAAAAGTAATACTGGCTGGAGAATCTTTCCCTGACCTGGTAAATTCAGTACGCGCCTGCTCGGTTCTCAAAGCAACGATCTTACAAAACCCAATTAAAAGACATTAAAATACAAAGAAGTTGACTTTCCAGTCCTACTCATTGATTCAAAGGGCATTTTGGTACATCAAGTTGTATCTTACACAGGAAAAAAGAAGAGCCCACGTGTTTCACCCTTGGAATCCCATGCAAAGACGACGCCAACCAAACCTTCAGCGCTTATAAGTAAGGCAAAGCCATTGGCTTATCTCGACCACAGCCAGTTCTTTTCTTTTCCCTACCAAATATGGCCTCTGCTACTAGTCTTGTCTTCACTGCTGTTACTGTTCTCCTGCTGAGCTTATATGGCGAAGCAACCCAACCAGGCCTCATTTTAACCCTTGTCAACAACTGTCCCTACACCATCTACCCAGCTATTCAGCCGAACGCCGGTTACCCAGTTCTTGAAAGGGGCGGCTTTGCTCTCCCATCTCTCACCCACCGCTCATTTCCGGCGCCAGCCCAGGACTGGTCTGGCCGTATCTGGGGTCGTACCGGATGCACTAACTACGGCGGGAAGTTCTACTGCGTCACCGGAGACTGTGCCAATCGCATCGAGTGCAACGGATTCGGTGGGGCTACTCCAGCCACTCTGGCGCAGTTCAGCCTCCATCACGGCCACAACGACCTCTCCTCTTATGGTGTATCGCTCGTCGATGGCTTTAACGTTCCTATGACCGTGACCCCACATGGAGGCAGAGGCCTTTGCCCTGTTGTGGGCTGCAGGGCAAATCTGCTTGCCTCCTGTCCCAAGAAACTTCAGGTGCGATCACCAGCCGGTCGCGGACGTGTAGTTGGGTGCAAGAGTGGATGTGAGGCGTTTGGAACCGACGAGCTTTGCTGCAGAAACTACTTCAACAGTCCGCATACGTGTCGAGCTTCGCCCTTCTCCGATTTCTTCAAGCATGCATGCCCTGCCACGTTCACTTACGCTTATGATAGCCCCTCTCTCATGCACGACTGCGCTTCGCCACGTGAACTTAAAGTTATCTTCTGTCACTAGACAGTCCACACCAACTTTTAAATGCGCTTTACCACTCATGTTCGTCCTCAAATATCCCTTTGTCTTCGGGTTCCTCCGAATACCACTCGAATAGATTACTACAAAGTGCCTGTGTTCTAAGATTGAAGTGCTAAAGAAAATGTGATATACACTTCTGTTTACTTAAACTGTTAAACATGTATGTCTAGCCTGTACTTTGAATAATTGAGCCTTGTTGGCTAAACTGTTAAACATGGATGTCTCTAGCCTGTACTTTGAATAATTCAGTCTTTTTTGGTTAATCTTGTTTCCTCTTTTTCTCCAAATCTTCACTCTGCTCATTTCAGAAGCTGTCACGTGAAAGTTGGCTTTATAGTTTTATCGTTGTTGTACATCGCATATATAATCCTGTTTGGAGTTTAGACTCTAATTTGCAGCAACATTTAGCTGGTCCTTTTAAGCACGCAAATAAAAGCCATATAAACTAGGGTAGATTGTATGTATTCTTATTCTTTGTTTAAATTTCTTAATCATTTATATTTTATTATTTATAACAAGAAAATGTTAAATGTAAAGTTATAATTTAAATTCAAATTTTACTCAATTATTGCATTAATTCAAATTATAAATTATATAAATTTAGTTGTATAAAATTTCAATTTATTGTTACTTTTATTTCGTTATTAATATTAGTGATATCAAGTTAATAAATACGCCTATACTGAAAAAAATAAAAATAATTTATAAATCACTCCACTGCTTTTCCTTTTCTTCTCCTCTAGCCTATAGTAAACCCAAGAATATTCCCTGCCTCACCAAACCGTTCCCACAAACCACGCAACATCTCCGTCCCTTTAATGCATAATTCCATCCCAAACAGTGCCAGACCCAGACGACAGCTGACTGCACCGACAAAATATTATATTAAAATAATCAATTAATTATATATTTTTAATCATATTATATTGAAATAAATCATTTGTTAATATATAAATCACGTATGATACATAAAATACAAGAAGGAGGTTGGATTGTGTTAAATCTTCTAAGATATTAATCTTTAAAATCTTCTTGATTTTCTTTATAAATTCACACGATTACAAACCAATTCACTTAATTTGATGAATAATGCAATAACAAAAATTATTATATATTCTTCTAACAAAAAAATTAAAGAAATAAAGGTTAGAGAATATGATACCGTGATTTATACTATTCACTGTTAATCTTGGGTTACGTCCGGTTCTCAGAATTTGTCTGAGATTTCAATATATCCTTTATCATTATAATTATTATTTTTACACTTGTAGAGCCTCTTTAAGTCTCTCTTACAAAGTATTCTTTATCTGTTTCCTTAGCTTCTTCAGGGTCTAGCCTTTCTTTCACTTGAAAAGATATTGTTTGAGCTTTACGTTACAGATATTTGCTCTCTTTCTTTTGCACTAGAATACAGAATTTCTCTAAGCATGTTCCGTACAATCAGATTTTCTCTCTTGGATTGTGTGTATTTTGTTTACGACTATCATTAATATTTATAACTTAAATCTTCGACTGTCTTCTTTGAGAAATTCGTTTGATGAAGCTTCTAAAAATCATTATTAGTTAAGTTCTGTAACTAACTTCAACTAACTAACTGACGTTCTAGAATATTTTTCATTTTCATCGTCTTGTATAGATTTCATATGCTTCGTTTAGTGTTATGCTTTGTCTGGTGTTTTAGACCAAGGACTTTACACTTCGTCTGATCCTTGTCTTATTCAACTTTTACATAGGTATCGTCTTGAGTCTTAAGTATCATTTTGAGTTGACGATTTGTGTCACTTACATTTATCTACGTACTTAACAAATTTATCAAAACAATTCACACACTTCTATGGTTATTATTATTTGATTTTCATCAAAATTAATAGAAGAATTGAAGTCTTCTTAACTTAACAACAAATAATCATAATATTAGAAGATAAAATAATATTCAAAAGAATAACAAATAAAGCAATACACAAGATATGCATAAGCTATACAATGAATGCTTACTAATATTCTCCATTGTTCTCTCCCTATTTGTTATTAATAAAAAAGGTAGTTCATTTTATACGCTTCAGAATTTCAGAATACATGTGTTAGAATATCAATTTAGATCGTCTTGAGGTCTTGTTTTATTGAAACACATAAAAGTGTTATTTCCTCATAAAGATCACCCACTAAATTATATCATCAACTTTAGTATGAATTTCCTCAGGGTGCGGTTGGTTCGTACAGGAAAATGGTAATAGGAATGAGAATGAATATTGTAAGGAATGGGAATGAATATTATCATTATAATTATGATAGTTGGTTAAGAGGAAGGAATAATCACCATTACTATTGATAGTGGTTGGTTTATAAAAATACTAAGAAATAAAATTTTATTATAATTAATTAATTATATTATATTATATTTTAATTAATTAATTAAGTAATAAATAAATAAATAAATAAATGAATTATATTTTAATTAATTATATTGTAACTAATTAATAATATTTTAATTACAATAT
>JANZLD010000008.1:59784451-59797895 GCA_026413575.1 Erythroxylum carthagenense | reverse complement strand
TCTTCCTCTCAACTTCCATTTACACAATCTTTCTCACTCTAGACCATCATCTTACAATTGTTTTTCAACTCAAAAATCATTCTATTGATTATCTCTATCATTCACATATTCAAGTACACTCATCATCAACTTACTACATTCACTATCTTAATCTTGCATACTATTTCAAATTCAAGAATTCTCATTTTCTTCGCTCATAACTAATCACTAACAATTTCTCATTTAAATAGTTCTAACTTCCAAAAAAAAGTAAGAGGTTCAACAAGGTGGTCTGTTGCATGACAGTTCTGATGCTTGGTTAGGAAGATTCGTCCAGAACATTGGCTGGTGTTCCTTAGTTACGGCTGAACTTTGAGATGTGCTCTTTGGCCTTAATCTAGCATGGCCCCTAAGGTATCGCCATTTAGCATTAGAAGTGGATTTGAGTACAACGACCGACATGCTTTCTTCTCCGGCGCGAGCTAAACCCTTAAACTTTTTAGCGTTGAGAATTCATGAATTGTTGTCCCGCAATTAGGTTGTTGAAATTCGTCATATTTACCAGAAAGGTAATCAGAGTGTGGACTAACTTGCAAATTATACAGAACAGTTCTCATTAGAGATTACTACTTTCGAGTACCCACCTAGAGGATACGTACCTGTCCCATTAGAGGATGAATCGGGGGCCTGTCATCTGAGAGCAACCATGTAATTTGTAACATTTTGCTGCCTTATATATTTATAAAAAAAAAATTCAGCAAGCCCTTGACTTCAAATCCTTAAATAACTACAACACAGGAGTTGGGTCTAAGTTAAAACGCCGTCATTGTTTGCACAATCTATTCAAAATTTGTAAGCACATAAAAATGCACAAGCGCTCAAAAACATTTTTTGCACAAAATATTAAAAATTAAACATTTATTTATTAGATGGAAGACAGCAAAGATAAGCCTCTCCTTTTTCGAAGGCTGCCTCAGCTTCCTCTAAAATCCTAAATCGCACGGTAGAGGAAAAACCAACATTGTCGCCCATAGCCCAGCCCTTGGAGGTTCACATATAAGATGACCGTTACAAGAATAATAAATGCTCAGAGCAATCACTAATGTGCCATAGTCACAAATATCTTTACGCTGGAGATACTAAGATGCACGAACAAAGGCTATGCTTGGACGATTTTAGAAGGGGCGGCTTTCAGGATCATAAAAACTGGCAATCAGAGCTATAAAAATCCATACCATTAGGATGCTAATTACAGCAGTTCTCAACAGTTGGTCCCACTCATTATCCGTGATAATATCAGTCTGATAATTCGGACTTGGCAAGGACAGATCATCTCCACCATCACTAGGATGTTCATAATCTATTTCCCTTGTATCTTCTCTGAAATCTGCATGCCGGGTTGCATGAATGCTATTGGTTGAGCATATCTTACAGGCACAATTGCCACCAAGATATGATGGGAGTTGCTGAAGGTACTCGGATAGAACCCTGTGATACATGCTCCCTTCAATTCTTAATTTCTTACGGGTGACTGGTTTCAGAACCTGAATGGGAAAAGCAAAATGCACATGAGACAGCACATGTAGGCAACTTTTAACTGAAGATGCAATCTTCCTTCCCACTAAACCCAAGAAAAAGAAACAAAGGGAAACAAAGAGCATGAGACGATGTGCTTACTTGAATAAAAGTCTGAGCAATGACTCGCACAATTGGAGGAAGTCGTATAACAAGAAGATGCCCAAGACAGTTAGGGAAGTTCTCTTGCAAAAGAGTACAACAGGATCTCATCATTTGCATTGGAATTCTCAATGGCGTGATTCCATCACAATCTACAAGGACCATGATTTGAGGATTCTCTTTGTCAACTAAATGCAGGATTCCATGTTCAACCTGCGATACTGGATCATTGCATATCCATATTTGTTATTAAAAACTGAAAATAGCACAAAAAGAAGTGTAGGGACGCAAATGAAGGAACATAAAATTTTCCCCAAGACCATATGCTAAAGGCTAGCATCAAAACTCCAAATTTGACACCAAGAGCAACTGTGAAGCTGGTACTAACAGCTTCTTCATACCATCCTATCATTGAGAGCACTCTTAATTCATTATATAACGGATAGTAGCTGCAAAAATGGCCTCTCCAGCATAGAAAGGAAGAAAAATTATACTAGCCTAAAGCAGCAATGCTAGAGCTACTTGCTTTTACAAACATATTAACAGTTATTTGGACTGCATTACTTGCGTAGATATGAACCAGATATTAGACTCCTCAGCATTCATTCCTTGCTCTCCTGAATAAGATAATGCTTCGGCCAACTTATCTTCTTTTTACATGCACTGAAAACAGCCTTTGTATTGAGAATATGAAGAGGAGAACCAGTAATTTCTTCAAAATCAAATCTATAAGCAGTAATTTAATCACCATAGGAAGAAGACTTACTGACTGCTTGAGCAAAATGAGGTCTTGCATCAGATGACAAGTCAAGACAGGCTTGTCCTAATCGTATGATAAGGCAAGGTCGGTTCTCCAAATCAAATCCATGCCAGAATACCATACTTGTCCACATCTTAAGCTCTTGTTCTGATAGGATTCTATAAGTCTCTCTCCATCGGATTGTCTTCTTAATTGAAGATAACAAGTATGAAAAATCCCCATTGGCAGCAGTAAAAAATCTTGAGAGCTCATCATCATCAATTCTGCAAAAGGTCTATGTCATGATCTGCTGCATCATGGCTGTACAATGGTTTCCGAACTAGCCACAAAAGTGAGGACTATGCCTCAGCAAAATAAAACAAAGGCCGACAGCTTGGGAATAATTATATGACTAATGAAACTATCGAATCATATAAATTTCTATCAAAGGAAAGAATCAGAGAAATCAAATTAATGTTAAAGGGTTAATTCTGTGTCTTTGGCTACATGGAGCTAACCCTTTGAGCTGAATTAAGGACAACAAGTAGATAGGTGCATATACCAACTTTGGACTGACCTAATGAAAGCGAAATTGTATCCAATACCCATTTTTTTCATCTCCACTGTTTTACTTGTGGAATATCTAACAGAAAAAAGGGAAATTGACATCTTAGAAATTTGTTGGTTACTGCATATACATTTTTTAGTACCCCCAAAAACACTTTCTGGATTGAACTTTGGTTCTGGACTGAACTTTAATCCAGCTTTTTTCTTTCTAACTCCCAAATACATAAATGTTAATAAGCATGCATCTAGTTAACAATATAGAAAGGGTGCATTCGATGTTTAAAGTCAAATTCATTTGACAAAGAAATTTGTTATTCAAATTAGGTTAATGGAAAAATTATGAAAATACAGAGAGAAAAGGAAAAGAAGGGAGAGGGAGATTAACCTAGAGAGGGAAAAGAAACAGAGCATTATGAAACGAAAGCTACAAGGCTATACAGGAAAATCAAAAACTGCATATAAATTTTCTCAAAATTGGGATACAGGAAAAGTGCTCATCATTTTATAAGGAAAAACCTTCTCTCAAATGTAGAAAAATTGAGCATTTGAACATAAATTTCAAATTTGCATTTTCTATAAGACGTTTTTCAAGAATTACCCAGTTTTATTGATGCAAATACCTTAAAAGTTTATAAGCCAAGTAAAAGAGAACAGATGGTGGAATATATTGTACTTGTTACTTCTCAGATAAAAATGTAGAGTTGTCATATTTAATTTATACCAAGTTTTCCTTGCTACATAGAAATTAATAAGTTGTTTATATTGACCTTAGGATGTTTAGGACTTGCACCTATTTAAAAAGAAAAAATTCTTATTAGAATAAAATAATGTCATGGTAGATTCCTAGGGATTGATTGTAATTTATGCATAAGTTATAGGCTTAGTCAACTCCATAAAATAGGAAAATTAGCTGTATGATTTTTTCCTTTTTTAGCATCTTGTACTGCCTATAAGATCTGTACATGTACACTATTCAAAATATAGAATACCATTTTTTTCTCCGTATGGTATCAGAACAGGAACTTAATCTCTAAAACTCCCCTTCATGAAAAAAATTCTTCTAGGACTTATTCCGTGGAAAGATTGAAACCCAAGCCCCTCACAATGTCAAAAGTTACTTCTAAACAAGCCCCTCTTTTCTCTAGGGTTGCTGAAAATCGTGGCCTCACCTCTGACTCCCATTCTATCCCGATAATTTCCTACGTTGGTCCCAATTAGTGCAGATGTATATTCGGGGGAGAGGAAAGATTGGGTATTTGACTAGTGATAATAAGGCGCTAGATGTGAAGGTCCTTTGCAACTTGGGATGTAGGAAATTCCATGGTCATGGCATGGATTGTTAATTCCATGGATGAAGACATTACTTCAAATTATATGTGTTATTCAACTGGCAAGAACTCTGGGATAATATTCACCAGATGTATTCGGACCTTGTATAATCAATCTCAGTCGGACCTAGTATAATCAATCTCAAGGTGTATAAATTGAAATTGAAACTCAGGGAAACTAGACAAAGGGAGACAATGTCACCAAATATTTCAATATCCTGAAAAGAATATGGCAGGATCTAGATGATTTCAATGACTATGAATGGAAATTTTCGGATGATTAGACAATCACCACAAAAAAATGGTAGAAAATGATCGCAACTACATATTTCTTGCTGGGCTGAATATAGAATTTGACGAAGTAAGGGGAAGGATGGAAGGATAATTGGTTGTGGTCCTCTTCCTTCACTTGGAGAAGTATTTGCTAAGTCTGAAGGGAGGAAAGTCGTTGGAATGTTATGCATGGTAAGGAGCCTGGGGCATCAATTGAAAATTTTGCCCTGATGGTAGCAGCAAACGCAAGCAGAACAGTCCAAAAGGGTTAAACAGCCAACAATCAGCATAGAGCAGAGGACAAGCCATGGGTATGGTGTGATTTCTGCAATAAACCTTGCCATACATGTGAGACTTGATAGAGAATTCATGGCAAACCTGCCAATTGTAGAGTAACAAGTCTGGAGATAGAATTGCTCGTGCAAATGAGGCTGATTCAAGTCCCTTTAGTAAAGAACAGATGGATCATCTCCTTAGGCTGCTAAAGACCAATTCCCTTTCTAGTAATCCTAACGTTTCTCTTGCTCAAACAGGTAGAGAATCTAATGCCTTTTCCTGCCATTTTACTTCCGCACCTTGGATTACTGATTCAGGTGCTTCAGATCACATGGCAAACCTTCCTCATGTTTTTCATTTGTACTCACCTCGCTCTAGTGATAAAAAGGTCAAAATTGCAGGTGGAAATTTCTCATTTATTGCGGGGAAAGGATCTATAAAAATTTCTGAAAAAATCACCCTTAAATCTTTTCATGTCCCTAATCTTGCGTGTAATCTCTTATCAATGAGTCAACTATCTAAAGATAATTGCCATGTTATTTTTTTCCAATTCTCACTGTGAATTTCAGGACATGAACATGGGGATGATGATTGGCAGTGCTAGAATGGTGGATGGTTTTATTACTTTGATGAAAACCTTCTCAAGAATAAACAAGGTCAAATATTGAGTACTAGTATGAGTTCTCTTTCTGCTTGTGAAAAAAATTATGATTTGGCATCTTACATTAGGACATCCTAGCTTTTCATATTTGAAATACTTGTTTCTAGATTTATTTAAAAATATGGATTGTTCATCTGTTAAATATGAAAATTGTCTTTTATCAAAACGTCATCGTACTACTTACAATCCAAAACCATATTGTGCCTCAAAACCATTCAGTTTGATTCGCAGTGATGTATGGGGTCCTTCAGGAATCGCCACATATTCGGGGAAAAGAAATGGTTTGTAACTTTTATAGATGATCACACTCGATTCTGTTGGATATATTTGATGAGTGATAAATCTGAGGTAGAGAATGTTTTTAAAACCTTTTTCATATGATCGAAGACCAATTTCAAACAAAAATAAATATACTTCATTCTGATAATGGAACAGAATATTTCAATCATTTTTTGGGGAATTTACATCAATCTACTTGTATTGACAGTCCGTAACAAAATGGCATTGCAGAAAGAAAAAAATACACTTACTTGAAGTTGCACGTGTTATTATCTTTTCAATGAATGCACCTAAATACTAATGGGGGGATGCAATTTCAACAACCTACTCACGTGTTAAAATATACACCACTAGAGTGTTTTAAAAAATTTTATTCGGAATGAGACTCTTTTCTGATTTACCCTTAAAAATTTTTGGGTTCATCGTATTTTTCTTCGTACCTATCAGACTTTGATCTAAACTTGATTCTAGGGCAGAAAAATGTGTGTTTATTGGATATGCACCAAATAAAAAGGGATATAAGTGTTATAATCCTCGAACAAAAAGTTTTTTGTAAGTATGGATGTCTCTTTTGTTGAAAGGCAACCATATTTTTAAAAAAATTGTCTTTAGGGAAAGATAGGAAATGAAGATCAGTTTTGGAAAACATCTATTCCACTGCCTAACATGTTTTTTCCCAAAAACAATCATGAAGAAGAGGAAAGTACTAATCTATCAATGTCAAACATAGATGATTTACAAACAAAGGGAGAAATACTAGGATAGGAACATGTTAATCCTAGCTCGGAGCTTCATGTTTATGCTAGGAGACGTACTCATCAAAATAAAGATCTATCCACTACTTTAGTGCAAGACCAACCACTATCTTCGGGCAATGGTTCATCCAACACTTCAGGTAATTTTGATCCATTCCTTTGACAAATCCAACTCCTACTATTGTTAATCTTGATGTCCATATAGCACTTAGAAAGGGAGTCCGAACTTGTACCAAACATCCCATTGCTAAATATGTGTCTTTCCATCAACTTTCTACTTCTCATAAAGCCTTTACTTCAGATATCTCTAATTTTTTTATCGCGAGAACCACTTAGGAAGCCTTAGATAACTCAGATTGGAATTTAGCAATTTTAGAAGAAATGGATGCTTTGGAAAAGAATGGGAGTTGGGATATAGTTGATCTACCAAAGGAGAAACTAGTAGGATGTAAATGGGTGTTTACAATTAAGTGTAATGTTGATGGTAGTGTAGAGAAATACAAGGTACAGTTAGTGGCAAAAGGATTTACACAGACACATGGTATTGATTACCAAGAGGCCTTTGCCCCGATTGCAAAAATTAATTCAATTCATGTTCTGCTTCCATTAGCTGTTAGCTTTGACTGGCCTTTACATCAATTATATGTAAAAAATGCATTCCTTAACGGGGACTTGGAAGAGGAAGTTTTCACGAGTCTAACACCTGGTTTTGAGAAAAATCTTGGTGAAGAGAAAGTGTGTAGGCTGAAGAAATCACTGTATAGACTCGAACAATCTCCTAGAGCATGGCTTAAGCGATTTGGAAAAACTGTAAGGGCCCATGGATATACGCAAAGTCAAGCAAATCATACGATGTTTTATAAACATTCAAAAGAATGAAAATTTGCTATTTTGAATGTTTATGTTGAAGACATTATTTTAACAGGTGATGACCTTGATGAACTCAAAAGACTCAAGAAGGCCCTTGCTAAAGACTTTGAGATCAAAGACTTGGGAGCTTTGAAGTACTTCCTAGGAATGGAGTTTGCTAGATCTAAAAAAGGTATCTTTGTCTGTCAAAGGAAGTACGTACTAGATCTTCATAAAGAGACAGGTCTACTCGGATGTAGGGGGCTGAAACACCCATTGACCCCAATGTGAAACTTTAACACGTCAAAACAAAAGTGAAGAATAGAGAATTAATTTATTTGTCGCATGCTCATCCAAACATAGACTTTACATTGAGTATGGTAAGCCAATTTATGCACTCTTCGGGTCCAGAACACTTTGTGGTCATGTATAGAATCCTAAGATATTTAAAGAGCACTAGGGAAGCGCTTACAATTCGAAAGGAATGGTCACCTACAAATTGAAGTATACACAGATGTAGATTGGGCTGGAAGTAAAATCGATAGAAGGTCAACATCTGGATATTGTACTTTTACTGGAGGTAATCTCGTTACTTGGCGAAGCAAAAGGCAGAATTTGGTGGCAAGAAGCAGTGCTAAAGCCAACTTTAGATCAGTTGCTCGTGGAATTTGTGAAGTGTTGTGGATTAAAAGGATCTTAGATGAATTGAAGGTCTTAAGTATTTCTCCCATAAAGGTGTACTGCGATAATAAAGCTACAATCTCAATAGCTCATAATCTTGTTCTCCATGATAGAACCAAGCATGTTGAGGTAGACAAGCACTTCATTAAAGAAAAGATAGAGAATGGACAGATTTGTAGGACTTATATACCTACTGGTGAACAGGTTGTAGATATTCTTACAAAAGGGCTGCCTAAGAAACAATTTGAGAAGTTGATTGGCAAGCTGGCTATGGAAGACATGTTCAGACCAGCTTGGAGGGAAGTGTGGAAAAGATCTACTGCTGATACTTCGAATCGTGGCAGATTCTTAGGGATTGATGAGTTGTAATTTACACATAAATTATAGGTTTAGTCAACTCCATGAAATAGGAAAATTAGTTGTATGATTTTTTCCCCTTTTTAGCATCATGTACTGCCTATAAGATCTGTACATGTATATTATTCAAAACATAGAATACCATTTTTTCTCCATAATTAATTATATTTTGAAAATCTTAATTTGAATTGTTTTGCTATTAGGATTAGGGTTCCAAAAATTTTTCTGTATAAATGTAACGCATTGATGAAAGATTTTTGAGTTGTCAAACTAGAAGATATAATTCTTTTTTCTAATAATGATTCTTAAATCCTAGAGTTATTTATAGTCTTTTCATCCTAGGGGTAATTCCTAATTTTTTTATCTTAGGAGTGATTCCTAAACTATCCCTTTTCTTGTGTTCTTTATGCAGACCTGAAGTTTCAGAAGTCCATACCAAATTTTCCGACCTGAAACTCAAATTCCAGAAACTAAGCAAAAATCCAGCAACCCAGACTTTCTAATTGTCATGAGTTTTATTAACTAGTTGAAATATCTTCTATTTGTTCAACACCATTTCTACAACTAAATTTGCCCTTGGAAATTCTGAATAGATAGAGAAAATCACGAAACATGCAGGATGGATAAATATTGTTGAATACCTTTCAGGTAACAAAATCCCTTGATTTTCTAACTCTTTGTGGAGTTGCACCAACCAGTTTTCAGAGGCTACACATCGAGGCACCTCATCACTCCTGTCGATCGCATGAAACTCGTGAAGTTTTGTAATAGTAGAATTAACACATTAGGATTAACTCCTTAAATACCAAATAAGATAAGGTAGCACAATCTCAAAGTTCAAATATGGGAAAAGCATTTAAAGCTAACTGCAAGAAGAAAATTGGATCAGCAAAAACTCAATAAAGTAAGTCAAATTGGTAAGATATCGAAATTAGCTCTTAAAAGTTACATAAACTTGCCAACAAGTATGCAAACCAAGCAAAATTCAATATGAAAGAGCAAACCTAAGTTTAACTTTATCTAGCTATTAGAATTGTTAAACTCTCACACTAAAGAGGAAGAATAAATAAGGAATATATACAAGAATATTTCCCTAACTCAAAGTTTTAAAATTTTGGGTTGAGATATAGTAATCCTATTATATATGAACCACTCCGACGAAATAGAAATTTACAAAAATTTAACATGTTATCAAATTCACCCTAATCTATTGATTGACTTTCCTACAGATGTCTGGTCTTGCAAACTTCACGCACTAGATGTAGAATGATCCCAATAACCCAAAGTCTTAAAGTTTTTGGAGAAGATATCGTATATGAACCACTCCTCTCTTAAATGGAGAATTATGAAAATTTTAGCACTAGCCATTAAAAATTTATATGAAGTCAATGAAAGATAACTAGGAAATATTTAGTAAGAAAGCATGTCAGATATCCAATACCAAATTACCATATGATGGTTAGTCCAAGTCATCTAACATGCGTCATAGAAATCCCTTTTGAAGTTTTGAGCTAGTGAAGGAATGATGTTTGTCTACAAAGAAGTTTTAGAAAATCTAGGAATCAAGGTCCCAACGCATTGCAAAGTTCTAAATTACCACAAACTTTATAAGAGTGAAAGAATTTTAAGTATACTTGGAAAGAACGAAGTAATCAAGTAGGAAGCAAATATGAAAAGTGCCAAATCCCTCCCTAGTTAATGACCAAGTAGCTTAGCAATTAGCCATACAACAAATTTTGGTTTGAACAATAGAGATAATTTTAAGAGATTTTGATTCCTAAATCCTATAAAAATCCGAGTGGATCTACTTTCAAACAGACACAAACTACACTTGGAGCTAATAACAAATTTATACTTGTGACGAACAAATACATCATTACATGATACCAACAAAAGTAATATGTAAAACAAGTTCTTCTATAAGTTGAATATGTCAATTCAATCATTCTAACAAGGAACCGTCATACATACTTTTTCCTCAAAATATAATCACAAATTTTGTCATCAAAGTATTCAAGTGGAAAAACTGTATGGACATCGTAAAAAGTTAGAGAAAAAGCCACTATCTGCATTCACAAATCAACTGTCAATTTTTCATAAATAGAACACATAGAATACATTTTGTCTCAGACAACATTATAAGTGTTATACCTTTCATCATTCGTAGAAGGTACAGAAGGTGAGTGAGAATGTGTCTCTGAATGAGCACTCGAATCACTAGCAAGGTCCGAGGTTTCAGTATTGAAATTATGTTCATTACAGAAGGTTGTTGCAATGGATAGGACCAATAATGGTCTTGAGAACATCTGGAATCATGCGGTACAGTAAGCATATAAGATAAATGTCACATGTATAGGAGTTAAAAGACATTTCAAAGCAATTGCTCAACGTGGATAACTAGTGGGTAAGTTTTAACCATTTAATCTCTGGTAGAGAAAATTTAGTACAAATCCTATGATAATGCAGGATATTTAGCAATTGAAGTGTGTAATAGCCTATGGCCAGAAAACAGTCAATTACATGGCAATAGTTTCTGTGAATTAAAGAAATTAACGATATGGCATTGAAGTGAGATAAGCACTAAGATGCATGACAGCAAAATATTTACGTAGATCATGACTAACTAATGAAATAACAATTGACTAAATTATATTTGAATTTGTTCTACACTTGTCCAGGAGAAAAAACAGTATATCGGCTAAAACTGATTTTAGGATGCAGGAAAACAAATAGCATAAGATGAGCTGCAAAATAACATCAATGGTTGTCTTGTAATGAAAGGTTAACAGAACTAAGGTGAGGTTTGGATGCAAGAATCACGAGCATAAGTGGCTCAATAGCAAAGAAAAGATATTAGGATTTGTTAACAGATAGTTAACGCAGTTCTCCTTAAATATCACTGACCCATTTCGATCCTGGATTTTTGAATTCCAATTCTGGTTTTAATGAAATTAGTATCCCAATTCCAATTCACAAAGTTGAAACAAAATTTCATTACTTCAATAAAACCTGAGTTTTTTTTAATAATTACAATTTCTTACTTCTACCCTACGAATTGGAATTATGTCAATTATGTCTGAGTACCTTCAAATAAGATCAAGAATTGGGATTTCAATTCTAAGCCATAGATAGACAGAATTGAAATTGACAGCCTCAATCCATCCTAATTTTAATTCTGAAGGCTCTTGGGAAAACATGGCACATGTAAAAGGGTACAAAATGTTTTCCACTTCAATAAATGATAAAAATTCGTAAAAAAATAGTTAAAACTGTGGTTTGTTAACAAAATGTTTTTATCCCTCAACTCAAATCCAAAACTGCCATACTGAAACAATGTAAAGAGGTGTAATCAATAATGAAGGGGTATCCTAGTTATTACAGGCTGTCAGTCCTCTCTCGTATAGTTAGGGCTGTGTTACAAATAAAAAATTAACTCAGTTTGTTGTTCGATGCTATCTAGCCCTTTGGTCGGCATGCATGTTTCAGTTAATATTCCAGGCACAAGGGAAAGTAAGAGTAGCGTTTATGCACCTAAAAATGAGTCAAGAAGCCAATTTGATTAGAAAATAACAGAATACCAACTCCAAGAAGAAAGACCACACATATCTTTAACGCTAAAGCTACCACAGTTTATTTAATTCATAAATCAGGAAGTGTTAATACGTAAATCTCAGTGATTAAGAAAGAAGAGAACATGTATCTACCAAAAAGATTCTAGTTTTTACATAATCATGGAGCAACTAACAAAGACTAAGCGTTTCATAACTGATAGCAATAAATTTAAGAACAACCTGCACGCCTTCTATGAATCCCTTGAATGGAACCCATTTCTGAATCCACTTTAAAGGTGGGTAGCAAAGAAACTGCAACACCTGGATACCGCGCCAGACAAATGGACACTTTGATTTAGAAACCCTACGCACTGTTTCTAGTGCTGCAACTTTTAGTAAAAACAATGCCGTGTTGCCAAATGCACCACCACTGTTTATGCCATGGCTTAGTGAAGTTATACGCTTATATGCACTTTGGGGAAATCCTTCAGGACCAGTGGCCAGTAGATTTCTCCGATAAAACTTTTTACTATTAACAATGGCTGTATGTTTAGAATTCCTAGTTGAACCAGACGTGATCAATGATTCATCCATGGAAATTGATTGTCTAAGGTATGCATTCACATCCACAGTCAACTAGGAATGTCCTGAACCATTACCAGCTCCTGTCACTACAAACAACTAAATCCGGAAGAGCCATCCTGCAAGCAGCAAAATTAAGATCATCGCATTAAGAATGGCAGTATTAAATCGCGTTGCCTCTTTAGTCTCCACATCAAACTAAAGGACCACGCAAATCGTTAAACATGAGGCATGATTAAACTTAAAATTTGGTTAATGAAATGAAATAAAATTCGACACTATTCTTAGAAAAGAAAAAAGAGAATATTTTCTATTCACATCAAAATACAGAAGTTATCGGAATCAATGAACAAACGTCTACATTCCGGAGGATCAACAAGAAAACAAACCAGAGGATCGTGGAATACGACGGATCTCTGACCTCTAACGGAAGGAGTTGGTGGCTGAATGGAGTAGGCCCTTAGGAAAGTAGCAATTTGTGTTTGGCCTCCGTATAAAATCGATTAGTTGTCATTTTCTGGTAGCTTCAGTCTTTGATTTCCGACGGAAGAATGAAAAGTTGGCTGCGTTAAGGTCAGGCGTTTTGGATTTTACGTCGTCGTCAAATGTAACAGCGGTGAAAAAATACAAAAAAGCAAAACGACTTTGACGCGTGTAACAAAAAGTGGACTGGACCGGATGCCTAATTAATTCCACTTTGATCACAAAAGATAATAAGGCTATTTGAGAATCTTCTAATTGAATTCATTAACAAATTGAATTCAATTATTATTATTATTATTATTATCTGTTAGTATGATAATAATAATATAAACTTTTATATAAACTTAAAAATTAATTATTTTAAGAGATTAAATTTATTTTAATATATTATATAATATTTATTAATA
>JANZLD010000008.1:59741452-59758638 GCA_026413575.1 Erythroxylum carthagenense | reverse complement strand
TTCGGGAATGTCCCGGGACTCAAAATTTTAAATTCCGCACTGTGTTCATGTGATGAACACCCCGGGATTTTCCTACAATTATAAGTGTAGTTTGATTCGCCGATGTATTTTTAGTTACCAATGGATGCTTTTCATAATCTGAGTTAGTTGCTTTTATTGAAGGTAGTGCTTCATCAAATACCACATGTATCCATTCTTATATCTTCTTTGTTCTCTGATTATATACCCAAAATCCTTTACTAGTAGTATTATAGCCCAAAAAGATAGTTTTGTCTAATCTCGCATCGAACTTTCCAAGATTGTCTTTTCCATTGTTTAGAATGAAACATTTGCAGCCAAATGCTCGAAAGTAAGCAACAATTGGTTTTTTTTCCTTTCCACAGACTATAAGAGGTCTTTTTGAAAATAGGTCTTATAAAACATCTATTAAGTACATAACATGACATGAATATAGCTTCTACCCAATATCCATAAGGTAGTCCACTTCCACATACCTTGATCCTGTCCATATCAACCAAAGTTCTATTCTTTCTCTCTAGAACTCCATTTTGCTGAGGCGTCCTTAGATAAGAGAAATTGTGAGTTGTATCATTGCTGTCACATATTTCTTCAAACTTTTTGTTATCAAATTCTCCTCCATGAGAACTTTGAATTGAAGTGACGCAGTACCCTTGTTCTATTTGAATTTTTATGCAAAAATTTTCAAACACTTCAAAAACATCATCCTTATGTGATAAGAAATAAACCTATGTAAATCTGGAGTAATCATCAACTAAAACAAAATTGTAATGCTCACCATCAAACCATTGAGTCCTAATGGGACTGAATAAACCCATGTGCACAAGTTTAAGTAATTGGCTAGTAGAAACAATATTTTAAAAAGAAAAGCTGCTTCTAACTTGTTTACCTTTTAAACAAGCCTTACAAATATGATTGCTTTTGAACTTTAAAGTTGGTATTCCTCTTACTAACTCATCATTGGACAATTTTGATAAAATACTCATGTTGACATGTCCAAATCTTCTATGCTAGATAAACGAATCCTTTTTTAAAGAGACAAAATATTAAACACCTTATAAGGACATGTCTTCCAATTGAGCACAATATATATTCTGATTTCTAGGACCAATAAACATAATATTTTCATTATGAATATTGAAAAATTGATAATGAGATGCATAGAAAATGAATTTGAAACCCTTGTCACATAGCTGACTCACACCCAATAGGTTATGTTTCAAACCATCAACAAAGAGAACGTTATCACCAATTTTAACAATTCTGGCGATCTTTGCTTTATTTTTGCCTACAAAGACAACATTACCTCCGTCCTTTGTTTCTATGTAGTTAAAGTGTGATATTTTACCTGTCACATGTCTCGAACAACCACTATAAACTATCCATTGACTCTTCCTTGCCTCTATTTTGAATCGTATCTATATAAAACATTATTTCATTTTTAGTACCCAAATTTTTCTGGGTCCTTTCGGATTAGTAGTTTGACCTTTTAGTCTCCAAACATACATCTGAGATAATTATTTTTTAAAAAATTACAAGATTGGCTAATGTGACCATGTTTATCATAGTAATCATATACAATAGATGAATGATAGTCGTTATAATTTTTGACACTTAACAGATTCCTACTGTTTTGGCTATAACTACTGCTAGATTTAATAAAAAAATTTTGTATAGCTTGATATTGTTATTTTTGTTGTATCCTATTTTGACCTTACCAAAAATGCATTTACCACTACCAAGCAATGCATCAAGATTCTTCCTTCAATCAATGAAATTTTCTTGATCTTTTTTTAAAGATAAGATTATTCTAGCTCTTTTCTCCTTTTTAAGTTCTAAGGTGGCGACTTTTTCTTCTAGCTATCTTACCTTATTAGAATCATTTTTTTGCAGCATATTTTCCAACTTAGCTATTCTTTCTTCCATAACTTTCTTTTCAAAAACTTTTGCTTGTAGTCAACCTCAAGACATATATTCTTGGTTGCTAAATTCTCATTTGTAAATTCCAGTGATTTAATCTTACTCTTTAGAGATGCATCATTACTCTTAGACTTCTCAACTTTGTTGAAATACTTCATTGTCAGCCTTTTGTACTAATCATACAATTCAAGATACATTTTTCAATTCATTAACTTCAATATTAGAGTTAGTCGTCTCCTGATTCAACCATAAAGTAAACATTGGTGACTTCTTCTGGCTCTTCTTCTTCAAAGTTTTCAAAATCCTCATCTAACCAAGCTGTAGTCATCATTTTCTTTTTAGATTTTCTATTCTCTAGCTTTTCCTTTTTAAGAAGAAGACATTCTAGTCTTTTATATCCAAGATTCTTATAGGGATATCGTATGATTTGATTATTTATGTATTGTTATTGTTGTTGCTATTTTTTTGATAAGAACTTGTTGTTTCCAGCTTTCTTGTTTCCTTCTTTTTTCTTCATCAGCTTCTTTTTACAGAAACGGTCATATTTTTTGACCATAAAGTTAAACTTATGATCTCCATTTATTTGTAACTCATTGTCACTTTCATCACTGATTGATTCATCAATTAGTTTTAGTTCCATTACTTTTTTGTAGGAGGATCATTCATCTCACCTAAGCTTAGTTTCATGGACCATCATATTTCCTTGTAGCTAGTCGAGTGAAATAGTGTCTAGATCCTTTGCTGTTTCTAGAGTTGTCTCCTTAGGTCTCCATTCCTTTGGTAGTGACCTTAGAATCTTTGTTACGAGTTCATCATTAGGATATATCTCTCCTGAGTTCTCTTAGGCTGTGATGATGTTGTTGAAGCATCCAAAGAATTCTTTTATGGTGTCTCCCTGTTTCATGCCAATAGCTTCTTATTGATGTACCAAAGACTTATTATATGCTTCTTACCTCATTCGTTCCTTCAAATGTGATGTGTAGTTTTTCACACCTTTTTCTGTAGAGCACTAGGATATCTTTTCATATTCTTTTAGGGACAATAAACATATCAGGTGATGATTTGCCATTTAGTTGTGCATTTCTCTTGTTAGCATTAGTCCACACTTCTACATTATCAGAAGTTGGAATTGAAGCTCCAACTTTAATTGCTTGCCATACTTTTGATATCTACATATTGAAGATATATGGTCGTTCTCTCTTTCCAATATGAGTAGTTGTTTCGATTGAAGTAAGGAGGTTTCGAGACAGATTATCCTTCAAAACTTCTTAAGTTGTTTGTTATAATCTATCACCTGTTGTAAAACATAAAAATGTGAAACCTTGCTTTGATACTAAATGATAAAGCAAACACAAGCAAAAGGGTAAATTGTGTGTGAATTAAAAAAATTTTGCAATTTGTTTCAATTTGTATATTAAACAAATGCTAGTTAACGAATAAAAATAGTAAGAGTCTGTCAAACGATAAAACCTTTTAAACGACAGGAGCTTGTTAAGCGATAGGAGCTTTTTATGGGATAAGACCCTATTTAAACAAAAGGATCCTAGTGAATGATAAATCTTGTTAAATAATTTAAAAACAGAAGGCATCTATTAAAACTGAAAAGAACCTCTTGCAAGTTGAAAACAGCAGGAGCCTATTATAAAGTGAAGAACCCTCTTGCTGAAATTAACACACACATAATATAGTGTGCAAATTTAAAAGTTAAGAGAAGAGAGAGAAGGACACAGTTGACTTATACTAGTTCGGCTTACAACCTAGGCCTACGTCGAGTCCCCAAGTATCGAACTTAAATATTTCACTATAAAATGAAGTAGTAATTTGACGAGTCTCTCCAAGCTCACAAGTTAATATTTTTCAAGGTTCTTCAACCTTCCACACTAGTAGTATTTCACTAGCCACTACAAGCTCTTAAATAAAAATAATTTTTGCTTGATATGAGCTTCAGTAATCTCCCTCAACAGAATTTCACTTTCTAACACACAAGAGAATTTTTACAAGGATATCACTTTCAAGAATTAATATGCTTTTGATGAGTTTCAAAAATATAACTTCACAAGCTTCTGTATTGTTCAATTCTTCTTGTTCATAGTTGCATTGACTTTTCCTTAAATAGGCATTTCCTTAATTATCCGTTTCTTCACTTGTATCTTTAGTCAACTGGATCGATTTGAATATGAATAATTCCAACTGGATCGATTTGAATATGAATAATTTCGACATTTATCTTTGCTAAAATAATGTGTGACCTTGATAATTAGTAGGATCCTTTCAGATAAACCATTTCTAATAAGGTAAGTTCATAAAGAAGGTTCCTGCAAGAAAGGAAGCATATTTCTTATGATTTTATTTCCTTTTGAGAATTAACCCATTAATAATAAAAAGAAATAAATCCAATTTGAATTTCTAAATATTATGTCTTTATTATCATAATTGTTAAATATAAACCTTGAGCTAAAATAATTATCCTTTATTATTTAACAATCTTAGATATGGTCTAAAATTTAATTAAACAATGACTTTAAGATAGAAAAGACCATTAAAGCAAAATAATACAACATCCGTGGTTGTATTTAATCTAGCTAAATTTCTTTCTAAAAGTTAGTAATTTTGTTGTAGTAAATTAAAACTTGTAATTTCTACAAAGATTAAAAGAATTAAACTTTTACGTATTCAACTTTTAATCTAGGAGACGATCATTTCATTTAATAATTAATCTCGTACATTAGAAATGAATTAAAATAATCATAAAAGTAAAAGAACTTAAAATAATTCAATTTATGAATGACTGAAACACTTAATAAAAGGACCTAATTATTTCCTAATCTACAAAATTCCAAAGGCTTCCACATCCTTCAACTAAGATAAACAAGATTAAAAAACAATGGTTATAACTACTACTAACTTATAATGAAGAAAATCTACTATAGTCTAAGAAAAATGAAAGGAAACTTTTTAAAATTCTGGATTGTGCAAATGGAAAAAATTAGGATGAATTTCCTCCTTCCATTTAATCTATTTATAGCCACTTTAATCCCATATTTGTTGATGTGGAGATCTTTTTTATGTAATTCGTAGGATCTCACAAGTCATAACTTTATTAATTTCCGCTTAGATTTAGACAACAGAAGGTTTAAATGACTTCTAACACTTTTTTCTCTTATAAATCTAAAGTCTAGATGTTGTAATTTTCACTAAATGTGCTCACACCTAGGATTACACAAAACTACTTAACCAAAATTTTAACTTAAATCTAATAATCTAATCCAAATATGCCATTTAAATAATTTTCCAACCTAATTTTCTTGATTCTCATCTAATTATAACTAATATATCTCCTTCATTCCAAGCTTTTGAATTTAAATTAGAGTTAATTAAATTCCTCTTGTTGATTGCCTCTTTAGTTCCTTTCTTTAATCAAATAGCATTTTTAGCTCCTTTCTTACAAAAGTAAACAAAAAGGTTGAGTTTAAACTTACTAAAAGGGAATTATTTAGTATTTAGGTACCAAAAATTAAGACAAAATTATGAAACATCAAATTCCCCTATATCTAATTTTTATTTGTCCCTAAGAAAATGAAAAATTAACAAAACAAGATAGCCAAATAGTTTTTACTAAACCATTTCTCATAAGATCAAACCATGCATACTCTTTAAGACTTGGACTAAAAAAAGTTAAGCATCAAAATTTATTTTAGCTAGAAAGTAAGAAAAAAGAAAAAAGAAAATTAAAGACAATCTTAATCAAAAGTACGCATAAAGCCTTGGTGAATTTCCCTATGAAGTTTAATCTTTCATACAAGAGTTTAGGCTTAAGTGTTTATTCTCAAACTTTTTTCACAAGGAATCAACTTCTATAAACTTATAGATACACCAAATATCTCTCACCATAA
The DNA here is from genome assembly GCA_026413575.1 of Erythroxylum carthagenense. Lineage (NCBI taxonomy): Eukaryota > Viridiplantae > Streptophyta > Magnoliopsida > Malpighiales > Erythroxylaceae > Erythroxylum > Erythroxylum carthagenense. Next base: position 59,752,807 of record JANZLD010000008.1, on the reverse strand, counting down.
ACATATGAAGATATAGATTTATTAATTAATTGTAACAAGGCTTGAGTCAAGGGTGGGAGAATTATAGGCTAAACAATATATATCTAATAAGGAATTTAAACAAAATAGAGGATCTAATATAGTGTAACCAAAACTATATACTTTATTGTCAATATAAATATAATATAGCTACAATTATTCTCTTTTGGTATATTTTCTGTGTTTCTTAAAACAAAATAAATCATTTACGTGAAAATGTCCAACCATGATAAAAATTTAAACTTCCATTGCACGATGAGGAAAAATATTAGTAACTACAAAAGGTCTAATTCATCTTGACCTTAATTTACCAGGAAACAACTTCAATCTTAAATGATAAAGCAGGACTTTCTGGCCATTTAAAAAATTTTCTTAAAACTAAATTATCATGAAAGGCTTTAGTCTTCTCCTTGTAAATGTGAGAACTTTTGTATGCATCGTTTCTAATCTCTTCTAACTCTTGCAATTGCAACCTCCGATGCTCACCAACAGCATTCATCTCCATATTGCATTTTTCACAGCCCAATAAGCTCGATGCTCCAATTCTATAGGCAAATGGCATGGTTTCCCAAATACTATTCAATAACGAGACATGCCTATAGGTGTCTTATAGGCTATGTGGAATGCCCACAAAGCCTCATCTAAAACGCAAACTCCAATCCTTCCGATTAGGACTAACTGTTTTCTCAATAATGGACTTAATTTCTCTATTCCACCTCTCTACTTACCCACTTATCTAAGGATGGTAAGCTATAGAAGTCTGATGAGTGACTCCAAATTTCTTGAAGAGAGCCTCCATCATCTTGTTACAAAAATGGGTTCCTCAATCACTAATAATAGCTCTAGGTGTCCCAAACCTAGCAAAAATGTTAGAATTCACAAAATATGAAACTATTTTAGCATTATTAGTTCGAGTAGCCTTAGCTTCCACCTACTTAGAAACATAATCCACTACAAGTAATTTGTAAGTATAACCAAAAGAAGAAGAAAAAGGACTTATGAAATCTATACCCCAAACATCAAAGATTTCACAATTTAAAATTGGATGAAGAGGAATTTGGTCTCTATGTCCTAAATTTCCAGTCCTTTGACAATTAGCACAAGACTTACAAAAAGTGTATGAATCACAAAATAAATTTGGCCAATAAAGTCCACATTCAAGAACTTTATGTGCTGTTCTCTTTGGTCCAAAGTGACAACCATAAGAATGAAAAAATTTAAGAATGGATTCAACCTCTTCATTAGAAACACACTTCTTGATTATTTCATCTAAACAGTATTTCCATAAATAAGGGCCATCCTAAGCATAATATTTCACATCCCTTTTAATTTTATCTTTTTCATACTTAGTTAAATCATCAAGTACTGATCCAATAACTAAGTAATTGATGATACCAGCAAACCAAGGAATGCTATCATGTAAAGAAAAGAGATACTTATTGGGAAATGCATCATTAAAAGGTAGTGCTTCTTCCAGCAATGATAATCAACTAAGATGATCTACCATCGAATTCTCAGACCCTTTCTTGTCTATAATTTCTAAATCAAACTCTTGCAACAACAAAATCCATCTTATCAACCTCAATTTATCTTCTTTCTTCTTCATTAAATACTGCAATGCTGCATGATCAGAAAAACACAATAACCTTAGTGCCAAGAAAATAAGAATGGAATTTTTCTAAAGCAAATACTATAACTAAAAGCTCTTTTTCCATTGTAGAATAGTTACGTGGAGCACTATCAAATGTTATAGAGGTATAGTAGATAACATGAGGTTCTTTTCTGATTCTTTGCCTAAGCACAGCTCCTACGGCATGATTGCTAGCATTACACATTATCTCAAATGGGAAATTCCAGTTTAAAGCTCGAATAATTGGGGCCAAAACAAGCTTCTCTGTTAATACGTCAAATGTTTACTGGCAAGCCTCATCAAACTCAAAAGCTACATCCTTTTGCAAGAGTCTACATAAAGGTTGAGTGATCTTTAAGAAGTATTTGATAAATCGCTAGTAGAAACCTACATGTCTAATAAAAGAACAAACTTCCCGCACAGTCATGGGGTAAGGTAAAGACTTTATGACATTTATTTTTGCCTTATCTACCTCAATACCCTTTTACAAAAACAATATGCCCCAAAATAAGCCTTTGGTCAACCATAAAATGACATTTTTCATAGTTAAGAACAAGATTAGACTCTAAGCATCTTTTTAAAACCTTGGTAAGATTTGTCAAACACTCATCAAAAGAATTTCCATAAACTATAAATTCGTCCATAAAAACTTCTATGATATTCTCTACGCACTCTGAAAAGATACTTACCATGCACGACAGCACAAGAGGATCATTGCTCGAAAACGTGTGAGAGTGTCTCTCTCTAGGCGATTTTCTCCTAGACTACGTTCACCTTCTGGCCCGTCGCCATTGTGTGTAGGGTGTTCTACTGTTCTTTCCTCAAAGCTTTGTCTGGGGTTTTCCCGGTGTGCTCCTGATTGCCGCCCAGGTTGGGGTTCTTTCAGAAGTGTATTGGCGCTCTGACTGACGGTGTTTGCAATCTGGCCTTCTTCCGCGACTATTGCTAGTCTGTGCTTGGGCGGTGCTTCCCTTCTTGTCTCACGGGTTTCTACCGCACCCTGCGCGGGCTCTCATGACCCATGGTGAAGAAAAAACCAAAAGCTCAGTGCCTTCCTCCTCTCCCCCCTGCTGAGGCTGAGTCCTCTCCGGGAATGGCTTCCGCTCCTTCCATTGTGCCTCCTCTTGCTGGATCTTCAACCAAAAAGAACTCCCAGACCTTTACAGGAGCCCCGAACCTAACTTCGGGAGGCGTTAATCCGAGCTCTTCGAAGGCTCTACCTCGTACCCCTGTATCGAAGAAGGCAGGTATCTCTCTTAAGGTCGGAAAGGCCTCCGTGAATGACATTCTTTCCCCTGAAACCTTTGAGACTGTTGACACTTCTGATGAGGAGGAAGATGAGGCGGCTGATACTGAAATGGGGAACCCTGAATCTTCGGAATCTGAGCACTCAGAGAGTGAGTCGCCCGCAGCCCAGGTGATTGTAACAATGCCTGATCCAGTTACCCCCTCCCAGGCTGGCGTCCTTGGGGCTCCTCCGGCCCCTCCGCAGCAGGGCCAACCTGATGGAAACCTTTCGAAGCCTTCATTTGCTAGCCTCTTTCGCAATAACCGGGCGTTGAACCAGGGCTTACAGCTAGCCCATATCCCCTCCACCAATGTCGTGACCATTGAAGCTGACGACCGCCTGAATCTGGAACAGGAATGGGGGTTCTGTCTCGTGGGTGTTTTCACAGGCCGTTTTCCTGGTATGAAGGCTGTTGATAGTTTGATCGCCCAATGGGGTGTTGCCTGCAAAATCATCCCCCATGAAGGGGGTTGGCTTGTTTTCCGCTTTGAATCGGAGGAAGACCGCACGTCAATATTGGCTGGAGGGCCGTATATCCTGTATGGAAAAACTTTGATGCTGAAAACCTTATCCCCTGGCTTTGCTTTTAACTTCCAAGACTTTATGGCCTTGCCCCTCTGGATTAAATTGCCGAATGTCCCCTTGGACCTTTGGACTGATAAAGGGTTGTCCAAGCTTGGATCAATGGTTGGTAAACCTATCTGCACCGATCAGGTCACGCACCAAAGGGCACGTATTGGGTATGCCCGATTACTAGTGGAAGTGGATGTGTCCAGAAAACCGATAACCAGTTTTGATGTGCATCTCCCGGAAGGTATCTGTTTTTCTCAAGCTGTGGTTTACGAAACGTTCCCCTCCTATTGCTGCGATTGTAAACATTTTGGCCACAATGTGTTTACCTGTGCTAAGTCCCCTCCCAAGGTGAAAAAATGGGTCCCTAAGGTGGGGAGACCTTCGGCACCTAAACCTCCCAATCAGCCTGCACCTCGCGAAGCCAAACAGAATGACCCCCCTCCGCCTCTTCCAGCCCTCCTTCCTGCTCAGCCAAATGATGAACCTTCAGCCCAACCTTCGCCCGATACCTCTCTCCCCCCTGTTGGGATGACCAATGACATGCCCCCCAGTTCGCTTCCAACGGTAAGGAGACTATGACAGATGTCGATGGTTTTGTTACAGGTTCCAAACGGCTGACCGCCACCACGCATAACAGACCAACGCCGCTAAAGGCTTCTACTGGGGCTACTTCTAAAGCTGGAGGGGGTGGCCCCTCTCGGCCAAATAAATGAGTATCCTTTGTTGGAATGTCCAAGGTCTTGGTTCGACCTCGAGACAGAAGAGTGTTGTCACCCTCTCTAGACAACACAAATGTAAATTCCTGTGCCTGTTGGAGACTAAACTTACTGAACCAGATCTGGCGCGCTTGATCCAAACTCGGTTTCCGGGCTGGGAGTTCAGCCACAATTTTCAATTGATTGCTAATGGCCGTATGGCCATAACCTGGAACCCCTCATGCTACCAATGCCACGTGTTGGAAATTGGTGACCAGTTTATACATTGTCGAGTCCACCAACTGGTTTCTAACCGGTCCTTCTTTATTACATGCATATATGGGCTGTACAGTGTGACTCAAAGACGTGAATTATGGTCTCATCTCCTTGAACTCCCCATTGGTCCTAACCAACCTTGGCTACTCATGGGAGACTTTAATTGTGTTTGCAAAGTGACTGAACGCATCGGCTGCACCCCCCCCCACAGCCTACTTCATGCAGGACCTTCAAGAATTTCGTCTACTGAGGGGCTTAGACGATGCTCCGTCCACGGGGGAGTTTTATACTTGGCAGAGAAATCATCTTTGGGTAAAGTTTGACCGGGTACTTCTTAATACTGCTTGGTCTGCGAATGGTTGGCCCTGCTCTGCCCACTTCCTTTCTATGCGCATTGACTCAGATCATTGCCCTGTCATTGTTGACTTCCACCAGACTACAACCAGTACCAATCGCCCTTTCAAGTTCTTCAACATGTGGCTGCAACACCCTTCCTTCTCGGCTATAGTTTCTTCGGCCTGGGCCTCTCCTACCCGAGGGTCAGCGCAATTTTCCCTGGCCAGCAAACTTAAATCCTTGAAAAGCCCTCTTAAACAGCTGAACTCTTTGGCCTATGGGCACATTTCAGAAAAGGCAAAGGCAGCGCAAGCAGACTTCCAGAGCAAATACCAGCTCTCCCTCCTATCCCCAAATGATGCCTCTTTGATTGATCAGTTGAATTCTGCGCGTAAACAAGCACTCCACCTTCAAAAAGCTGAACGGCTCTTTTTCCAGCAGAAAGCTAAAGGTAAACATTTGATGGAAGCTGATAGAAACACTCGGTATTTTTCCAACTTGGTCAAGAAGAGGACCCGATTGAATGAAATTACTTACCTCATCAAAGAGGATGGCTCCCCCACCTCTTCTCTGAATGAAGTTGCTGCTTGCTTGGTGCATTATTATCAAGAGCTATTCGGTTCCACCAGTCAGAGTGCTCCTATAGACCCCCAGATCATCCAACAAGGCCCTTTGGTAAGTCAAGACATGCGTGAGCAATTGCTCAGGCCTGTCACTGATTTAGAAATCCGTAATGCTCTTCATCATATAGGGAATGATAAAGCCCCTGGGGCTGATGGATTCACTTCAGCATTTTTTAAAAATCAATGGGAGACAGTTGGTGGGGAGACACAAGCTGCTGTCCATGAATTTTTCCGAACGGGTCTGCTGCTCAAACAAGTGAATCACACTATTTTAACCCTTATCCCTAAAACCAAACAGCCTCCCAAAGTCTCAGATTTCAGACCTATCGCCTACCTTAATGTGACTTACAAAATCATCTCTAAGATTTTAACGGAGCGTATGCTGAAAGTAGTGGATGCCCTTATTGACCCTGCCCAATCTGCCTTCATACCAGGTCGGGATATGCAAGACAACATTTTTCTGGCACAAGAGTTAGCACGGGGGTACAGTCGCAAACGTATTTCACCTAGATGTATGTTCAAAATTGATCTCACCAAGGCTTATGATATGGTTTCTTGGGAATTTTTATCTGCTATGTTATTAGGTCTTGGATTTCTGAAAGGCTTTGTGGACTGGATTTCTGCTTGTGTTACCACAGCCTCCTACTCTATTTCCATCAATGGCAACTTACATGGCATGTTCAAGGGTAGGCGTGGCTTGCGCCAAGGAGACCCCATGTCGCCTATCTTGTTTTTATTCTGCTTGGAATATCTGTCTCGCACTCTTCGTCACACATGTATGGACTCTGAATTTAATTTCCACCCAAAATGCCAACCCCTTGGTATCACCCATCTGGCCTTTGCAGACGATCTCATGCTTTTCTCCCGTGGTGACATTCCTTCAGTTCAGATTTTGCTAAATAGCCTGAATGCGCTAAATCGTGTGGCTGGGCTGCAAGTGAATCCTTTGAAATCTAACATCTTCCTGGGGGGTGTATGGGGTTATGACCGTGATGCTATTCTCCATTTGACAAATTTTTGTCTAGGTGATTTCCTAGTTAAATACTTGGGCATCCCCCTCTCCCCTATAAAGGTGTCTGTAGCCCAATACTCAACTCTGCTAGATGTGGTGGATTCATACTTTTCGGCCTGGAATGGCAAAACTCTTTCCTATGCAGGGCGGCTGGAACTCATAAATTCTGTGATTCAAGGGGTACATGGTTTTTGGCTTCAGGCTTTCCCTATACCAGTAGTAATCTTGGACAGAATAGCCTCGCTTTGCCGCCTCTTCTTATGGGGGAGTAAAACAAGTCGGGTTGCTTGGGACACAGTTTGTACGCCAAAACAGGAAGGGGGTCTGGGACTGAAAAATTGCAGGATCTGGAATTCTGCACTCTTAGCCAAACAGGTGTGGAATATCCATTCCGAAGCCAATTCGTTATGGGTCAAATGGGTCCATATGGTCTTCCTCCGGGGGGTGTCTATCTGGGATTGGTCCCCTCATCCTCGGGACTCTCCATTGATGAAGAAACTTGGTTTAATTCGAGACACTTTGCTTGTTAAACTAGGGGGTCGAAGGACTGTGGCAGAAGGACTCAGTAAGATGTGTGTTCATGGCAGATTCTCCTCTCATCTCACTTATGATTTGCTGCGCCCTAAAAATGTTCCTAAATCGTGGATGTCCTTCATCTGGAAAAACTACATCCCGCCCAAGTTTTCCTTTGTGACATGGCTAGGCTTACGGAACAGACTCCCCACAAAAGATAACCTCTCCTTCCTCGACTTGGACCCTATCTGTATCATGTGTAAGCGAGAGGTGGAAAGTGTGGCTCATCTCTTTTTTACTTGTTCTTTTACTAACATGGTTTGGCAGGACATTCGTCGATGGTTGCGAGTTACCAGACAAATGAGCTCCCTTGCCCGGGCAGTCAAATGGATTAAATGTGAAGCTAAGGAAGCCCTCCTGCGAAGTAAATCCATCCGCATCGCTTTCCTATGCACGATGTACACCATCTGGAAGTCTCGCAATGCAATGCAATTTGATGGAGCTGCTATTTGTTGGAATGATGTTGTTATCAAAATTAAACTGACCACGTATAAAATTTTATTTCAATTGTACCCTGCAGAACTTATTATCCCCCTACTTGCTTATTGATTAGTTGTGCTTAGTCGAATGGGGGATATGCTGCTTGATGCCCCCCAGGACCTGTGTTGAGGATGCTGGTTCCGCTGCGTCTAAAGGGGTTGCCTGGCCCATACAACACCTTCTATTGGTTGCATGGTCCATACATCCCTTCGGCTATGTCACTGTGTAGCCAAAGTAGGAGGAGAATCCTATCGCTTTTAAGATGTGGTCCCACACTACGGAGGTTGACTATCAAGTGTTATTACTTTATGGGCAGTTTTATATTGATTACTTTAGGTCCCAACTTCTCTTGTCCCTTGTGTTGGTCTGTGCGTAAATAAGAGGATTAACCTCATCCTGGTTGTATTGGGGTTAAGGGAATCTTTTGTGCACTAATGTGACTGAGTGGGGTATGGCCCTTAAACCTCATGTACATAACATACTTTTTGATAAATATCATTTACCATTTATCAAAAAAAAAAAGATACTTACCATGCATCTTTGAAACGTTGCTGGGGCATTACAGCTACCAAATGGCATCCGTCGATAAGCGAAAGTTCCAAATGGACAAGTGAATGTCGTCTTCTCTTGATCCTCAGGTGTGACTGGAATCTGGTAGAAACCTAAATATCCATCAAGGCAACAATAATGAGTTCTACTAGCCAATCTTTCAAGCATTTAGTCAACAAATAGGAGTAGGAAATAGTCTTTTCTAGTTAATTCATTTAACTTTCTATAATTAATACAAACTCGCCACCCATTTTGAACTCAGGTAGGCACCAACTCACCATCATTGTTCTCTACCACGGTGATATCCATTTTCATAAGTACTACCTAAACTAGACTTACTTACTTGCTATTCAAAATTGGATAAATAACACTAGCATCCAAAAGCTTCACTATTTCTTTCTCGACCACCTCTATCATAGGTCAATTAAGATGCCTCTATGCTTCTCTACTTGGCTTGCTGCCCTCTTCAAGCAAGATCTTGTGCATACATGTGGAGGGACTTATCGCTTTTATGTCAGCAATAGTCCATCCAATTGCACTCTTATAATCTTTGAGAATCATAACTAACTTTTCTTCCTCCTCCTTAGTGAGTTTATTGGAGATTATTACAGGAAGGGTTTCTATTTCACCCAAAAATACATACTTTAAATGCTGGGGTAGCAGCTTCATCTCCAATTTTGAAGCCTGCATAATAGAAGGTAGGAGAGTAGAGTGAGATTTAGGTAAGTTAAAAGAGGGGCCACTACTCACCTTTAGTTCTTACATCTCTAATGCAAGTACTACTTCACGCAACTCTTTCTTAATTACAAACTTCTCTTCAAACTTACCAAGGCTGCTCGGATATAAATAATTGAAAAGCACAACCTTAAGTTTATCATCATCACTTAAATCAAAAGTTTTGTCAACCAATGGTTCAATAACATCACTGCTGAAAACATAAGAAACATCATTAGGAAATTTCATGGCATCATAAACATTAAATTTAATCATCTCACCATCAAATTTGATGGTCAATGTCCCATCATGAACATCTATTTTTGCTTTAGCAGTGCTGAGAAAAGGCCTTCCGAGCAATATATCAGATGAAGTAGAGGATTTATCATCATCCATGTTTAAAACATAGAAATCTGCTGGAAAAATTAAGGCATTAACCTTAACTAAAACATCTGCCAACACTCTCTTAGGGTAAACCACAGACCTATCAGCAAGTATAGTAACTACCCCTGTTTCGTTTAAAAGACTAGCATTCAAAGATAAATAAATAGAATGGGGCCTTACATTTATTGATGCTCCTAAATCACATATAGCCCTTTCTATCTTGACATTCCCAATTTGGCAAGATATGGCACACATGCCTTTGTCTTTGCACTTCTGAGGTAAATTCCTTTGAAGAATATCATAAACATTTTCTCCCATATTTATTTTCTCATTCCTAATTAATTTCGTTTTATTTGTGCATAACTCTTTAATAAATTTCGCATACCTGGGTATTTGCTTGATTACATCAAGCAAGGGAATATTTATTTCCACCTTCCAAAATATGTCAAAGAACTCTTTCTCTTCCATTTCCTTTTTAAACTTAGCAAGTCTTTCAGGAAAAGGGGGCTGAACTTCCAGAATCTTTGATTTTCAAGTACAACACCATTTGACGGCTTCGTTATCTCCACTTCGTCCTCTAGTGCCAAGTTATTTCCACTTTTTTTTGTATCAGGAATTTCTAGCTCTTTTCCACTTCTCAAGGTAATTACACTAGCATTTTGTTTTAGGTTCACAATGGTCTGAGATGGCAATTTTCCTTGAGACTCTAACTTGCTCAATGAATTTGCTAATTGATTAACTTGGTTCTCTAAGTTTTGGATGCTTGTTCATATCTCCTGCCAAAATTGCACCGTATTAGTTGCAAGTGTTTTCACAATGTCTTCAAGAGACATACCTAACTTTGAAGAACCTTGTTCAGGTGGGGTCATTGGTCTATTATGAAATTTTTGAAAATTTGAAGGTCTAGTGCCATAGCTGAAATTTGGATGATCTCGCCATCCCGGATTATAAGTGCTCAAATATGGATCATATTTTCGCTGAGGTGGACCTAAAAAATTTCCAATAACATGTGCTTGTTCTTAACCATCATCTTGCAAAGTTGGACACATGTTTGTAGGATGTCCAACATAGGCACAAATTCCACAAGCATTAAATTGTTGCCCATTACCTACAACCAAATTCTAAACCAAAGATGTTAATTGGTTAATTTTATTCTCTAGAGAAGAAACATTTACCTCACTGACACGTCTTGAAGGTTCTTGACGAGAACCAAATTGCTAAGAACTGACTGCCATAGTAGAGATCAATTCTCTCACAGCTTGAGGTGTTTTATTCTCAATTGCTCCACCACTAGATGCATCCATCATTTGCCTCTCTATAGGTAACAATCCCTCATGAAAATACTGAATCAAGGCCTAATTTTAAATTCCATGTTGAGGGAAACTTCCACACATCCTCTTAAATATCTCCTAATACTCATGGAGAGTTTCATTATCCTTTTGTCTACTCCCACAATTATCTCTCCTTATAATAGTAGCTCTTAAAGCAAGAAAAAAATTATCTAAGAATGCTCTTACCATGGTTGTCCATGAGGTAAAGGAACTAGAAGGTAAATAAAACAACCATTTCTTTGCTGCATCAACTAAAGAGAATGGAAAAGCTCGTAATTTAATTTAATCTTGAGATATTCCTTGAGGTTTCATTGTAGAGCAAACTATATTAAAATCCTTAAGATTTGGCAAACCTCTGAAAGTGGGCAATGCTAAGTCAAAATGGCTTTACTTAGATATGATTTTGATGTATAACAAAGAGAAAAATAAAAGAAATTACAAAAGCAGACGAAGCAATACAGATGAAGAAAAACAAATACAGACAAAGCAATACAGATGAAGAAAAACAAATAAAGACGAAGCAATATAGACGAAGTAAAACGCAGATGCAAAACACAGACGCAGACGTAGACGCAAAGTGAAAAGCAGACACAGACGCAGACGCAAAGTGAAAAGCAGACGCAGACGCAGACGCAAAGCAAAACACAGACGCAGACGCAAAGTAAAAAGCAGACGCAGACACAAATTGAAAAACAGACGAAGACGCGAACTGAAAAGCAGACACAAGAGTCAGTTCGGGTTAGTTACCGAACTCAACTGATTAACCGTTTCTTTCAAGATTCATAGAAGCAAGATTCAAGAAGCAAGAATCAAGAAGCAGTTGGAGACGAAGGCTATAAATACAAGTCGAAGTCGAAGATTGCAAAGTTAGTT
>JANZLD010000008.1:59677592-59694248 GCA_026413575.1 Erythroxylum carthagenense | reverse complement strand
GTATGCATGAACAATCCTAATTAGTCCCAATCACTCTCATCCTTTGCCAAATTACTATTCTACCCTTCCCGTCGGGGGTGGGATGTTACATTGTAAAACTCTTTTTTTTTATGTGAATGAAATACTTATGCATTACGGTTGTTGGTGGCATTTTAAGTTTTTGCATTGAAGAATTTCAATTTTCATAGGGGTCATAGGGGCAGGATTTGTGTTCTGGCTTTGGTAGGGGGGGGTAGGGAATTGCGTTGATTTAGGTAGAACTAGCCAAAATTTTCTTCATGAGAGTTTTAGCTTATTCGTTTAGCTTTCCAACGATATAAAAAATGCAATGTTTGGATATCGAAGTTGAGAGATATGATTGTTTGAGTAGGCGATGTTGCACAGGGCGTGCATCCTGAATAATTAGAGTGTATGGAGTGATATCACACTAGGATTGTTCGATTTGGAAAGATTATGAGTAAAAGGGATGTTAGGATCGGTTTAGGATCCATTTAAGGGGTCTTGGAGAGTGAAAAATTTCATTTCACCTGAAAGTTACACGGTCTATCCGTGTGAAATCACACAATCCGTGTGTTTCCAGCGCTGAAGCACAATCACACTCGAAAGTTACACGGCCTGCCTGTGTGGATTCACACAGCTCGTGTTTTGACCCTCAAAATGACGAAATATCATTTCGAGTTGTTCACAAACGTTATAATTTTAGAAGTCATCTTCGAAACCATGTAAAGAAAATCTTAATCCGACATCCATAGCAAAAGTTATGGCAATTGGGCCAAGACAGGTACAAAATGATTAAGAACACAAACATGTTGGAGTCTTTTGGCCATAACTTCCTCATCCGACCTTCAAATGTAGTGATTCTTGAAGCAATAGCTTCATAACTCATGTATATATCACCAATGAAAATTGGGATCTTTTGGAGTTTATTTAAGAAATATTGATGGAGAGAAATTGAGGGGTCGATTGGGAGACCATGATTGGGGTATGAACATACGTTGGCTTTTTAAGCATAACTTCTTCTATAGAGTTCCAATTGAGATAGTTCTTGCTTAAAATGAAACTAGAGATGTGGAGCTACAATTGTATTGAAGAAGTCAATTTGATTTTGGTGATTGACTAGTGTGGACACACCACCTTTTTCAGATGACGGCCAAAAAGAATTCTTTAGAATAACCCTACAGGGTTATAAGCTCAAGGTTTATGACTCCAGATGTTGGGCTCCAGAAACGGGGTCCAACATATTATGGTATCAGAGCTGACTAGATTTAGTGTTATCCTAGGCAACTAGGTGTATAGTTTTCAAGTATGAAGTGAACATGCATTATTTTAAAAGAACAACTTGCATTATTTTGAATTGTTTTACATGATTTGAAATTATTTTGCATGAACTAAAGATTTTTAAATGTTTTAAAATTGGAGTGATTATGCCACCTCAAAAGAGAACTCAAGGATCTCTGACTTGAACTGGCTCTCGCCAAGGGAGCACAGATGAGTTCTATATCCCACAAGATGCAGGGAAACATCCTGCTCTTGACTCTGAGGCACCTAGTGTGCAACACGAAGTGCCACCACCTCCTCCTCCTATGCCTCAAGTAAACCCTCTAGATCCACAGTTCTTTCAAGCCTTTGCCCAGGCTTTCAGTTATGCCATGGGCCAAGGGACTTGAGTACCGGTGCTAGCTCCAGTGGAGAGGAGTGGGCAATATGATAAGCTCCACAAGTATGGAGCTGTGGACTTCAATGGGACTACAAATCTTGAAGAGGCTGAAGCATGGCTAAAGAGGACAGAGAGAGTCCTAATTCAGATGAAGTGCAATGATGAAGAGAAACTGGACTATGCAGTCAGTTTGCTGTAGGGGGATGCACTCCACTGGTGGGAACCAGTGCCCTATAGTCAGGTTATGCCTCTGGTACTATCATGGAGAGATTTTGTGGAAGTTTTCAAGAAGAAATACCTTTCGAGGCTTTATGTTCAAGAGAAGGCCAAGGAGTTCCTGAATCTCACACAGAGGGATATGAGTGTGAGTGAGTATGAAGTTCACTCAGTTTTCCCAGTATGTGGCCAACATTGTGGTGAATGAGGAGGACAAGTGCCGCAAGTTTGAGAGGGACTTCATCTAGGGATCAAAGAGAAGGTGCTGATCCATAATTTCTACGACTACCAGCTATTGGTAGATGTGGCCCTCCAGGTGGAGAAATTGGAGACCATCAAATATGAAGTTAATAAGAAGAGGAAGAGTCGAGAATAGTCTGCTAAGAAGGGGATGAGCGCTCCAATGCTAGAGAGGAGTGTGAGGAGCTTTCGCTCCCATAGTGAAGTGGGAATTAGTGGCTCTGCTAAAAATAAGCAAGTGAAGGCAGTATCAATGCAAGCCTCAACAATAGGAGGAAATAGGAGGATGGAGAGGAGTAGTCACATGAATACTAATCCCTAATGTGAGCATTATGGGAAATTTCACAGAGGAGAGTGCTTCAAGTTACTTGGAGCATGCTTCCGATATGGAGAGAAGGGACACATGATCAGGGACTATCCCTAAGCAATAAGGCAAGAGGGATCTCAGCCGCAAGTCCCAAGGAGAGCATAAATAGTGGGGACCAGGCCAGTCACTAGGGTGAGTAGTTTTGGAGCTGCAAAGAAGGTTGCTCCTCCAGGAAGGCCAAGGGGTCAGGCTCAGGCTCAGGCTCGGGTGTTCGCCATGACCAAAGAGGAAGCTACAGCTGCACCCGAAGTTGTCACGGGTATGGCTTAGTTATTTAATTCTGAAGTATATGTCTTGATTGATTCTGGTTCTACACATTCATTTGTTTCTGCAAGCATGGTTTTACATGATGTGAATTTGGTGCCTCTGGATAGTCCCTTGATTGTTAGCACTCCTTTAGGGAGAAAGGTGATAATAAGTCAAGTATATAGAGACTGTGAACTGATTATGGAGGGTGCTAGACTAGTTGTAGACTTGTTGTCTCTAGAGTTGAAAGGTCTAGATGTTATACTAGGTATGAATGTCATGAAGAAGTGTAATGTAAAGTTGGATTGTAGCCTCAAGGAGGTAGAGTTTGATTTCGGCAATGGAGAGAACGTGACTTTATGAGGAAATAGGAGAATACCATCGCCAAGACTTATTTCGGCTTTGATAGCTGACAGGATGATGGAAAAAGGGTGTGAAGCCTTTTTGGCACACGTTGTGGACACTGAGGTGAATGAAAGGGGATTTTCCAGTAGTGAGGGAGTTTCCAGATGTGTTCCCGGTCGACTTACCTAGTTTACCACCAGTGAGGAAAATTGAGTTTACCATTGACCTAATTCCCAGAACCGCATCCATTTCTATACCATCATATAGAATGGCTATAGTTAAACTGAAGGAGCTCAAGGAACAGATGGAGGAACTGTTAGAGAAGGGGTATATACAGTCGAGTTCGTCACCATGGGAAGCATTGGTTCTGTTTGTTAAAAAGAAGGATGGGACATGGTGCATGTGTATTGATTACCGGAGACTCAATAAGGTGACTATTAAGAATAAGTATCTTCTACCCTGGATTGATGATCTGTTTGACCAGCTGCAAGGAGCAAGGGTATTTTCAAAGATTGATCTCAGGTCAGGTTATCATCAGTTTAGAATCAGGAGGTCCGATGTGAACAAGACAGCCTTCAGAACATGTTATAGGCATTATGAGTCTTTGGTCATGCCCTTCGGATTGACCAATGCTCTGACTGCATTAATGGATCTTATGAATAAGGTCTTCAAGGAGTATCTAGATCGGTTTGTCATAGTATTTATTGATGACATTCTAGTTTATTCCAAGAGTGAAAGGGAGCATGAGGAACACCTCAGGGGAGTGTTGTAGACATTGAGGGAGAAGGAGCTTTATGCCAAATTCAGCAAATGTGAATTCTGGCTCCATGAAGTGATTTTCCTTGGATATACGATTTCTAAAGATAGGGTACATGTTGATCTAAGGAAAATTGAAGCAATGGTGAATTGGCATGCGCCGACGACAGTGGCAGAAGTAAGAAGTTTTCTGGGTCTGGCAGGGTATTATAGGAGATTTGTTGAAGGATTCTCAATGATAGCTACTCCGATGACCAAGTTATTGAGGAAGAATCAGAAGTTTATCTGGAATGACGAATGTCAGAAAAGTTTTGAGGAACTCAAGCACAGATTGGCAAGTGCTCCAATTTTGACTTTGCCCACAGGAGAGGAGGGTTATACAGTTTATAGTGATTCTTTAAGGAAGGGTTTGGGTTGTGTATTGATGCAAGGAGACAAGGTAATAGCTTATGCCTCACAGCAGCTAAAGCTTTATGAATTGAATTACCTAACCCATGCTTTGGAATTGGCAGTAGCTGAAGATTTGGAGACATTATTTATATGAAGTGCAGGCGAAGATTTTTACAGATCATAAAAGTCTCAAATATTTGTTGAGCTAAAACTAACTAAATTTGAGACAGAGAAGGTGGTAGAGTTACTCAAAGATTATGACTTGTTGATTGAATACCACCCAGGGAAGGCGAATATGGTGGCGGATGCCTTGAGTAGGAAATCCTCTATCGCTTATGTTCAAACAATATATCTGCCATTATTAGAAGAAATGGCAAAGATTATAATAATCTTGAAATAGGAGCAACCCAATTGTGTTACTGCTAATTTCAAGGTGAGACTGATACTTAGAGAGAAAGTTAAGGAGTTACAAGCACAGGATGCAAAATTGAGTAAGCTTCGAGAAGAAATTCAGAATGGTAAGAAATTTGAATTGGTAGTGAGGGATGATGGACTTATGGTTGTCGAAAATAGATTTTGTATTCCGAATGTTAAGGAAGTAAAGGAGGAAATACTGGATGAGGCACACAATGCGCTTTATGCCATGCATCCGGGTAGCACTAGGTTGTACAGAGATCTGAAAGAACATTTCTGGTGGAAAGGCATGAAGAAAGATGTAGCCGAATATGTGAGCAAGTGTCTAGTGTGTCAACAAGTGAAGGTTGAACACTAGGCACCTTCAGGCAAGTTAAGGCCATTGTCCATTAACATGGATTTTCTGATGGGTTTGCCCAAGACCAGTAGGAAGCATGATGCTATATAGGTTGTTGTTGATCGGTTGACAAAGTCAAATCATTTCCTGTCAATTAAACAAACTGATTATCTGAATATGCTAGCAAAGAAGTATATGGATGAGATAGTAAGATTGCATGGAATTCTAGACTCTATAGTTTCTAACAGAGATCCTTAGTTTACTTCAAGATTCTTGGGAAGCTTGCAAGAAGGTTTGGGCTCCAAGTTACATTTCAGCACTGCTTTTCATCCTCAGATAAATGGTCAATCTGAAAGGACTATTTGAACACTTGAAGGAATGCTCAGGGCATGTGTGACGGATTTCAGGGGCGCTTGGGATGAACACTTTCCATTGATCAAATTTGCATATATTAATTCGTACCACTCAAGCATTCAGATGGCCCCTTACGAAGCACTATATAGAAGGAGATATAGAACTTTGATATGAAGAGGGAGAAAGAAAATTAATCAGACCAGAGTTACTTTAGATGACAATCGACAAGGTTAATTTGGTTAAGTAATGGCTTAAAGCAGCACAGGATAGAATGAAAAGCTACACTAATGCACATCAGAAGGAAACGGAGTATGAAGTGGGTGAAAAAGTTTTCCTTAAGACATCTCTTTGGAAAGGAGTCATGAGGTTTGGTAAGAAGGGTAAGTTGAGTCCAAGTTATGTGGGACCTATGAGATTCTTGAGAGGATTGGACCGTTAGCCTATAGGTTGGCGCTGCCACCAATTGTCACAGATACATGACATCTTTCATGTGTCCATGTTGAGGAGGTACAGATTGGATCCTTCCCACATCATTCAGACCATTGAGGTCCAGTTGAGAGATGATCTGACTTATAAGGAGACTCCATTGGAGATCTTGGACAACAAGGAGAAGGTCCTAAGGAATAAGATAGTTCAACTAGTCAAAGTTTTATGAAGAAACCATTCTGTGGAAGAGGCCATGTGGGAGCCCTTGGAAGGCATGAAGGAGAAGTATCCGTACCTCTTCGATGATTCAGGTAAGAATTTTGAGGACAAAATTCTTTTAAGAGGAGAAGAAATGTTAGCCCTGGAATTTTTTTATTTTATTAAGCATGATTTAAAGAAGTTTTGAGGTCTTGATAGATTGATTTATCTTAAAATCAATTAGCATGTTAATGTTAATGAGGTTATATGACATAGGTTAAATTAATTAAAGTGGTAGGGTGGTAAGAATGTATAAGAGGCATTGTGGGAAGATCACTTAAGTTGTAAAGACATAAGGCTTTAAGTGAAGGGCAAGTTGGAAATTTTAGCGTCATTAAGAGAATAAAAGGGAGGGAGAAGACTTGTCTTGCTTTTGGAAGAGAGAGAAAATGAAATTGAAGAAAGGAGGGAGAGAGTTTCGAGAGTTTAGAGAAAAAAGAGAGTTATGTTAGGTTTTGATTTTTCTTAACCTTCAAGAGCGATTTTGAGAGTGACCAAGAAGGGAAAAAGGAAGAGGAAGGCTAAAGTTTCAATTAGAGCCAAGAAAATTATTATTTGGTGAAGATTTAAGGTAAGTGTATGTTTAATCTTTTGGATTTTTGGAAGGGGTTTTGGTTCAAAGAGCTTAGGAAATGTATGGGTTTAAGTATTCTAGGGTCAATTTTATGAATATGTTTCTTTGGGTTGTCCAATTTGAATCCTTTTGATTTGGAGTTTTTGTCAATGTTAAAGAAAACCAGGTGAGGCAAGAGGAGCAAGAACAGAGGCTTTTTGGGCAAGCTTTGCAAGTAAGTGAGTTAATGAGCCATAAATGTTCTTCAAATAAATGGAATTTAATGATTTTCCAACTACCCTATAAATGTGCATTTATTGTTCTCTAAATGCTTGAGAATGTGTCATATGTTGTTTGTGAATTTTGGGAATGAATTCTATTTGCTTCATAATTGTTGTAATTGTTGCTTTGGATGAGTTGAGAAATGGCTTTTATGCTTGGTATAGGAATGTGATTGGTGAATTGTGAAATTTTGATAGGAATGCATATGAAATATGTCCTATGCATGACAAACAAGTTTTCAAAATGTGCCATTTGGGAAAATAGTTTTCAAGTCATGAATAACATGTTATGTGGGTTTGTGGTGGTCTATTCTGTCTATCAAGTGCATTTGATCAAAAAGACTTCTTCCGCTTGCCCGCTAGTGGCATGGAGCTCCTTCACGGACTCCCATAAGTTCACGGCTACGCAAGACCATTTTGTGGGATTGCGATAGTACGTTCTGTTCACGACTACACAGGACCCTTATGGGAAATGTGTAATACATTCTACTACGGATCCACCCAAACCATTATGATGTATTTAATTGGTTATGATGTGTTTAATTGATTAGGATGTATTGGCAAGTTTGATGGATGTATGACTTATGTGAGTTGTAAGTTGTCTTGATAAATTGGGAAATTGCGTTTTCTGATTCAATGAAAATTTGCTATGTTCATGAAGGTTTTTAATGGATTTTGCTTATTACCAGTTATAAAACTGTTACCCACGAGCGTTAAGCTCACCCCCATTTCCTTCCCATCCACAGGTTATGAGCAATATATCGAGTGATTGAGTCGAGTATCAAGGCATCACTCCAATTTGCATGATTTGTTCTCTAAAGTTAGATTATGTAAAATAAGGCTTTAGTTGCATTTTGAGAAATTATTGATCTTGTAAAGTTGTATTTTGGATTATGTTGTAAGGTGGATCAAAATGCCTACTAAAACATTGTAAAACTCTTATTTTGATGTGAATGAAATACTTATGCATTATGGTTGTTGGTGGCATTTTAAGTTTTTGCATTGAAGAATTTCAAGTTTTTATAGGAGCAAGATTTGTATTCTGGCTTTAGGGGAGGGAGAAATTGCATTGATTTAGGTAGAACTAGCCAAAGTTGTCTTCATGAGAGTTGTAGCTTGTTCTTTTAGCTTTCCAACGATATAAAGAATGCAATGTTTGGATATTGAAGTTGAGAGATATGACTGTTTGAGTAGGCAATGTTGCACAAGGTGTGTATCCCAAATAATTAGAGTATATAGAGTGATATCACACTAGGATTGTTCAATTTGGAAAGATTATGAGTAAAAGGAGTGTTAGGATGGGTTTAGGATCCATTAAAGGGGTCTTGGAGAGTGGAAAATTTCGTTTCACCTAAAAGTTACAAGGTCTACCTGTGTGAAATCACACAGTCTGTGTGTTTCCAGCGTTGAAGCACAATCACACTCGAAAGTTACACTGCCTGCCCATATAGATTCACACAGCCCATGTTTTGACCCTCCAAATGACAAAATCTCATTTCAAGTTCTTCATAGAAGTTATAGATCTAGAAGTTCTCTTCGAAACCATGTAAATAAAATCTTAATCCGACATCCATAGCAAACGTTATGGCAATTGCACCAAGGCAGGTGGAAAATGATTAAGGACATAAAGACGTTGGACTCTTTTGGCCATAACTTCCTCATCCGACCTCCAAATGTAGTGATTCTTGAAGAAATAGCTTCCTAACACATGTATCTATCAGTAAATGAAAATTGGGATCTTTTGGAGTTGATTTAAGAAATCTTGATTGAGAGAAATTGAGGGGTCGATTGGGAGACCATGATTGGGGTATGAACATACGTTGGCTTTTTAAGCATAACTTCTTCTATAGAGTTCCAATTGAGATAGTTTTTGCTTCAAATAAAACTAGAGATGTGGAGCTACAATTAGATTGAAGAAGTCAATTTGATTTTGGTGATTGACTAGTGTGGGCTCACCACCATTATCAGATGACGGCCAAAGAGAATTCTTTAGAATAACCCTACACGGTTATAAGCTCAAGGTTTATGACTTCAGATGTTGGGCTCCAGAAACGGGGTCCAACATTTGCACACACTCCTATAGGATCGATCTAGATTCACTATTGCTATAGTAGTAGTTTAATTTTTTTACTAGTGCTACGACGCACAATCAAGGTGTGTGTATAAGCTAGAATCAAAAATCAGGAATAAGAGAACAAAATATTATTAGAATATTTTCAAGTTATTATCAAAATTTTATCAAGACATTATCAAAAATATTAATTCTTATTGTAACATTATCATCAAAATTATCTATTATATTAGTTTTTTGTAATTTATTTTTATTGATACTTTAATTCTTATCATAAAAATAATTCATAATTATTTAAAATTAATAATTTTATAAATTATTGAATTTTTAATTTATTATTTATAAAATTAAATATTTTAATTAATTATGTGTAAAATAAATATTTTAATTAATTATAGTAACAAAATATCGGTAAAAAATTTTCATTATCATTTTTATTATTTAATATCAAATATTTACATAAGTATTAACTTTGTTTAATATTATACCAAACACACATAATCAATAATTTTATTCCCGTTTCAATTCCTACTTTATATTCTCGTTCCTTTCTTTTTTATTCCAATTCCATCATTACTAGTTTCCAAATGATACTTGATAATTGTCGTATGTCCCTAACATGTCATCACCACCTGACTACTTAGAGAAACTGTTATATGTTTTCGCACTAAAATAGTTATAAAGAACTAACAACTTTAATTCTAATAGAATTAGGTGAAAAATAGAAACACAAGAAAGGCAGAGATTAAATCCCCTTCATATTATTCCTATGTTATTTCGCCATTGAATTCATCATAAGGTAGATGGTTTATTGTTCTTAGGTGAAGCAAGTGTAATTACTGGTGGCGCGTCTGGTGCATTTAAGTATCTAAAAACTAGTTAACCTTTGTTATTTGAACAATAACATGGGATTTAACTTTTCAAAAAAATTTTAGATGAAATCTATATCTTATTAAAAGAAATGATTCTAGTAGCTTCGCTGGTGGCAACTCTTTGTTGCTAGTTTTTAGGCTTTAATGCATAAAGATATCGAACGAACTGTAAATCAATTTTAAAATTAAAATCAATAGCAATTAAATGAGTTACATAATAAAGTAAAATTTTTTCATAATTATTACAAAGATCTCTTTGATTATATAATATGATTAATCTATAAACTTAATAAAGCATTAAAAATAAATTGCACTTTATTGTGAAGCTTAATTTTCTTTTCTATTACTCCCTCATGAAATTGATTTTTGAACTAGGTTATTGAAAACCAATTTAGCCCACTTTAGCAGCACAAGTATCTAACCTTTAATAATATTCACATTAAGAATTTAAGAGAACTCTATAAGTGGTGTAGAAAGCAATAAGCCAAGAGTGTAATCTCATTTAGAGTCTACGACTATCTATAACAGAGCTTAATTTTTTGTATATTTAAAGTAAGTATAATTATAATGTAATTAAGATTACAATTAATTCTAATAAGATATCAATTAGGTCTCAATAAGGTTCAATATTTAATGTTATTCCTTGGTTATCATATTATATTTAACCTAAATTTTCTCAAACTTTACAATCAAATTTAACTTTTTTTTAATAAAATTGTTTGGAAAAAAGAGAAAAGTCTTAATGAAAGTAGCTTCTGCCCTTGTCCTTACCTTCTCCCTCATCCCCTGGCATATGACCCCATTTTGACTAGATCCCTTTGTCTCCATTCACTATTAAATACCTTGACCATTTTTGTTGTGAATAGAGCAAAAGACATCGGACAACATTACCCAAAGACCTTAAAAACTCAACCTCACCCTAACACAGACAACCCCCAAAACATAACAATAAACATAATTAACCCTTCAAAGTTTCCCCCATAGGGAGGCTCATCTAGTAGACAACACTATAAGGAGGCTAATGGATATAGGAAGATGACATAAAACATAATTGTAGGTGACTTTAGGAGTCCTGGCAAACTAAGGATGATGGAATCTGACGTGGAGAGGCCGATTGAGGCACCTTAAGAAGTGCTACTTCAAGGTTTGAAAAATTGGAAAAGCTCGCTTAAAGGTTTTTTTTCCTTGAGAAGTGTCTAACATTTCCTTTAGTTAGTAAATAGGCTATGATTGCTTGGAGGAAAAGGGGAATGGAGAATGTCATGGTGAACAAGGATGAACTTTTTGTATTTAAATTCAGTAAAGAGGAGAATGCATAGAGTGCTCTGGAGGTAAGGCCATAAGAAGTGATGGGACAACCCTATACTCATCAAGAGTTGGTAACTGAGGGTGAAACTAGATAGAAGAAAGCTAAACTTCATTCCCCTATGGGTTAATATTCACAAGGTGCCCTCGAAATATTGGTCCACAAAAGGTATGAGCTATATTGCGAGTAAAATAGGGAAACCCCTAGTATTAGATGAGAGTACTGCTTTTAAGAGGAGAATTGGGTATGCTAAGGTATGTTTGATGTTGACATATTAAGAAACTCCCAGATTCTTTGAGAATTATGAGTCTAAAAGAGAATGGTTATGAGACTAAAAGAGAATGGAGAAATAGAAGAAGATTCTATAAGGCTTACATACATATGGAAACCTAAATCTAAAGAGGAAAAACAACAGGGACAACAGGGGTTTAAGGATGCCTTAGATTAAAGGGAGAATAATATAGTTATAAAAGAAGTGTCAGGAGATATTCTGATTAGAAAATGTAAGGTTTAGGAAGGGGTGAACTTGACAGATAAGGGGAAACAACAGCAGAGGAATACCCTAAGCAAGATATAAATTCATTGGAGTTTATCTTAGGTAAAGAAGGAACCCAAAGTAATGTTATTCATAACAACAAGGCCATAAACATAGAGGGGAATAACAAAGTAGGGACAGAAACATGAAGGACAGAGAAACTGTAGCACCCCTTACACTAGGGTACATACCAGGACACTCGGAGGACATTCTAGTACATAACTTATGATAACGACACGCTATGTTCAATCACAACATTCATATAACATGGCATCATCTATCTTTATTCTCTTATGAAACATTATAAAGAAAGTCACAGTATTTTAAAATCCAAATTTCCTCATTTCATTTCATAGAAACAAAATGTCTACAATGTATCTTTCGACATTCATACTTGTACAACATCATAGCCTAATATAAAAATATGCTACATAAAAAAGTAAATTACACAAAATCTATCTAATCTGTCCATATTAAGCTGACCGACCTATGAGCCATTTCTTCTTATTCCCAAAAGTAAAAGTCTACCCTGTTTACAGCATCCCTCAATAGCTAATATCGTTTCTCGGTCCTGAAAAATCAACGTTACAATTTTGATGAGTTTTGCAAACTCAATGAGGTAATCATCATCGATGGTTCACTCAATTCTTACATCACATCAATACATGTAACATATTATTCACATCTTTGCATATTCATAAAATTTCACTTTCAGAACAATCATATTGATCATATCATTCTTGCAAAATGCACATATCAATTATAATTGTAATGCAAGTGAAACTCACTTTCATTTATCATTGTTGTTGTGACCGAGTGCCTTTGTACTAGCTCATATCCCTTAGTGGATACCGAGCTATGTCAAATAATGTTCCATATCCCTTAGTGGATACCGGGTACATTCACAACCGAGCCTAAGGCTCTAATCACAATCCGAGCTTCAAGCTCTTTATCCTAGTGACTCCAGTCACAACTTCCTTTATCTTACATGCATTCATGTATTGAATGTTTCACATAAAATATTCTTAGTCAATCATATGATTGCATATTCACATTCAGATCATATTTATCATCGGACCTTAGTCCAACATTCAACAAAATTGTTGAGCAACATTTATTTCATCACATACATGTACAAGGACCACTTCAATAGCTCATTCATATACCAGAATCATCGGACCTTCATTATCCAAAATCAACATAATCAATTCACATTCAATCAATAATTCAAACATAATATAAAGCGAACAAGTTATTGGGTGAGACTATCTAGGTTACTCACAAGTTGCTCCTTAAGCCAATCCCTAGAAGTTCTGGCAATGTTTGGAGGTTAACGTTCTAGTTGCTCCTCTATATCAAATAACATACACTTATCACCATTTTCACAATTATAAGTGTTTAATAATGCATAAGTATGTAATCAAATATGTACAATGCGTGTTCATGAGAATTTTAGGTATTTTTCCATTATCCTCATCATATAATTAATCCTATCTCAAAACTCACCTAAGTATAATTTATTCTTAGATTTATAACTTAATAAAACCATTAAAATCACAATTCATAGCTCATTGAATCACTTTCAGGTTTTTCCAAAAATTGAATTTTGGGTCCACTGTCTTGATCATTTAGAAAATAAAAAATGAAGAATTTATCAATACTCTCTCTAAAAAAGTGTTCTCCTATCTCTTAAGCTTGTAGTGACACCAAAATCATTCAATTTGGTTCAGTACTCCGAAACTTATATGCTAAGATTTTCGGACTATTCTCAATATGGAATAGTATACTATAGTCAAATTCCATCTAGAAATTGAAAGTCTTAGAGACTGAATCAAAATTAGACTTCTTCAAGTAATATGTAGCCCTATGTCTCTAGTTTACTTGAAAATAAAACTAATCTCATTTGGATGACTAGAGAATAAGATATAACTGAAATACCCAAGCATATTTAGTGAAATCATATCAGTTTATACTATTCCAACAGATTCCCTCATTTTCCTTCAATCAATCTTTTTTAAAATCAATTCAGAATCGTAAAAATTTTTATAAAGATAAAGAATAATGTGTTAGGAACCTATTGGTTGAAGAATCTAGAAATTTGGAGGTCTAGAGAAGAAGTTATGGTTGAAGGAAGCAAGACTATTCAGTTAGCAAGATGCTCTCGGGTGCACAAACTATTAGAGAGCACAGTGTCATGATGTGACAATTAAAACCATAGTCCAACAATAAAAACTTATGGGCATGAGGAAGAGAAGTCATGGGTGTGAGGAAAAAAATCACAGGTGTGAGGAAGAAAAGTCACAGGTGTGAGGGACTCATGACTATGCACACTCAACCAGATCCATTCCACGTTTTTCACTCCATCTCTCCCAAATGATTTCATATGGCTAAGATATTTTGTGGAGATGTGGATTAGTGTGTTATGAGTCTAATGGTTTAAGTCTCATGTCATTTGGAGGTCAGAAGAAGGAGATATGGTCAAAAGATCAAAGGATGTTGCGTTAGCCTCCAACCTTTTAAAAGATCGCTAATTGGTTGTCAACTTGTGAAGTCGTGATTATGGTTTGCCATGATCGCAACTTTCCAGTCACACTCCCTCACTTCTAACCTCTATAAATTTCCATTCAAAAATTTCAAACTTTATATCATTAAAAAGTAAAAGAAAGATCTACAACTTTTATGAAGACAATTTTATCAAAATCTTCCTAGATCAATACAGTTTAATCAAAGAAGTTTCAGATCACATTTTTACCCCTTTTTTTCTTTCTTTTATTCTAAACCAACTTCTCTAACTTAACTTCTTTCACTAGATTCGACACTTCAAATTCATTTCTACTTTTTCTACTCCATTTCCATTCAACTCATTCACAACACATTCATAGTACAACTAAATATGCAAGTTTACTATAAATTCTTAAAATCATCAGAAACCAAATATTAGTCATGCATCTTCTTCATGTTCTGCATTTCACCATTCTCTACACTTCAAATTTTCTATACATTCTCTATTTTACTTCTTAACTTTCATTTTAAACAATCTTTCTCATCTCCAGACATCATCATACAACTATTCTTCAACTCTAAATTCATTCTTTTATTCATCTCTAAAAACACTGTAAACTCGCGTATATAATGAATACATAACCATAAACAGAGCATTTACTTGTTCTTCTCTCCAAATTTTTCTACACTTAATCATACACGGTTCCTATAATCTTTCAACTTATAAATCATTTCTGCACTATCTTAAGACATCTAGATTGTCAAATATTCAAAAATCACACATAAAAAATTTACATATCTTAAACCCATAATGTTCATAAAAAACAACCACTTTTCTTTATGAATATGCAATGACAAATAATTCACCATTTTTGTTTCATAAACGAACAACTCTAAAGATTTACACAATACTTACTTGATATTGCTCCAAGATCTACAAAATTTCAAGAAGCCCTAGTGGGAGTGGTTGACAAGCTTTAGTTTATCTTAAGGCAAAAAGGAAGGAAACCAAAATAGGGAGTAGAAATAAACAAATAAAAACAAGGTGTGACTTAGGTGAAGGTTTGATGGAAAACTCTGTGTAAATGGAAAAATTGAGAATTAGTGGTTGGCAAGCTTTGGTTTTTCTTAAGGCAAAAAGGAAGGAAACCGAAATTGGGAGTGGAAATGAATAGATAAAAACAAGGTGTGACTTAGGTGAAGGTTTGATGGAAAACTCTGTGTAAATGGAAAAATTGAGAAAGAAGCTACGAGGGAGATGAAGACAAGAGTACAATACTTGGTCTTTTAAGGTTAAGAAAATTTAACTTAAAGCTTGGACACTTGTCTACTTCTTACACTCTTAGCTAATTTCCTAACCAGCTAGTTCTTTAACTCTCATCCTTTCATTTCAGTTATCTCCAAAGTTTTCCAAGTCATCTCCTCATAACTTTTCTTTAATACCATTACACTCATTTCTATTTTCCATACATCAATTTATTTGCTTAGTGGCATTTTTCCTAATAAAATAACATCCAACAATTTTGAAAATTGTTCCTAAAATTCACCAAGATTCAAAATTAAGAAATACACTCACCAATTAAGTTTTTAGTACAACAAATTCAAAATTCTCAATAGTATCACATCACAATTCAATTATACCTAGAATTACTGCATGTACAATTATTTTCATGTGCCAAAAGTTCACTATTTACGTGTATGTGTATATCATACCATGTATGAGTATGAAATGTGTTTTCTAATCTCTCAGTAATCTTTCATGTTTACAATTTAACCTACCCTCAGGTAATGGGATTTTACAACTCTCCCCTCCTTAAAAGAAATTTTGTCCTTGAAATTCTTACCTGATTGTTCAAACAGGTGGGGATATTGTCTCCTCATATGCTCCTCTGTTTTCCAAATTGCTTCCTCAGTTGAGTGATTCCTCTAAAGTACTTTCACTAATGAAATGACTCGATTCCTCAACTGCTTAATATGAGATCCCACTATCTTGATCGGCTCCTCAATATAGCTTAAGTTACTAGTAACCTCAATCTTTTGAGCTGATATCACATGTGTCAGATCTGATCGGTATCTTCGGAGCATACTCACATGAAACACATTATGCAATTGAAACATTTCATTTAATAAAGCCAACCTATATGAAAAAGGTCCTATCTTCTAAATGATCTCATAAGGACCAATGTACCTAGAGCTAAACTTGCTCTTTTTACTAAATCTCAATACTCTTTTCCAAGGTGACACTCTTAGAAATACTCTATCTCCGACACTGTATTCCATGTCCCTTAGATGTCGATCTACATAACTCTTTTGTCTATCTTGGGATACTTTAATTTAGCTTTGGATTAACTTCACCTTTTCTACTGTATTTTGTATCAACTCTGGGCCTTCAACCATTCTTAAGCCCTCTTCATCCCGATCGAATGGCGACTGACATTTTCTACCATATAGTGCCTCATATGGTGCCATCCTGATACCACTGTAATAATGGTTATTATATGCAAAGTCTATCAGTGCCATATACTGATCC
>JANZLD010000008.1:59636691-59660988 GCA_026413575.1 Erythroxylum carthagenense | reverse complement strand
CAATATCTGTGATATCAAAGCAAGAGAGTCAATGGTAATTTATATGCAGTTGGGTCTCGGATCCAACATTTATGATATTAAAGCTTAAGTATTAGGTTTTGAGCACTCGGGATCCGGTCTCCGGGTCGGGTCCCGACATTTATAACATTATTATTCTCTCTAAGCATATACATTTAATTTTAAATTTCATACAATAAATTACATTGAAATCAAATTTCACACATCAAAGTACAAAAATCAGGATATAAGTGTTAAGTTTTGATACTTATAAGTTCAAGTGCATGCTCTTGCTGGGTCAAAGATCCTCTAGTGTATATGGGTAGACTCTCTCCGTCTGATCCTCCATGTCTGTTAGCAAAATTATGCCTTGAAATAGATATTTCCTTAGATGATGCCCAACACTGCTGCCAACGACTCCATATTTCTTCATATATATACAGTGGTCATGCACCATTTTTGTGTATCGAAGCAAGAAACTCTCTATAACGTGTACGAGCTCGCCTTTCCCATACATTAAAAATTACAGCATCAAATTCTGGATATAAAACAATTCTTTCTGAAAAAAAGAAATACATACTATACGTACTTATAAATGACAACATTTATTTAATTAATGTATAAAATTAGGTAAAATAAAAAGATTAAAGAATATATTTTATGTACCTCAAAATCCTAATAATAAAAATCCTTTGTTAACTGAGAGACATTCTTCCATATATAACCCTTAAGACCTATCCTCTCTTTGAACTTGGATGAGATATTTCTTGAGCACTTTCTAGTCAGAACCAACCTAGCATATAAATTATTTTAGATCATTTTCAAATTAAAACCTATAACTTTAATATAAACCTATTGCATTATCATGTATTACAAAATTTTTGAAAATTTACTTACAAATTATTGACAATTGTGGTTTACATTCTTCCATCAACTCTCTGGTCGCCTTCTTCATCTGTAATGTTTACGCCCGATATCTCTATCATTATAGGGGTAGTGGATGGTGTAGCAGGGATGTTGGATGGTATAACAGTAGGTACAGAAGGTGATGCCTCATCTAGATGTGAAATAGCATCTGTAGAATGTGATGCTTCACCTAGAAATGCATTGGCTTCTCCAAATCATTGTAACATGAACCTTGGTTGCATAATATCCTATTTTCTCTTTGGTGGCATATTTTTAAATTTAAATTCACATTTTTATTGAATTTTCTAGCATATAATAAAACAATATAAATTCAATATATAATAATATATTATTGATGCAATAATAGATTTATTAAAATAATATTCTATTGCAAATACAAATTAATCGTTATCAACACTTAGTTGTAAATTAAAATCATCATCTTCTTTTTCAAAGAATCAGAATCGAACTTTGGCTCCTCTTTAGATCTCTCTACCTTCTTATCCTCTCCAGATGAAATTTCAACATATTCATTATTTGGATCATTCAAAGGTTCATTCTTGTCATATGTTACACATGCATTTATTTCATAAACATCTTTATGAAACGCTTCATTTTCAATTCTCTTATTTTCTTCTTTTCCATATAATTCAAAAACACCTCTAAATTTTACTTTGTATACGGCTAACTAATCTGATTCATCTCGTCATAAGTTGGAAAAAGGGAAATAATACACTTGGATCACTTGCATTGCAAACACGAAAGGTTCAAATTGTCTAAATCTTCTTCGTTGGTTGATTTTAAGTAGACTGTATTAGCTATGCACTTTTGTTCCAACATTAAGAGTTCAATCAAACCATTCACAGTTAAATATCATACTCCGTTTTATTTGCAAGGTAGGGTACTTAATTTCAAGTATCTCAATAATTTTACTATAGTAATCCATCAATTCTTCCCGTATGTAAACCCCACTTTTTATGTTACCATGCTTTCACCATGATATTCTATATGAAATGTTTATCCATTAACAAAATACACCAGATATGATTTAACAATTTACAAACGTCCTTTTACAAGATCACATATGAACTTGTTCTTTGTTTGATTTTCTAATGCATACATAAAAAACAATTTATCATATTAAATAGTTAATGTCATCTAATCACTTTGATAAGATAATTCAACCATTTCAATTAATACAAGTGAAAACTTACATATTTCTCAAAACATCGAGTAAAGTGTCTTTTAACTTCTTTATTGATATCATCCTGTGTTTCTTCGAGAATTAGCTTGCGTAACCATTGCTCGTATAATCTAAAAGCATTATTATATATTTTAATTATGAACAACAGTAATTTTAGAAACTCAAATAATCTATTTTAAAATCAACTTAAACTTACTGCATGAAAGGTTGAACCTCTAGACAATTTAATAAAATGTAACCATCGTTAGCTCTTCTGCTGTTAACATTGTTCTTATTGAATGCCTTTATGTTCATCCTGGATTTGTGAAAATGGATAAGTTACCCTTAACATCACTTATTTTCCCCCATCATCGTTACAAGGAGCTTTTCTTTCTCTTGTGTGCACATGCATCTCAAAATAATGTGAACAAAATGTACTTGCTTCTTTACTAAATAAGCATTACATATCGAACCTTCAACTCTAGCCTTGTTTTTGATGTTTTTCTTCAAGTGACGCAAATGCCTACATTACAAATAAGGTTATTGCAATTCTTTGATTAAAATATGCCATAATTTTTATTTAAATATTAACTATAATTACCATTGGATACATCCGTTGATATTAAATCAGACTAGTAAGTTTATCCTCATATGCTCAATGTACGGGTAAATGTTTCTTATAGTCAAAGAAGCTTAGAGGGAAAATCTGTAATAGCCCGTTTTCCATACTAAGGGTTAGAGCCTTAGAATTTTGCATATGAGTCATATGATTGAGTGTACATGAAAATGCATTTCACTCATATGCATGTCATTAGCATACACACAAGAACTATGAATTAGTACACATTACAAAGATAATATATACACTCAATTGACATATTCCAGGGTATGAAATGATAATGATGTGAATTGTGTATTGTTTATGTCTTGAATTTTGGTTTGATTAGTTATAGGTAGTAAATTTGGAATTAATTGTTACAATTGGAAAATTTATGAATTTAAATTTACATTTGGCATAGATAATTGAGTGACATTTGGCATAGGTAACTAATTGAAAAATAGCATTGATCATTAAGTGACAAATGACTTAACATGATGGTGACAATTGGTAGCCTAAGGAAGGGACAAACGACTTACATGTTTAAGGAAACATGTCATGGTAATAAGGTGACACCTAGCACCTAAGGTGTTAAGCTTCTGCAGTAGTAAAATCAAATTTGTTTATTTCTTCTTTTTTCTTCTTCTCACACCACTGATATCCTCTCACCTTTACATCCCTTTATTTTGTTGATGCTTGTGTCCAATTGCTACATCAATAATCCATGCATTTAATCCTTCACAAGATAGTTAAATAATCAAATTATTGTTGTCCTTTATTCTAGCCAAAATTCAATTTGTTGTTACCTTGAATTTGTGAAGATTTTGAATGCATAGAGAGCTAAATTAGCTTGATTTTTTGAGCTATACAAGTAAGTAAAAGATTGATCTTTATGGCATATGGTAATAGAAAGTTTACGATGATTGAACTGGGATGCGCTATGTATGATGCTGATGATGAAGTGTGTAAGAATATGATGTATGAACTTGGACACATTTATGCTTGTTTCTTGATGTATAAAAAACCAAAAGTTATAGGTGGCTTTATGAATGAATTAGATTGGATTTTGAGGTATAATGAAGATCAATTTAAGTTAAAGAAAGATGCTAATATAGTGATCTTAAAATGGGAAAGAACTAGGACTAGATGTATGATCAACAAATGATAGTTTCTGTTTTGATTTTGATGCATAAAAGACCATAATTTATGAGCTACCATATGAATGATTTGAATTGGAATTGGATACGAAATTGATAAGGATTTGAATATAATTATGTTATCATTGAGGTATAAGTAATGGACTATGATGAAGATGTGTTGGTATGATGATGTTAAAAGTTGGAAAAAGTTTAGAAGGAAAATAAGGGAGTACCTTCAGTTTACCTATCCCATGATTGTGGGAGCTATATAGGCTCCTTCCTGTGATCATGGTCAATAAATGGAAGTGAGAAAAGTTCAATTTTGTGTGATATTTGAACCAAATAAGGATAAGTTGCTTTACTTTGGTGCATTTGAACTTGACTAGGGCTTGAAATGAACCTAGAAAGTTGCTTGATTAAGTTATTAAGTGTTTGATAAGTCTAAGATGTTAATTAAGGTTATAAATTAAGGAATGAATTGTTTGATATCAATGTATATGAATTTAGGAAGTATGAGTTGTTAATAGTATAAAGATGTTCTTATGAATGAAAATGTAATTCAATGGATATAAGCAATGAAATAGATATGATTGAATGAGAATTGGGAAATTGTGTGAATATATAATGCTAGGAAAGGATTGATGAATGTTTGATGGATGAATTGAGGGTAACCAAACTTACTTAAGGCATAAACCTAATTGCAAACTAGATATATACAAGCTATGATGGATGTGTATGATTGAGTAATCATTTGATTAAACAAGTTAGTAATGTGTAATTTTATGTGTATTTTATGATATAGAAGCACAAATAGACCGAAAGCATCTAAACATTGTCGGATTGTCAAGGTAAAAGCTATCTAAAGAGTATTATGAGTTAACCTAGATGTTTTCTCATTATGTTTAAATTATTTTTTATTAACTTTCAAATATTGCACTATTATTGATATGATTGTGATATTTCGGACATTGTTGGTATGAGGAGTTTGTTATTACGATTCTATTAGAAGTGCTTTATGATTGAATATGAATATGGAAAAACGTGTTCTAAACTGTTTGATGAATGCCAGACTCAAATCTAATGAATATGATAAGTGACTGTGCACTTTGAATGAAAGTTATTGGTATGTTGGAGTTATATATATATAGTGCCCTAGAAAGCAAGTATTTTTACATGTAACTTAATCTTCTTCGGTTAAAGTTTTGAAATGAAAATATTTATTATTAATAAAACAAAAAAGTTTATTTTTTATAAGCATTATATATCTAGTCATAAGGTACTATGATTCTTTTGTAAGTAATATACATATAGAAATGTATGGGAAACATGGATATTGTAAGAATCTAAAATAATGAATTCACTGTTGAATAATCAAGTTGATTATTTGATTATGGTTTAGGCTATAGTGTTGGGATTTATGTAAGTAAAGGATTTTACTTCAAGGGAATGATGAGTTTCATATCATGATAGTAGTCGACTTTCGATAATGGCACTATTAAATTAATCAGGAATCAAGTATGTTTTCAAGAATAAAGTAGGCCGTTACTTTAGTCTTAAAACATACATTTTAGTATTTGCTTATTATGGACCACAATCTTAATGAGTGGTAAACTCATATATGTTTCATTATAATTCTTGGTATGATCGGAATGGGTTTTTACAGAGTATTAATCCAATATCTGCATGTTAGAATTATTAATTGAAACATGTATCAAGGAACATTCACTTAAATAAAAAGTTTATAGTGAGATCATCATTTCTAGATGTTTTATGGAGATTGATGATGAAACTAACCCAGGAGTTTGATGTACTAACTACCCATCAAGTCTTAACACCAAGATGAGATCTCGTATGTTAATCACCATATAGAGTAAAACTGTAGATCTTGAAGAAAAAATCAACATAAGAAAAAAGATGATAATTTTACCTTTTGTTGTGAAGATGGCTATAATAAGGTTCATAATAGGATTTGTAATTGGACTTCTTATTTGAAATATGTGTTCTGTTGGACCCCAAACTTTTCTTGAAAGTTAGAATAATTAAATAAGAAATTATTGGCGATTATTCGTAAGTAAAGGAAAGAAGAATTCTAGGTAAGAAATGGTTTAGGTACAAGATAGGTTATATGTGAAATGTTGGGAGTCAAAAAGCTGGAAAATGTAGTTGAAACATGTTCATTGAGTATGCTTCTGTGTTTTAGCCATAACTTTTTCTTTGGTTATCCAAATGAGATGATTTTTAATTTAAAGTAAACTAGGGATATAGGGCTACAATTTTCTAATGAAATAGAGTTTTAATTCAGTCTCTAAGAATATCACTTTTAGGATGAAAGTCGAGTATAGAATATTGTTTCAGTATAAGAACAATTTGGTAATGTTTGGGGTATAACTTTCTGATTACCAAACCAAATTGAAAGATTTTGTTGTTATTAGAAAATTAAGACAATAAGGAACATTTTTCTAGAAGGAAGTCTTATCAAATTACTTCAATTTTCCCATGATCATTAGTTAAGGAGTTAGAAGTATAAGATGTGAGTTATAAAGAAAAAAGAAGGGTAAATATGGAATGACTAGTTAAATGAGGGGTGAAATTGGAAAGACAACTAAAATGCTGTCTTAAAATTTGAAGAATAAGAGGGAATGTCGTGAGTGTGAGAAGAGAAGAGAAGAGAAACGTAAGAGAAAGAAAAGAAGAGAAGAAAAATCGAAGAAGCTAGGGAAGAAGGAGGAAAATCGTGGAAAAAAGAAGAAATCAAGCTTCTTAAGGTAAGTAATCATCTTTTCTTCATACTTTATTAAAGAAATGGATTTTGTTGAGGATAAAGGAGTAGAGAGAGGAAGGGGTCTTGTGTTGGAAGATGATTTAAGTGAACCCGTTGATTTTTTTGGGTTTATAAACTAGGTATTGGGTTTTCTAACCCGTTGATTATGGGTAGGTTAAATTTGAGCTTGATTTGTGTTAATTTCATTTGTTGTGATTTTGAAGTTTTAGGGATTTTATTGAATTGGAATTGAATGAAAGATTGGTTTGTTTTAGGAAATCAAGAGAAACCCTATCCAAGAGCATGAGGAAGGGAACATTTGAGTTTGGATTTTCAAGCAAAAATGAGGTGGGTTTCATATTTATAATTGAATAATGAGCCAATAAAGTTTTCCCAAAGCAAGAGAATAAAAGTGATTTCAATTACTTTATAAATGTGCATATATTTCTTTTAAATGATTTAAAGAATTTGCTTTTATGTGTGTACATGTTTTGATTTGGTTTGAATTGTTGTGAATGTGGATAATATGGTTATAGTTGTTGTGTGATGGTAAATGCCCTACTTATGTGTTTATCCTTAAATTGCATGAATTTGAATTGTTGTGAAGATTTGAAAATGCATGATGAATTATGACCATGTTATACGTTGAAAAAGGTTATGACATTTTGAATTAAATGCAAAGAAGAAAAACATGAAAATATGAGAATATTATGAAATGAAAGAAGCATGAGAGTTCGAATTTGTGATTGACTAAATTGAGCATAAATTTATTTATGATTGGGCAAGAGAGGAACCCGTTTTGTTAGTCATGTGCACGTTGACCCATAGCCTTCTCCCAATTATCAGCTTGAGGCCACAAGATCCTAAGAAATTGGACTCGTTTTGTTCACGGTGTAAAAAATTCGGTTTGTCCGTTCCATTCCATGGAACTCTCAAGCCATTTGTTGTGCATTATATCTGTGAATTGTCAAGTTGATGCATACATGATTTGTACTAATGTGAATTAGTTGAGAACTATGTTTTTCTTGAATTCAATAAGAATTTTCTATGACAAATGAATACTGTAAATGGTTTTGCTTATTATCGATTATAAACTGTTACCCACGAGCTTTTAAGCTCACCCTCATTCTCCTTCCCCTCTTCTTATGAAGAAAATAAGATTGAGTAACCAAGAGACGAGGCACCATTCTATTTTTGCAATGTTTCTGTATATTAAGTTAGATTTTGCAAAAGTAAGACTTTAGATTCATTTTGAGAATTATTAGATTTGGTATCTTTTTGTATTTGGATTTCGATACTAATGATATAATGTGGATTGGAATGCCATTAAAACATTTTAAAATCCTATTTTGTTGCTAATGAAATATGAATTGCATATTGCTGTTGTTGAGTTGGAATTAGAAATACTTGAAGATGTTATCCACTTGAGTTGATGAACTTTGAACATGAATTGTTGTTGCTTATAAGTGAGATGTTATGGAAAAGAGAAAGATAGGATTTTTATGAATGATGCGAATTAGTTATAAGGGATGACTCAAATGAGTATCAATTAGGGAGTTTAATGATGTGAAGTTGGTAGTTGAATGGATATGCTCATGACTTTCCAAGTTGTACATTGCAATTTCAAGCTTCTCATAAGGGTGAAATTAGGTTTCTGACTTCAATGGCAAATATGGATTTATCTAGGCTGAATTAGACAAATTTATCTTCTTAAAAGCTTATCTTCCTAGCTTTTCATTGATATAAAGTATGAAATTGTTGGACAATGGAGTTGAGATATATGATCATTAGAAATTTCTAGTGCTGTTTAGGATGGACTTTCAGGACAGCTATATTGATTTGAAATTTTAACTTTCATAGAGGCAAAATTTGTTTTCTATATCTTCATGGAAGTTGTAGTTCTAGAAGT
This sequence comes from Erythroxylum carthagenense, assembly GCA_026413575.1. NCBI lineage: Eukaryota > Viridiplantae > Streptophyta > Magnoliopsida > Malpighiales > Erythroxylaceae > Erythroxylum > Erythroxylum carthagenense. Next base: position 59,652,495 of record JANZLD010000008.1, on the reverse strand, counting down.
CCTCTTTAAAACAAGATTTGAATAACCTTAATTTAATATTTGTAGTGAAAGTTATGTCCTTTTTACCAACATATGTTGGAGAAGAAAAGCAGGAAGGGAAAGTCGCGATCACGACAATGTGTCACGCCACGCAAGATCGCGACCCACGGGTCCTTCCCTTCCCAACCTGAACATATTCCACTCTTTTGACCATAACTTTGTCGTCTAAATTCCAAATGACCTGATTTTTAAAACATTAGATTTCTAGCACATTCCTCTATCTTGCCACAAAACTTTATACCTTTTTGTTTTAATTTGGAAAAGATTGATTGAATCAAAGTGAGGGGATCGGTTGGAAGAGTATGAGTTGGATATTTTTAATGAACATGGTTCAGTATTTTTGTAATATCTTGATCTGTAGAGCTCTAAAGGCAATTATTATTGTCTCTAAATAAACTAGAGACATAGAGACAAAAATTATCAGAAGGAATCAAATTTTAATTTGGCCCATAAGACTTTCAATTTCTAGAGTAAAATTGGGTATAGTGTACTGTTTCAGTTTAATAACAGTCCAAAAGTGTTTGAGCCATAACTTCCAAATTGCTGAACCAAATGGAATGATTTTGGTTTCTTTAGAAACTTAAGACAACGTGAAACAAATGTTATAAAGAAGTAAAAGTAAAGTTCTAGTTGGAAGTTTTCCAAAATTTGTTCTGAAATAGAAGAACGAGATTGCTCACATTTTGTGACTCCAAATGTTGGGCTCCGGAAATGGGGTCCAACATTGTTTTGGTATCAAAGCCCATAATTACTATCTTATATGGGCATTTTGAACTATATGTCAAGGGACATTCATTGTGAACGTTTCATAGCAGACATTAGCGACTGATCCTTAGTCTGAGTCACATGTGTATAACCCACACGCATGAGAAATTGTTTAGGGCTTGAGCTTTTAGAATTAATGGGAGATAAGGAAAGTTATGAATATTTAGAAATAAGAGATATTACGTAGTTCGATATGTTAGACATAGATTTAGTATTTGTGGTTATGTCAACAAATATGGTAGCGAAAATTAGATATGGATATGTACTTGAATTGATATGGATGTGGAATTATTTTCATGAATTGACTGAAAAAGAAACAGAGACAGAGGTGAAAATGACAAGATTTATGGTGTACGAGCAAAATGGAATTGAAAAATTGAACTTTGGAATTTATGATCTGGCATAAGATTGGGTTAGTGATTTGAGATCAGTATTTTAAGATGGCTATGCGTCTATAATTTTGAATTGATTAAGAATATATGTATGGAAAATTAAACAAATGGTAGTGATATACGTAGAAGTTCTCTAGGTTATGTTGACCAGTTATTATGAGTATATATCTGATAAGGTGGTTACGTTGGTGAATAATGTGATTGAGTACATATGAGATCTATATTTGGAAACGGTATAGTAGATAAGCTATGATCCCTATGGTTAAAATTATGAGATGAATCAGAGTAACGCAATGGAAGTATGGTATAGGTGATTATGCTAAAAAGGTAACAACTATTGAGGAGTAATTTTGAATAGTTGTAGAATATTCAAAATTTGTTCAGAATTAATTACGATTGATGTAACAGTAGCATGAGATATAAATTGATTTCCTGCCAAAATTACTTTAGTATATAAGATGTAGTGATCATGATGGTACATACCAAAGTATAAGAGTAAACGACTATGCCTCTTATTTCATTGAGTTTTATTATAAAGGATAATTTGATCAAATAAAGTGTGACATAAATTATTAAGATATCATGAACAGTTGAAATTGATCATATTGAGGTGTTAAGAATGGATGAAATAGCATTGACGAAGATAACAGTTGATTGATGAAGATTGCTTGAACAGTATAAATGATAGTAGCAAGAAATCTTCTTTCGAAGAAGAATTTCATTGAATTGAGTTAAGCAGATCAAATAGTTTATATTAAGAATGATCAATGAAAGAACAAATCATAAATGAATATGTAATAAGTCCAAAGTTAATATTGAAGTCATATCCCTAGTAGAGACTCAAGCATAAGAGGTAGAGTATGTTGTTAAGAATGTATGTATTTTATTTGTTGTAAAGTATCCAACTGCATGAGTGGATTTCTTTGGAAAATTTAGGTAACACTATTGCTAATGTGAGGAGAACTTAGATCCACATGATATTCTACATAAGTATATACAGAAGATATAAATTAGATTTTGATGAATGTGTTACAAACACAGGAAGTTAAGATTGAAAATAAAATTGAAATGTATGGAGAAGTAGTATGAATGAGTAGATAGAAGAGTAAGTCAATGTGAAATCAGAGGAAATCGAATGAATTAAGAAAATCATTTAAGAAAGGTAAGTTAATTGGAAAATTTAAAATAACGGGAGACAATTTTACCTCATTGAGGAATTAGTAATTTAAGGAATCACTAGAACTAATCATGGGCATATGAAACTTTGGAAATATTTTTCCGACTTAACAAATGCCTTGATAGTACTATGGTATTGAAGATTAAAGAGATCCTAGCAAAATTTGATGATGTACTAAATTTATTTGGAAAGATAAGAAGAATAGTTTGAATATTTTAGGGAAAAATGTATAAATCATATGAGTAATGAAAGTAAAGATAATTTTGAGGAATTATAATACCGATAGTAATTATAGCATTTGGATTTGGAGATTTTATAGTATACAATGATGTTGTATAAGAGATTAAGATAAAATCCATGCAGTATGACAGAGTGATTTCATATACACGGAGACAACTGAAACCTTATGGGTTGGATTATTTGATACATAAATTGAAACTTGCTGCAATAGACATTGCTTGAAAGTTGGAGACATTATATGTAAAAAAACATCTTGGATATATATAAATATACAATTCATTAAATTTTGAGGTAATTATTGAGTTGAGAGAATTGAAGACGAGATTGAGATAATGGATAGAAGTACTGAAAGATTATGATGGTATAAATGAGTATTTCCTCGTAAAGTTAGTGTTGTATCTGATACATTAAGTAGAAATCCCAATAGCCGTGAAGCATGAATTTAGATATTGAGGTTATCAGATAAAGTGTAAAAAAAAAAGGGAGCATAGATTGTGAAGTTGAATTTTGGGGAAAATCAAAGTACTAATTGCTATGGAATTAAAGATTAGTTTCACATGAAAGGATTTACAAACCCTAAATTGAGGATCTAGAAATTGTGAATCTTACTAAGAAATCGAAAATGAATATAAATTTTGAGTATGATTAGGAAGAATGATACCTTGTGATTGAAATAAGAAGTATGTGTACCAATAAAGATGATTGAGCAAAGAGACAGTTAAAGGAGCATCGATAACAACCTATGATATTCATCTTGTAGGAATATGCTAAGATAGCATCTGATGGCTAAGAAGGTAGAAACAATGACCCCACTTATGAGTTGCCAACAGTCTTGACTATTAAAGATATTCTTAAAACTTATATTTTTATGGTTCATAGGAATATAAGGTCAATGTACAACTTTAATTGACCTTAAGCATAACAATTATTATCGCAGTGATGTCGTTAGAATATTGTATGGGCGATTATATGACAAAAGAAGTCATCTACACTTACATTTAAAATGATTAAGGCCCAAAAAAAACAATTGAAGGCTAAAATCGATTGGAGAGGTTGTTGATAAGTGAAATTGATAAGTATTAGAAATTAAATGATTCAAGAAAAATGAATGAATTTGGTGGATCAACGCCAAAGTTTAGAATACAATGAGATAGACATAAGAGTTAAGTGTACTGAAACTATAGAGAGGTGAATTATGAAATGAAAGATGAAATGTTTCTGAGAGTATCACGTTCCTAAGGTGTGCTTAGATTGAATGCAAGATGTGCTCAGGTTGGGATAAAGAAGCAATTAAGCTTGAATTGCATTGGTCCATATAAAGTTGTTAAGAACTAAACCATTGACTCATGAGTTAGTATTACTAACAAAGATGTCTCAGATTCATAATGTGTTATATGTGAATATGCTAAGAAATATCGATAAGATTTGATATTGGTGTTATCGACACGAAATGTGGAAAATTGTGAGTAATTTGAGGTATATACATATTGAGGAATTAGTTAAGAAAGTGAATGATTAAATAAGTGATTGAAAGACCGAGTGAGTCTATTGACTATCATCATTTGGAAGAAACTAGATGAGTGAAGAAGTTACTTGGGAGACTGAGGAAAACATAAGGCATCATTTCCTCCATTTGTTTGACCACTCAAGTAAGAATTTTGAGGATGAAATTCTTTAAGGGGCGAGAGTTATTGGACCCCGAACTTTTTTAGGAAGTTAAAAATATTAAATAAGAAATTATTGGCGATTATTCATGTGTAAAGGAAAGAAGAATTCTAGGTAAGAAATGGTTTAGGTATAAGATAGGTTATATGTGAAATGTTAGAAGTCAAAAAGCTAGAAAATGTAGTTGAAATATGTTCATTGAGTATGCTTCGGTGTTTTAGCCATAACTTTTTCTTTGGTTATCCAAATGAGATGATTTTTAATTTGGAGTAAACTAGGGATATAGGGATACAATTTTATGATGAAACCGAGTTTTAATTCAGTCTCTAAGATTATCACCTTTTGGATGAAAGTTGAGCATAGAATATTGTTTCAGTATAAGAACAGTTCTGAAATGTTTGGGGTATAACTTTCAGATTACCAAACCAAATTGAACAATTTTGTTGTCATTAGAAAATTAAGACAATAAGGAATATTTTTCTAAAAGGAAGTGTTATCAAATTTCTTCAATTTTCCTATGATCATTAGTTAAGGAGTTAGAAGTATAAGATGAGAGTTATAAAGACAAAAGAAGGGTAAATATGAATGACTAGTTACATAAGGGGAAAAATGGGAGAGGCAACTAAAATGTTGTCTTAAAATTTGAAGAAGAAGAGAGAGTGCCATGAGTGTGAGTAGAGAAGAGAAGAGAAGAGAAAACGTGAGAGAAAGAAAAGAAGAGTAGAAAAATTGAAGAAGATAGGGAAGAAGGAGGAAAATCATGGGAAAAAGAAGAAATCAAGCTTCTTAAGGTAAGTAATCATCTTTTCTTCGAATTTTATTAAAGAAATGGATTGTGTTGAGAATGAAGGAGTAGAAAGAGAAAGGGGTTTTGTGTTGGAAGATGACTTAAGAGAACCCATTGATTTTTTTAGGATTCTAAACTAGGTATTGGGTTTTCTAACCTAGATGAATTACGGGTAGGTTAGATTTGAGCTTGATTTTTGTTAATTTAATTTGTTGTGATTTTGAAGTTTTAGGGATTTTATTGAATTGGAATTGAATGGAAGATTGGTTTGTTTTAGGAAATTAAGAGAAACCCTATCCGTGAGTAAGAGGAAGGGAACATTTGAGTTTGGATTTTCAAGTAAAAATGAGGCAGGTTTCATGTTTATAGTTGTTGTGTGATGGGTAAATGTCCTACTTGTGTGTTTATGCTTAAATTGCATGAATTTGAATTGTTATGAAGATTTGAAAATGCATGATGAATTATGACCATGTTATATGTTAAAAAACGTTATGACATTTTGAATTGAATGAAAGAAGAAAAGGCATGAAAATATGAGACTATGATGAAATGAAAGAAGCATAAGAGTATGAATTTGTGATTGAATAAATTGAACATAAATTTTTTTGTGATTAGGCACGAGATGAATCCGTTTTGTTAATGACGTGCATATTGACCCATAGCCTACTCCCAGCTACCCGCTTGAGGCCACGAGATCCTGAGAAATCAGACTCATTTTGTTCACGGTGTAAACTTCGGTTTCTCTGTTTTGTTCCACAGAACTCTCGAGCCATTTGTTATGCATTGCATCTATGAATTGTCAAGTTGATGCATACATGATTTGTATTATTGTGAATTGGTTGAGAACTATGTTTTTCTTGAATTGAATAAAAATTTTCTATGACAAATGAATAATTTAAATGGTTTTGCTTGTTATCGATTATAAACTATTACCCACGAGCTTTTAAGCTCACCCCTATTCTCCTTCCCCTCTTCAGGTGAAGAAAATGAGATCGAGTAACCAAGAGATGAGGCATCATTCTATTTTTTCAATGTTTTTGTATATTAAGTTAGATTTTGTAATACTATGACTTTAGATACATTGATTTGAAATTTTGACCCTTATAGAGGAAAAAATTATTTTCTAGGTCATCATAGAAATTGTATCTAGAAGTCCTCTTCAAAACAGCTTTTGAATGACCTTAATCCGATATTTGTAGTAAAAGTTATGCGCTTTTTACCAACACAGGTCGGAGGAGAAAAGTAGGAAAGGAAAGTCACAATCACGACATTGTGTGATTGCGACTTCGCGGCTACGCACGCCGCATGATCGCGACCCGTGGATCCTTCCCTCCCCAGCCTTAACATGTTCTACTCTTTTGACCATAACTTTGTCGTCCAACCTTCAAAGGACCTGATTTTTAAACCATTAGATTCCTAGCACATTCCTCTATCTCTTCATAAGCATTTATACCTTTTGGTATTAATTTGAAAAAGAATGATTGAATCAAAGTGAGGAAATATCGGTTGGAAGAGTATGAGCTGGATATTTTTACTAAACGTGCTTCAATATTTAGGTAATATCTTGATTTGCAGAGCTCCAAATGCAATGATTATTATCTCTAAATAAAATAGAGACATAGAGCCACAAATTATCTGAAGCAATCAAATTTTAAATCTATCGCTAAGACTTTCAATTTCTGGAGTAAAATTGGGTATAGTGTACTATTTCAATTTAATAACAGTCCAAAAGTGTTTGGGCCATAACTTCCAAATTCCTGAACCAAATGGAATGATTTTGATGTCTTTATAAGCTTAAGACAATGGGAAACAAATATTCTGAAGAAGTCAAACTGAAATTCTAGTTGGAATTTTCCCAAAATCTATTCTGAAATAGAAGAACGAGTTTGCTCACAATTTGACTCCGAATGTTGGGCTCTGAAAACGGGGTTGAACATGTTCTCATAATATTTTGTAATTCAAGAGTTCATCTAACTGTCTTTAGTGGAATGAAATTTAGTTAGTAAGCTAGAATTAATTCTCATGAGATTAAATTAATTTTGGGCTTATTAGAGCTTGAATTATCTAAGTCTAATAAGATTCCCCACTTGGCTTTAAGGAAGGTTATCAAGCAAAGTAAGAAATGTAAATGGAGGTTTTAAAGCCTATGATTGAACATTGGGCTTGCACCAATTAATGGTTAATTAGAAGCCTAAATGAACATTTAGAAATGGGCTAGACTTTGGTTTAATTTAATTAATTAGATTAATTATATTAAAAGAAAATTCTTAAAGAAATCAAAGGGGATTTCGGTTTTTAATGGCTAAGTCTGCAGCTGCAAACTTAGCATTGAATTGCTAAACAAAGATGGTATTTATCATACCTTTTCATCATTAAATGGAGTACTGATCTTACCATCAAATGGCTATCTTTTGAAGATGGCGTGTAATGTAACCTTTTTAGTATTCATTTGATTAAAAATGAAAGAAGTGTATTTGATGGATGATCTTTCTTTCATCACTAAAACCAAAATTGACATGTCATTTTACGTTATTGGTCTTTTCATATAGCCATTTTAAAACAAATGAGAAGAGTCTTATTTAATGGCTTCTTTATGATTGATTAAAGAAAGGTGTGATGCATTGGATGCTTCTCTCTTATTTCTTTTCAAGCATTACCGAAATTGACAAGGTGAAAGAGAGGTGTTCTTGCATTTTTGGACTCTCTCTCATTTCTTGCATATGTTAGCCAAAATTTACATGAGAAATGTCTCATCTTTGACTTCTTTCTTCTAAGAAAAATCTCCTCCAAAATTTTCTTCTCCGTTCCCACCAAAGGATCTTATTAAGCAAGTTGTCCAAGAAGAACAAGTGGTAGATTAGATTTGTTGAGGATACAATATCGAGAAGAGGAAACAATAACAAGAAGAAGAAGATACATCACCTTGGAGAGGATACATTGTCAAGGATAGGATAGCACAGTAAGGAGTCAAATCCTTATACCGTATCATGTATAAATTGACATGTTGATTTGGTTATCTTGCTTCTGTTATGTTATGATTTCTATAAAAAAATTGAAATCTATCGTTTAACCAAATCTACCATGTTTTCTTTTCCAATCCAATAGTGAAATGATGCATTCAATCATATGAATATGCACGATTATAAAAAGGAGTTGTGATCGGAGTAACTAGTTTGAAAGGAGCTTAAATCTCATAAACGATCATAAAGGGCGACGGGCTCAAGGAGGGTGGTCTATCATCACCATGTTTCCCCCTTAGCTTCATTTTTCTGTTTTCTTTGATTTTATAAGGTAAAAATTGATGTAATGATGAAGATGAAGCATTCATGGATTGAAGAAATGAAGAGGTAATGGTATCGGTGTATCCTTTTGTGTATTGGCATAATTTCAGTTTTGTGAAAACCAAAAATGCTGGATTTTTGTTTCTATAAATCAAGTTTCGGTTTTTATGTCAAAATGAGCGATAGATTTTTGTTTCATTGAATCAAATTTCAGTTTTGATAAAAACAACATAGTGCTAATTTATTGTTTCAATGGAATAAGTTTTAGTTTTAATGAAAATAAGTGCTGGAATTTTTTGTTATGACAAAGATTCGGTTTTATGAAAATCTAGTGCTAGATTTTTTGTTCTCAAAGTAACAAATTTTGGTTTTATAAAATGCCAATACATTTTTTGTACCGAATGGGCCAGATGAAGTGAGCAAAGAGTTTGAAACAGAAGATCTAAGTCTAAGAAGAACTTTTTGGGCCTAAAAGGCTTGTAATTATTTTTGTGTTCTAGGATGGACAATTAAAAGTGGCTTATTAGTTCATGTGATGAATGGATAAATGAATCCAAATAATATATGATATTATATGATTGCATGTCATTTAGAAAATTGCCAACCCTAGGCCTTGTCATGCATTCATTATGTATGAGATATATAATGAAACAATATAGGACAGATAATAAATTGCATCTGGAAAATTTGGTATTTATTAAAACTTAAAGCCTAAAAAGAATGAGTGGGAGAGGATGCTCATGTGAGAGTCCACGATCTCCAAATGATGGCCCATTTGCATGTGGTGAATTGTTACTCCCCACTGAAGGGCATGAATCCTAGATATTGTATGGTTTAGGTCTCTTAAGGATAAGTCCACTCATTGGTAGCAAATGTGACCTCCCACCGAGGCATGGTTTGCAAGTACCTTTAGTGAATGAATCAAATGGTTAAACACTCAACATTTTTTATCAATAACCTGGCCATCGTAGCTTTGTTAGTAAAAGTATGGATCAAATTATGATGCTTCTCAAAATGTTGGGCATGAAGATCCTTAGTAGTTTTTTTAGTGGGAGGGTCCTAGTTTTTCTTTTAGTGGATAAGATGGCCCACCATCACTTAGTCTGTTATAGATAAGAAAAATAACCGTCGTATAAAGATTTAAATTTTTTAAGTTTTGTTAAATCTATCCTATTGCATATATGCATCATGATTGTATACCAAGTTCCAATATTATTGACTAGTATGCTCATGTTTTAATAATTTATATTTTCAGACATAATCAACCATAAAAGGAATTCACTCACTTTGCTCTTGAAAAATAACAAATTAGAAAACGAAGAGAATTTGAATGAATGGAGACGTAACCTTGACATTATTCTTCATTATAAACTTATTTCATAGGTATTAACTGAAAATGAGCCTGCACCTCTGGGTGGAGATTCAACACCTGAGCTAGTCTAACAACATGAGTGTTGGCAAAATGTTGACAAGACTATAAAGTGTTATATTCTAGCTTCTGTCAATGGCATGTTGCAAAAGCAAATTGCTTGTATAAAAACTAGTAGTGCAATAGTTCATCAACTACATGAGATGTTTAGTATGAGGACTAGGTCTGCAAGAGTGAAAGCTATCCAAAGCTTTCATAATCTCAGACAAAAACCTAGTGAGCTGGTGCGGGAGTACATGCTTAAGGTAATCTCTATGGTTATTGAGGCTGAGATGCTTAGGGCAGGTATGGATGTGGATATGCAGACAATTATGATCATCAATAGCTTAAACTCTTCTTTTCAGCAGTTTATGTTGGACTATGAGCTCAACAGCAAGGATTACACCTTAAGTGAGTTGATGAATACCCTTCAGAATATGAAGGAGATACTGAATATCAAGGCTTGTAGGCCAGAAGCTAATGTAGCAATTTCGTCTAAGCCCAAGCGTAAGGGCAAGCAAAAGAAGAAGGGTCAAGTGAAAAAGAAGGCCTAAATAGGGCTTAAGGCCCAACCCATAAAAAAGAGGGCCAAAGAGAACACCAAAGGAAAGTGCTTCCACTATGATGAGATGGAACAATGGAAAAGAAATTGTTCAGTCTACCTTAAGTCCCTCGAAAGCAAACAAGGTATGGGTTTCCTAAGTTTGTTAGGAATTAGAAATATGGCAGATTTATCTGATTCTTGGATATTAGATTCAAGAGCCACTAGCCATGTTTGCAATCCTTTATAGGGGTTCTAGTAAAGGAAAAGACATCTACAAGCCAGTCAAGATAATTGATGGATCCTATGTTTCAATAGAATCAGTGGGAGTAGTTATCTTGGACTTTCCTAGTGGTCATAGGTTAAATTTGGAGGATGTTTATTACATGCCAATGATTGTAAGAAATATGATTTCTATTTTTTCTAATAAAATCAGGTTATTACTTATATTTTGAAAATGTTGTTTCAATATATGAGAATAAGGATTTTATTTGTGATGCGATAATTAAACAGGGGTTGTTCTTTATAAAACCTATGACAGGCTCACTAAACACAACAGAGTTGATAAAACCAAGACATTGCAATGTCTCTAGCATTAATTCAAAATATCCATGGCACTTAAGAATGGGTCATATCGATCAAAAAAGAGTTGGTAGGTTAGTAAAGGATAGGATCCTTACAAGCTTGGATACTAATCCATTACCCACCTGTGAATCTTGTATTGAAGAAAAATCAGCAAGGTCTCATTTCCTTCCATAGGAAATAGATTTCAATCCACGTTGGACTTAGTACATACTGATGCGTGTAGGCCCATGAACATATAAGCTATAGGAGGTTATAAATATTTCATAACCTTTATAGATGATTACTCTAGACATGGCTATTTGTGATTGATGCATAGAAAGAGTGAATCCTTTGAAAAGTTCAAAGAATTCAAAGCTGAAGCTAAGAAGCAAGTAGGTAAGCCATTAAAACAACTTCGATCGGATCGAGGTGGTGAGTACCTATCTGGAGAGTTCCAGCAATATTTAATTTGAAATGGAATTGTTTCCAAATTTTTAGCTCCTTGAACACATCAACAGAATGGTGTAGCTGAGAGGAGAAATAGGACTGTATTGAAAATAGTAAGATCAATGATGTCCTACGCTAGCCTTCTAGAATCATTTTAGGGATATGCCATACAAATGGCAACACATCTTCTTAACTTTGTTCCATCCAAATTGGTGCCTAAAACACCTAGGTAGTTGAGGACTGGCTGAGTGCCTTCATAACAACACTTAAGGACATGGGGCTGCCAGTCCATGTTCTAAGGCTTGAATCCACAAAGATGGAACCAAGGTCAAAAGTATGTTTGTTTGTAGGATATCCTACAAGAACTCAAAGGTACTATCTTTACAGTTCTTAAGACAGGAAGGTAGTTGTGTTGACAAATGCAACGTTCCTAGAGGAAGAGTTTGTGAGCAATCACAAAGTAAGAAGTGAAGTAGTACAAAAGGAGTTAGTTATTTCATCTAAACGAAGAGTTGATTTGGATATAATAGAATAAGATGTCGAAATGGATTCAAGAGTTGAATCAGAAGAGCAACCTGAACATCAAATAGTTCCTAGATGTAGTGGGAGAGTTGTGAGACAGCCAGATAGGTATTTAAGTCTAAGAGAAGGCTTAATTGTCATCCCAGGCCAAGATGAAATGGATCCCATTATATATACACAGGCTATTAATGATGTTGATGTAGAAAAATGGCTTAACGCGATGAAGTAAGAAATAGATTCCATGTACGCTAATGAAGTCTAGATCCTTGTAGATTTACCACCAGGTATAAAAGGCACAGGGTGTAAATGGATCTACAAAAGGAAGAGAAGATCATATGGAAAGGTGGAGACCTTTTAAGTGAGATTGGTAACTAAAGGCTATACCCAAAAGGAGGGTATAGACTATGAGGAGACTTTTTCTTTGGTTGCCATGCTTAAGTCCATTAGGATTCTTTTTGCTATAGTAACCTATTTCGACTATGAAATATGGCAAATGGATGTCAAGACAGCAATTCTTAATAAGGATCTTGAGGAGACCATTTATATGGCGCAACCAGAAGGTTTTGTTGAGACAGGTAATGAGCATAAGGTATGCAAGTTGCAAAGGTCCATTTGTGGACTTAAGTAAGAATCTAGGTCTTGGAATATTAGGTTTGATAATTCTATCGAAATCTATAGATTCATACAAAACCTAGATGAGCTTTGCATTTATAAAAGAATACAAGAAGGCAAGGTTATTTTTCTAATCCTATATGTTGATGATATTCTGCTCATTAGGAATGATGCAGGAATGTTATCTACAGTTAAGGGATGGCTGAATGGATAGTTTTCAATGAAGGATTTGGGAGAGGCTAACTATATTCTAAGGATCAAACTTATAAGTGATCTTAAGAACAAACAGATAGCCTTGTCTCAATTAACCTACATTGAGAATATGCTCAATAAGTTCACCATGCAAGATTCCAAGAGGGGTTTCACACCTAATAGGCATGGAATCAAACTTTCAAAGGAACAAGCACCTAAAACCTTAGAGGAGGTTGAGTGCATGCATAACATTCTATATGCTTCGGCAGTTGGAAGTGGGACTTGTAAGCACATTTCAATCCAATCTAGGAATGGAGCATTGGAATGTAGTTAAGTGTATACTTAAGTATCTTTATAGGATGAAGAACTCAATGCTTGTTTACTCAGGAAGTAACCTTATTCCAATAGAATATAGGGATTCTGATTTCCAATTAGATGTTGATTCAAGGAAATCAACTTTTAGTTCTATAATTGTTTTAGGAAGTGGAGCCATAGTTTGGATGAGTGTCAAGCAATCTTGTATTGCTGATTCGACTATGGAGGTTAAGTATGTTACTGCTTGTGAAGCAGCAAAGGAAGCGTTCTAGCTCCACAAGTTCCTAAATGATTTGGAGGTAGTCCCAAAGGAAGAAAAAACCATTACACTTTATTGTGATAATAGTGGGGCAGTGGCTAATTCTGATGAACCTCATAACCACAAAGTTGCCAAACAAATTGAGCGAAAGTATCATCTCATAAGGGAGATAATACAACATGGAGAGGTGAATGTGGTAAAGACCCCCACAGAGTAAAACCTTGCTGATCCGTTTACGAAGATGGTGTCTTAAAAGAGTTTTAAGGGTCACTTAGTAGGGATGGGAATAGGAGGTATGTCATAAATGCTTTAGGGTCGTTACTTTAGTCTTAAAAAATACATTTTAGCATTTGCTTATTATGGACCACAATCTTGATGAGTGGTGAACTCATATATGCTTCATTATAATTTTAGATATGATTGGAATGAATTTTTACAGAGTATTAATCCAGTATCTATATGTTGGAATTATTAATTGAAACATGTATCAGGGAGCATTCACTTAAACAAAAATTTTACAGTGACATCATCATTTTTAGATGTTTTATGGAGATTGTTGACTAAACTGGAGCTAAAAGTTTGATGAACTAGCTACCTATCAAGTCTTAACACCAAGATGAGATCTTGTGTGTTAATCACCATATAGAGTAAAGCGAAAGATCTAGAAGGAAAAACAACCATAAGCGTAAAATGATAATTTTACCCTTTATTGTGTGGAAGGTTATAATAAGGTTCATAATGGGGTTTATAATTAGACATATTATTTGAAATATATGTTCTCATAATATTTAGTAATTCAAGAGTTCAACTAATTGTTTTTAGTGGAATGACATTTAGTTAATAAGCTAGAATTAATTCTAATAAGATTAAACTAATTATGGGCTTATTAGAACTTGAATTATCTAAGTCTAATAAGATTCCCAACTTGGCTTCAAGGAAGGTTATCAAGCAAAGTAAGAAATATAAATGAAGGTTTTAAAGCCCATGATTGAATGTTAGGCTTGCACTAATTAATGGTTAATTAGAAGCCTAAATGAACATTTAGAAATGGACTATACTTTGGTTTATTCTAATTAATTATATTAATTATATTAAAACAAATGGCTGGCTTTAATGATAGCATGTAATGTAACCTTTTTAGCATTCATTTGATTAAAGATGAAAGAGTTGTATTTGATGGATGATCTTCCTTCTTTCATCGCTGAAACCAAAATTGACATGTCATTTTAGGTTATTGGTCTTTTCATATAGACATCTTAAAACAAATGAGAAGTATTGGGCCCTATTTTTGGAGAGCAACTACGGAACTATAAAACGTGAGCGTATTCCAAAGCAATCTCCTTAACCCACATCGGTTCATCTTCATCTATCCATATCCTTACTTTCACTTTAAGTTCTCTCAAATTCACTTCCTCTGATACAATATCATTTCATGACAATTTAACAATCAATATTATTTCATCATACTCTCTATTCTTTACTCATTTAATTCCTTGCTTAACACAAATTCTCATCCTTCATAATTTCCTATCTTTCTTTTTCCAAAAAACATCTTACTTTTATGTAACCACAATTCCTGTTCAAAAATTCATCATCTCAAATCAATTACTTCCTCAAGTATTCCTAATTTCAACTCAACCTTATCCATACACAAATTCATATTTCCACTCAATGGTGTCCATACATAATTCATAATTCATTAACATCAAAAGATAAGAGTTTTACAAAGTTGTAATGGCATTTAAAACCACAATACATCAATGTCTCAGAATCCCAAAATACATAAGATGCTTGAACAATAATACTTGAAATGCAACTAAAAGCCTCATTGTTACAAAATCTAGCTTAAAATATAAAAATATGCAACTTGGAGCGATGCCTTGACCCCCTTTCACTCGATCTCATGTTCTTTACTTGAAGATTTGATGGATAAAGAGGGGGTGAGCTTAAAGCTCATGGGTAACACGTTTATAATTGAGAAATAAGCAAAAACCCTTTTGTAAAACTCATTTTCATTTAACCTTTTCATAACCATAGTAATTCCGCATTTAAAAATCATAAAAAACTTATTTCATGAAATTCTCAATTTGTTAAACAATTCACAATAGTACAAATCATGTATGCATCCATCTTGTCCAACATATCATGAGCACATAAGCACATCAGAATGGTTTGGGTAGATCCATAAACATGACGCACTACACATTTGCACATAATGGTCTTATGTAGTCATAAACTTGAGGGAGTTCATGAAATAGCTCCGTGCCGCCAGCGGGTAGGCGAGAGAAGCGTTTAACTTAGTCAACATGCAAGTGACATTTTAGAGGGACTTCCACAACCCACATAACACATATTTCATGAATTGAAAGCAGACTGCCCTAATGGAACATTTCGAACACATGATTTTTCTTGACATTTTGCCACAAAGGCATATTTGAAAACACAATTGTTCATGAACATGAAATATCTCCCATTTCATCAACCAAATTCACATATCAAAAATATAGTAATTTCTCAAATTATTTAAAGCAATAATGCAACAATTATGAAGCAATTTGAAATCATTTTATTCTCTTGCTTTTAAAGGAAACATTTATG
>JANZLD010000008.1:59621404-59636591 GCA_026413575.1 Erythroxylum carthagenense | reverse complement strand
AACTATAATGCATGTGCAATGCCACTTTTGCCTGTACTCTATCCAAATCCAATCCCAAATTACCAACATACCCGTCACGCCGATAACGAGATGTTACAAGTAATCATCTTTTCTTCTTACTTTATTAAAGAAATGAATCGTGTTGAGAATGAAGGAGTAAAGAGAGAAAGGGGTTTTGTGTTGGAAGATGATTTAAGAGAACCCATTGATTTTTTGGGTTTCTAAACTAGGTATTGGGTTTTTCTAACTTAGATGGATTATGGGTAGGTTAGATTTGAGCTTGAATTGTGTTAATTTCATTTGTTGTGATTTTGAAGTTTTAGGGATTTTATTGAATTGGAATTCAATGGGAGATTGGTTTGTTTTAGGAAATCAAGAGAAACCCTATCCAAGAGCAAGAGGAAGGGAACATTTGAGTTTGGATTTTCAAACGAAATGAGGTGGGTTTCATGTTTATAATTGAATAATGAGCCAATAAAATTTTTCTAAATCAAGAGAATAAAAATGATTTCAATTACTTTATAAATGTGCATATATTGCTTTTAAATGATTTAAAGAATTTTCTTGTATGTGTATACATGCTTAATTGATTTGGTTTGAATTGTTGTGAATGTGAAAAAACACATTGTGATTATGACCATGTTATACCTTGAAAAAGGTTATGACATTATGAATTGAATGAAAAGAAGAAAAAGCTTGAAAATATGAAAATATGATGAAGTCAAAGAAGCATGAGAGTACGAATTTGTGATTGACTAAATTGAGCATAAATTTGTTTGTGATTGGGCAAGAGAGGAACCCATTTCGTTAGTCACGAGCACATTGACCCATATCCTTCTCCCAATTGCCCGCTTGAGGCCACAAGACCTTGAGAAATCGGACTCGTTTTGTTCACGGTGAAAATTTTGATTTCTCCATTTCGTTCCACGGAACTCTCGAACCATT
This sequence comes from Erythroxylum carthagenense, assembly GCA_026413575.1. Classification (NCBI taxonomy): domain Eukaryota; kingdom Viridiplantae; phylum Streptophyta; class Magnoliopsida; order Malpighiales; family Erythroxylaceae; genus Erythroxylum; species Erythroxylum carthagenense. Next base: position 59,635,646 of record JANZLD010000008.1, on the reverse strand, counting down.
TGTTGTGCATTGCATCTGTGAATTGTCAAGTTGATGCATACATGATTTGTATTATTGTGAATTGGTTGAGAACTACGTTTTTCTTGAATTCAATAAGAATTTTCTACGACAAATGAATAATTTCAATGATTTTGCTTATTATCGATTAAAAACTATTACCCACAAGCTTTTAATCTCACCTCCACTCTCCTTCCCCTCTTCAGGTGAAGAAAATGAGATCGAGTAACCAAGGGACTAGGCATCATTCTATTTTTGCATTGTTTCTTTATATTAAGTTCGATTATGTAAAAATAAGACTTTAGATGCATTTTGAGAATTATTGGACTTAGTATCTTTTTTATTTTGGATTTCGATACCGATGATGTAATGTGGCTTGGAATGCTATTAAAGCTTTGTAAATTCCTATTTTTTTGTTAATGAAATATGAATTGCGTATGGGTGTTGTTGAGTTGGAATTAGATATACTTGAAGAAGTTATCCACTTGAGTTGATGAACTTTGAACATGAATTGTAGTTGCTTATAAGTGAGATATTCTAGAAAAAGGAAAGCTAGGATTTTTATGAATGATGCAAATTAGTGGTAAGGGATGAGTCAAATGAGTAGCAATGAGGGAGTTTAATGAAGTGAAGTTGGTAGTTGAATGGTTATGCTCATGACTTTCTAAGTTGTACATTGCAATTTCAAGTTTCTCATAAGGATGAAATTGGGTTTCTGACTTTAGTGGAAAAACCTGGATTGATCTAGGCTAAATTAGACAAAGTTGTCTACTTAAAAATTGTAGCTTATCGTTCTATATTTCCATTGATATAAAGTATGAAATTTTTGGACAATGGAGTTGAGAGATATGATCATTAAAGGTTTGCAAAGTTGTTTAGGATGGACTTTCGCGACAACTACATTGATTTGAAAATTTGACCCTTATAGAAGCAAAAATTGTTTTCTAGGTCTGTAAGGAAGTTATAAGTCTAGAATTCCTCTTCAAAACGGTCTTTAAATGATCTTAACCCGATATTTGTAGTGAAAGTTATGCCCTTTTTACCAACACAGGTTGGAGAAGAAGAGCAGGAAGGGAAAGTCGCGAAATGCGCGATCGCGACTTCGCGGCCTCTCATGTGCAGGTCGCGATCGTGCAACCCCAGCCTAAACATGTTCCACTTTTTTAACTATAACTTTGTCATCCGACCTTGAAATGACCTAATTTTGAAGCATTGGATTCTTAAAACATTGCTCTATCGCTCAACAAAAATTTATAGCTTTTAGTATTAATTTGAAAAAGATTGCTTGAATTGAAGTGAGGGGATTGGTTGGAAGAGTATAAGTTGGATATTTTTATTGAACTTGCTTCAGTATTTTGGTGATATCTTGATCTGAAGAGCTCCAAATGTGGTGATTATTATCCCTAATTAAAATAGAGACATCGAGCAACAAATTATCTGAAGGAATCAAATTTTAAATCGGTCCTTAAAACTTTCGATTACTGGTGTGAAGTTGAATATAGTTTATTGTTGCAGTTTAATAATAGTCCGAAAGTGTTCGGGCCATAACTTTTAGATTTTTGAACTAAATTGAATGATTTTTGGTATCTTTAAAAACTTAAGACTATGGTGAACAATGTTCTGAAGAAGTGAAATTGAAATTTCAATTTGAGATTTCCCAAAATATGTTCTGAAATAGAAAAATGAGTTTGCTCACGTTTTGTGACTCTGATTGTTGGACTTCGGAAGCGGGGTCCAATAACTCCGGTCACAACTTCCCTTATCTTATATGCATTCATATATTGAATGTTTCATATAACATATTCTCAGTCAATCACATAATTGCACATTCGCATTCAAATCACATTTATCATTGAACCTTAGTTCAACATTTAATAGAATTCTTGAGTAACATTTATTTCATCACATTCATATACAAGGAGCACTTCAATAACTCATTCATATACCAGAATCATCAGTCCTTCATTGTCCGAAATCAACATAATCAATTCACTTTCATTCAATAATTCAAACATAATATAAAGCAAACAAGTAAATGAGTGAGACTATCTAAGTTACTCACAAGTCACTTTGAAAGCTAATGCCTGGATATTCCAGCAACGTTTAGAGGTTGACGTTCCAGTTGCTCCTCTATATCAAATGACAGACAAATATCACCAATTACATAATTATAAGTGTTTAATAATGCACATTTATGTAATGAAATATGTACAAAGCGTGCTCATGACAATCCTCGGTATTTTTCAATTATCCTCATCATATAATCAATCCTATCCCAAAACTCACCTAAGAATATTTTATACTTAGGTTTATACCTCAATAAAACCATTAAAATCATACTTCATAACTCATTAAATCACTTTCAGGTTTTATGAAAACTGAATTTCGGGTCCATTGTCTTGTTCATTTAGACACTGAAAATGAAGTAATTTGGTAGTACTCTCTTCTAGAAATGTTTTCTACTATCTCTTAAGTTTCTAATGAAATAAAAATCATTCAAGTTGGTTTAGTAATCCAAAACTTATACCCCAACACTTTCGGACTATTCTTAGTCTGGAATAGTATACTATACTAAATTTCCATCGAAAAATTGAAAGTCTTAGAGACTGAATCAAAATTTAACTTCTTCAAGTAATTTGTATCCCTGTGTCTCTAGTTTACTCTATATAAAAAATAATCTCTTTTAGATGACTAAATAATAAGATATAACCGAAATACCCAAGCATATTCAGTGAAATCATACCAATTCATACTATTCCAACAGATTCCCTCACTTTCCTTCAATCAATATTTTCCAAATCAATTCAAAATTTATGAAGAAATAGAATAATGTGTCAAGAACCTATTGGTTTAATAATCAAGTCATATAGAGGTCTATAGAAGAAGTTATGGTCGAAAGAAGCAAGACTATTTAGTTTGCATGATGCTCTCGGGTGCACAAACTATTAGAGAGCACAGTGTCATGATGTGACAAGTAAAACCGTGGTCCAGCAATAAACACTAAGGAGCATGAGAAAGAGAAGCCATGGGTTTGAGTGACTCACGGGTGTGAGGAAAAAAATCACGGATGTGAGAAAGTAAAGTCACAGGTGTGAGGGACTCACGCCTATACACACTCAACCAGACCCATCCCACGTTTTTCACTCCCTCTCTCCCAAATGACTTCAGATGGCTAAGATATATTTTGAAGGTGTAGATTAGTGTGTTACAAGTTCAATGGTTCAAGTATCATGTCATTGGAGGCCAGATGAAGGAGATATAGTCAAAAGATCGAAGGACGTTGTGTCAGCCTCCAACCTCAGAAGTCGCGATCGTGTATAAGCACGATTGCAAGTTGGCTATAAACTTGCAAAGTCGCGATCACACTTCGTCTCGATCATGACTTTTCAGTTGCACTACCTCATGTATAACCTCCATAATTTTCAATCTAGAAATCCAAAATTTTCAAACTTTATATCATTAAAAAGATAAAGAAAGATCTACAACTTTTATGAAGACAATTTTATCAAAATCTTCCTAGATCAATATAGCTTAATCAAGGAAGTTTTAGATCACATTTTTACCCCTATATTTCTTTTCTCTCTTTTATTCTAAACCAACTTCTCTAACGTAACTTCTTTCACTAAATTCAATGCTTCAAATTCATTTCTACTCTTTCTGCTCTATTTCCATTCAACTCATTCACCACACATTCACAGTACAACTAAATATGCAAGTCTACTCAAAATTCTCAAAATCATAAAAAAGCAAATATCAGTCATGCATCTTCTTCATGTTCTGCATTTCAACATTGTCTGCACTTCAACTTTTCTATATATTCTCTATTTTTCTTCTCAGCTTTCTTTTTAAACAATCTCTCTCATCTCCAAACATCATCATACAACTATTCTTCAACTCTAAATTCTTTCTTTTATTTATCTCTTAAAACACTGTAAACTTAGGTATACAGTGAATACACAACCATAAACAGAGCATTTGCTTGTTCTTCTCTCCAAATTTTTCTACACTTAATCATACATGTTTCTTATGATCTTTCAACTAATAAATCATTTATACACTATCTTAAGACATCTAGATCTTCAAATATTTGAAACTCACACAAAAAATTTCATATATTACCCCATGATCTTCATAAAAAGGACCATTTTTCTTTATGATCATGCAATGAAAAATAATTGACCATTTTTGCTTCATAAACCAATAACTCTAAAGGATTTACACAATACTTACTTGATATTGCTCCAAAATCTGTAAAAGTTTAAGAAGCCCTAGTTTCCATGCCATTCATGTACACCATTCTAGAGGTTGGCAAGCTTCAGTTTATCATAAGGAAAATGGGAAGGAAACCAAAATTAAGAGTGGAAATGAACAGATGAAACAAGGTGTGACTTGGGTGAAGGTTTGATGGAAAACTCTATGTAAATGGAAAAATTGAGAAAGAAGTTACGAGGGAGATGAAGACAAGAGTACAGTACTTGGTCTTTCAAGGTTAAGAAAATTTAACTTAAAACTTGGAAACTTGTCCACTTCTTAAGCTCTTAGCTAATTTCCTACCTAGCTAGTTCTTATTGAACTAGTTCCCTAACTCTCATCCTTTAATTTTAGTTATCTCCAAAGTTTTCCAAGTCATCTCCTCATAAGTTTTCTTCAATATCACTACACTCATTTCTATTTTCCATACATCAATTTGTTTGCCAAGTGACATTTTTCCTAATACGATAACATCCAGCAATTTCAGAAATTATTCCTAAAATTCACGAAGATTCAAAATTAACAACTACACTCACCAATTAAATTTTTAATACAACAAATTCAAAATTCTCAATAGTATCACATAACAATTCAATTATACCCAGAATTATCCGTGAATGCAAAAGTATGCTCCTTTATTTTTTATCCCCAAAAAACCAATGATTAAAGGCTTTTAATCCATAATATAATCATGCACGGCCCGTTATTTTTGTGGTAATTTAAGCCCCTTACATTTCATAAAATAATCATCAAATAGAAGGGGCTTATGAGCCCCTTCCTTTTGGCTGTTCATTTAAACTCTATTATAGATCCTAACATCTCATATCCTCTTCATAATAGTTATCTACTAATCTAGATATAAAGGTTTGCTTACTGAGCTTGCAAGATAACTTATTCTAGTAGTGGACTAAAACTCCATTAATATATCAAAGCCTTAATTTAATTACTTTTAGTATATTGATCTTATTAGAGAATCTAGACAAGAATGATGTCATCTAAACCTTGTTTCTTTAAGTTATTTATAGCATATCAATTACACAAAAGGAAAAAATCTAATATTAATAAAAAAAATCCTACTAATATGCTTGACCACTTAAATGCATCATCTTTAAGAACATCAACTCGAGGAGAAATAATGGGGTTGTCTCTAGGAGATAGGGATATGTACCTTAACTTTTAAAAGTGGAGATATCACTCATTACCTAGTTCCATGATTTTTTTGGCAACTATAGGGCTAAGATCTAAAGCTACAGGAGAAAAGGTTAAGGTAAAGGAAAGGTTAAAAGCAAAACAATAAATATAAGTTACAAGCTTCAGAGATGAACATAAGGCCTACAAGAGCTTTGTAAGGGTAACACAAGAATAGGAATAGAGGTTGAAGAATCAACTAAAAAAAGGGCAAAAGTTGAGGGAACAAAGAATGCAAGTTTAAAAAATAGGGGACTTTATAAGAATAGGAAATAGAGAATGTAAGAGTGGCTGCAACTAGTGAGGAAGAGGCTATAGTAGAAGAGTTGTAAAATAAAGGGGTAGATCATAGAAAAAGTTGGAAGTAGATTATAAGTGAAGTTCAAGTGAGAGTTTTAAGCTTAGGAGGGGTGAAAGAGAGAAAGGAAATGAGGTTGGGGAACTACAAGAGGAGAGGGGAGAAAAGCAAGAAGGTGAAAAAGCATTACTTAACCCCTAAGGCCAAAGGAGGAGCCTAGTTTGATTACCAAATGAGAAAGGAATCATAAATTGGTATATATGAGAAAGCACTCACGTAAGATCATTAACTACGATAGGAAACTCAAATAAGGTTTTGAATAGAATAGAAACTTAAGTGGAGAAGGAAAACAAACAAAGCATTCAATCAGGACGAAAGAGAGGAGATGATTTTCTTTGTTCAAAATGGAATTTTTTTGCTCACTCATATAATTAATATAATTTTATACAAATATTTTTTAAATTTTAATTAAAATTAATTTAATTATTAATCTTAATTTAATTAAGTTAAATAATTATTTTAATTTTGAAATTGATTTAAAGTTTTAATCCATGACTAAGAATTAGGTTTCTTCTATTCAAGTTTGAAATATAATATGATAACTATATTCAAACTAAACATTAACTTAACCCAAAAACCAAACAAACCATATTCCATTTTTAGATTATACTAACCCAGAAATCAAATAATCTTAATTTACAAGTTTTAGGTTACCGTAACCTAGTAACCAAACAAGGTTTTTCTTCTTTAAGAACTCTAGCCATCATTTGCCTCCTAACCTAAGCACCAATCGACATCTTATGTTGTCATACTAATAACTTCCATCGATAACACGAGAACAAGCATCCACCACATACAGAGGAGTAGAATGCCTTTACCATGCAATCGATTTTTTTAGGAAGGAGATCATTTGTTCCTTTAATGTTGTTCCCAAGCAATTTTATCCACACAATTTATTGTAACAAATGATTAAGATAGCTTGGGCACAAGATGGCACAGGATAAAGGGAACAAAAGATCTGTTCCCTATTTTTTAAGCCATATGTCATGGACAAATAGCTAGCTATATTCATAGTTGTACCATTGAGTTCTTGCCGCAGAAACCACCATGTACATCTACAACACTAATAATCGTCGTATGTCACTAAAAGCACGCCGTCACCATCTAACTAACGAGAGAAACTATTATATGTTCTCACACCAAAACAGTTGTGAAAAATTCACAACCTAAATTTCAATAGAATTAGGTGAAAGTAGAAACATAAGTAAGAAAGAGACCAAATCCCCTTTAAGATCTTAGACTTCTTAAATCAATATTAATCAAGAACAAAAGAATATCTTCTTGATTACTTTCAAGTAATTAATTATGTATTAATAACTTAATTATCCAAGTATAACTTATGTAATATTCAATGATAACTAATTTAATTATTTTTAATTAGGATAGATCTTAACTAGTATTAAATTGTTGATATTATTATATAAGATATTTTAGAGATCCCAATTAAAAAATCACTTATACAATCATTAAAATAAATACTTTTATAGGCACATAAATAATATTTTATATAAAATTTTCATGTCAAGTTATTTAAGTAGACTTTTTTTTACCCATTAATCACATTTATTTATATATATCTATATTCAATTTATGGGATTGAATTTACTTCAAAAATAAATATTTATAAATGACAATTTTTATGCTTTATTTTTTTACTAAAGGACCCTTACGGGCTCACAGGGAAACTATGACACCTTTCTGGTTAACATAATGGTTAACTCCTTTCTAAACCACCGTACTGGTTGCATCATCAATTAACCAAAGTCAGATTGGAAGTATCACTACGTAGGAAGTTCCAATTATCGGAGTCTTAGAGCCCTCAATGCCTATCCATTAGCTCACATAGGAATTTTTGCTCACGCCTCTTAGGAACCCTACTTCACTCACATACTCTTACTCGTCATTCCCCGTTAATGTTTTTGGCTCAAGGCAGCAGATAGATTTAGAAGCAATAGTTCCTAGACTATCATAGACTTTCTAACACACAAAATCCTCGTTAGAGGCGAGTGTAGAACATACTCATCCTACACCTTAGACACTGAGGCAAACATTGATTTCTTTCCAGATTTGAACTTTTCTAAAATGAGAAGGGAGTTTATAAGAAAACTAACTTCTTCATTTTTCAAAATATTTGAATGTACATGTAAGTCTGCTTACAACTGAAACTAAACCTTGCTTTTATAAGAAAAGTTAGGGGTAGAAATGTAAATCTTCCTAAAGACTAAATGATTACACTTTAACAAAAGTAAAAGACTATTTCAACTAACCTTATTACAAAGGAATCTACTTTAACCAAAATTCCTAAAGCAAATAGTGCTTAGGTACAAAAGTCTAAAAGCAAACAGTGCTTAGGTACAAAAGTCTAAAAGCAAACAGTAGAAAAGACTAAAGGTGAAAAAGAAGATGATAAGATGAAATCTTCAATAGTTTTTGATGGTGATATGTGGTTCATCTTTCATTACGTCAGTAGTTGTCTCAAAAGGCATGCTTACTTTACAGGTGTAAAGTAAGGTCTTTATCATGTCTCACAAAATAATAGATCCAAAGAACCCAAAAAATTATTGATGGTGACTAGGTGAGTGCCAACTTTGAAGATTAGATAGGGAGTCTTGATCACTTGAGTCAATAGTGTCAGCATGATGAGATCTCTTTCTTTTGCTGTGACTGATTTATGCCATGTGTAACTCATACAGGAATTGATCTAACTAATCTTCGTCAATGGTAGGAGCTTCTTCTTTAGCATTCTGAGCATCTTGGAAAACCGAGTTGGATGGTTGAGAAGGTCCTGCAGTTTGTCAGACACCTGTTTCAACATCTTCTAAGTCTATACCATAGTTAGGACTATTGGAACTAGGAATGTTGACTTTTGGTGCTTTAGGTTCACTAGGCATGAATTCTCCAAGATGTGGTCCAACAGATGTTAATACTGGATGATCTGGAAAGTGATTAAGCTCCTTAAGCAAGTTTCTTAAAGAGGATAACACATTCTCCTTATATCGTGGCCAATACAAGGATGTATGCCAAAATTGGACATATTGTTCACTGTAGAGTACTCCAGTATGTGTTTCTCTGTAAGGAGGATGTACAATGAAGAAGCATTGAGTATTTTGTCGTCTTGCTGAAATTGTCCAGAGACGATGCTATTGAATGATGATGTCTCACTGATGCTTCCATTGGGCTAAAGGTTGGAACCATTCTAAGAATGTACACGATAAAGAACTATCATTGTTTTGATTACAGAGATGTTGATACAGTTGAAGAGGAGAAACTGTAAAAGCACAGGCATATAAAGCAGATAATGCCCAAAGATACCATAATGTATTTTCAGATAGAGGTTCTTAAAGTAGAATCACAATTTGGTATGGTGCTTTAACGTTGAACATAACAGGATTTCCAATAAAATTATGTTCATGCATAAATAGATGCAAGTAATAGAAAAGACTACTATGAGCAAATGAGGCAACTTCAAAAACACTAATAGGAGGCCTAGTTAGAGGACGAAAAGCTTTTTTGGTAAGAGCAAAAAGAATATTTCTATCCATTCTACCAAATTGTTGGGAACCTAAAGCAAAATCAAATTTATTTTTGTGATTTTGTTGAAGGGAAGGAAGATACTTATAGTGCAAAAAAGTATATGGAGGCCAAGGTGGATGTTGCCAAAGTTGTGTAGCCAAGACTGCAGTTTTTTGTGTGAGATATTTGACAACTGACAGTGATTAAATATCATAAAGCATTATGAGACAAAGATTCTAAAAATTTTCTTTGAGATGCTTGACAACTATAGTTTGTTCTTTTCCACATTCTTCCGTAAGAGCTTAGATAAGCATGAATTGTAGGTAGCCACATATGGAATAAAATGTCCAATGTAGTTAACAATTCCAAGGAACTGTTGAATTTGTTTCATAGTGAGATGTTCATCCGAAAATTGCAATAATTCCTTAGCAATATGTGGACTTGGATGATAGAATCCATCTTTAAATAGCATTCCAAGAAATTCAATTTCTGTTGTACCAATAGTTCTTTTTAAGGTCGAAAGTATAATCCCATACTATTTAGTAAGATCCAAAAACTTATCCAATAAGACTTGATGTTGTTTATGAGTCTGCAAAAATAGTAAGATGTCATCGATGTAGGTCAATGCACTGTTTAGAATAGGCTCATAGATCTTAGTAATGGATTTCTGAAACAGTGATAGAGCGACTTTAAGCTCAAATGGCATCACAGTCTATTAGTATTGAGCATCGGGAATGCAAAATGCAGTCTTATAATGTTCTTCAGGGTGTATAACCAATTGCCAAAATCCCGCTTTAAGATCAAACTTTGAAAATATAATAGCTTCCTTGAGAAATATTACGTGTGTATTGATTTTGGGTAGAGGAAACTTGTCATCCTGCTGGAAAGCATTAAAAGGCTTGTAGTCAATGACTAATCTCTTTTTACCACGCTTTTGCTCTGAATGCTTATTGACCTAGAATGCTTGGCAAGCCCAATCCAACTTTGTGGGCTTGATCAATCCTTGTTGCAACAGGATTGCATACTTATCTAGTGCTAGCTTTAAGTCATCAGGGTTTGTCCCTAGATGTGTAGCTTTCGTAGGATTATTATCCTCATTTTTCTTGAAAGGTAGACTTATGAAAAAGTCATCATTTTTTCATAGAGGATATGGATGAGTAAACTGTGCATAGGAATCTGGACAGTATTCCAACAGTTTATCTCGAAGTCTAGTGTAATGCGTTGGAACCTGTGTAAGTTCAAACACATTTTTTATGTCAATGTATGGACTACAAAGGTTTTGATACTTGAGGTTTGTGGATTGGATTAATAAAGGATGGGCTTTACTGTATGTATCCATTCCCATCAAAATGTCTGGGCCTGGTATATTGCTTCCAAGTACTTTAGTTCAAACTGTACACTAAGGAAAGAAGTGAATGCCAATTCATCTTCTTGTAATTATCCCAATTTTGAAAGAGTTACCATCAGTGGCAGTATAAATACTCTTCATGTGAAGTCCATGCTTCTGATGATAAGATTTTGGGCTTCATGATTGTATAGCTTAATCCTATATCCATAAATCTAATAGCCTTAATGGGCTGATCATATTTATCTTATTGAAACAACTGCATATGGATATATGGTCGTTAAACTAGATTACGATCAGTCTTCATACGTGTCTGCTATAACATGTACGGTGAATCATCATCAGTAGATGCATATGCATATGATGATTTTCCTTCATCTATAGATACAGAGACAGCAAACTGTGTATCATTGTTCTCACAAGATTGTTCCTCTAAAATTTCTTCAATGTGATTTTGAGGATGAATAGGCAAGAGTTTTTTGAGTTTATCCAGGAACTTGGCATCCTTCCTGGTTACCCGAGGACACTTGTTAGAGTAATGATCAGGGCTTCCATAGATAAAACATCGACCTTTGTTTCGATGTGAAGACTTTTTGAAGAACTACATATATTTGCGCTTTTTGCCTGTGTTCTTCTTCTTGAAGTTTTGCTTCCAAGGCTTTTGCCTTTCTTTCTTCCTGTGGAATGCTCTCCTTTGGTAGACTTGAGATTGATGAGCTTTCTTGCTACTATGACACTTACAAGTCTGTTTATCTTTACACTTAATCTGGAGATGAGGCTGTTTGCAAGCCTTTTTTAAAACTGGACCCACTTTGAGGATATTCTTGAACAAAGTATGTTGATCACATAGTTTGTCAAGAGACATTAAAGCAAGATGGTAGATTTTTCCAAGAGATATAGTTTACATGTCTCTTTGTAGAGAAACTATGGTCTGTTGTAGTTCTAGCTGTATTTCATCTAGAAGGGATGAGATAAAAGTATATCACAGATTAACATCATTCCATCCATTCAAGAGATAATACCTTTCTATCATGCATTTGTAATGCCTTTGAAGATCATTCTTATTAAGAGAACATTTCATCTTAAAATATTCCTGACGGATCTGTTTGTCAATCAACTGGAAGTCACCAATAAATTCCTTGCGAATTATGCCAAGTAGTGCTCCAACAGTTGAAACTTGTATGTACTGAAGTCATTGATACTCATTTATACTTTGCCACTATTCTCACAAAGTACCAATGAACTGAGATGCAAATTCAGACAAAATATCCTGAAGAGGATGATTAGGTCTAGTCATTTGTAGATCAATCCATGCACCGAATTCATGTATTTAATCCCTCAATTTCTTAGGTAGGAGATCATCAAATGTAAACCAAGGACCCGAAGTAGGCTTGGTGTTCGGCTGTGTAGGGATAGCTGCACTTGTTGCTTGAGGTGCTGGTTCCAGTCTGAAAGGTTCAAAAACTGTGGATTCAGCTTCACTGATTTCTGGTTCTACTTTAGTATATTGAGGCATTGTCATCAGAACATTGGATAGCTGTGATAAGTCAGCAAAGTTGTCTGACCTTCCTGATTCAGTTGATTCATTGGCAAGATCTGAAGTTTGTAGTTCAAATGAATCTTCAGATGGTGTTGCGAAAATCTCAGATGTACCACTCTGGGTATTACAATTGTCTTCTGATTCTTTTACAGATTCAAAATCTTTTACAAGAAGTTTAGTAGTAAGAGTAGCTATGTACTCTATCTATTTAGCTTTATCCTTTTCAAGATAAGAGGTACAAGGTTGTACTGGTGGTGGAGATGATGAAGGAGTATTGATCCTTAATGGCTTTCTCTATTGTTTAGATGGTTCAATTGGTGTATGAGAAGAGGATGCTTCTAGAACCTTGAAAGACTCAGGAACTCAAGTTTATGCACACAATCAAATGTAGACTTTGGCTTTGATTGTTGAGGCTTTTCTTAAGTTGTCTTAGGATGTATATACTGTCTAATCAAAGGGTAGTTGAACTTGAATACCTTCAAATAGTCAGCTTCTTCTAGACACCGTTGATATGAAGGAGATGGATATGATGGCTGTAGATTCGCAAAATTTGAAGAAGATGAGCTATATATTTGTTGAGATTAAGCCGCATGCATATCAGCTTCCATTTTTCGTACAACTCCTTGCATCTCTTGTATCATATGAACTTTGAAGTCGAAGTCTGGCCCCATGTAATGGGTAGAGATTTAGTGCTTGATTTCAGCATCAAGACGCTGAATCTGAGTTTTGTAAGATCGATACATCGTTTGTATCTGTTCCGAAATAGAATCGACTTTCTTGTGAGTAGCAATATTTTTTTGACTAATTCCATCCAACTTGGAATCAATCCTTTTCAAAACTTTGTTCTGGGCTATTAAATTAGATGTCTGCCAGTTAAGCACTTCATCACTTGGATTTGAAATTAGTGTTGCTTGTGAAGTAATTCCTGACACTCTAATATAAGGGCTAAAGATAACCCACTGTGATTCATCAGTACTCCTAGATAGTTGAGAAAAGTCATCCTCATATGGACCTGCCAGCATACAAAGTTGAGGAGTAGGAGTCATAACAAGAATTGCTGGCTTAGATCTGTATGATCTACCAGTAGATCTACAAGGATCTAACTTAGTAAACATAGACGACTGGAGCATCTCTCGAAGAGACTTTGATCTAGATTTTTCTACCATAGATAAACCATTATAATCGTCTGGATCTGGATCACCACCAAGAGGGTGATAGTCACGAGAAGGTAAGCACCGAGATTTAGGCTTTGATTTCTTCTTCCTTCTTCATTGATATCTTGGATCATCATCATCAATATCTGACTAAGGGTTGAGATAGATTTCACAGTCTTGTTTGCAAATGAATGGGTCAACATCCCATACGAAATGTTCACGATGATGACTAATATAGACTAGATCTCCATTAGATTTGAAATAATGAATAGGAGGATCGTCTTTAGCTTTCGTATGAGAAAATACAGGCTGGATCTTAAGGCTCATTGCCCTAGATGATAAATTTGATAGATCTTGAGGTTCAATGGGCTGGATTATCAGGATAGACCCTGATGTTGAAGGACCAGGCGTGTCGTTACTAGGTCGTGTGTAGATGGATTTGACTGAGCCATCTCTCAGTGTCTGCAGAGTTGAAGGAGTTGTAGTATAAAAAGAATGTCGATGAGGTACGTGGAATACCTTTTGGTCGTTGGTAATCCATTATATTGGCATCAACTTTTCAAGCTCCTGCGAAGGTAGCTGCTTCGGGATCTAGATGATAGTAGTCTGATCATTGGCATGATCAAAGACCATGTAAAGAGTATCCGAAGTAGAATTTGGAAAGTTTATGTCTAAGGCATGATTCTGTAGACGATAGATCATTTAGTGATGTAACGTAGCCATGATGACATCTGGATCTTATGCTGCTCCAGTTGTAGCGCCCCCTTACCATAGAGTATCCACCGAAACGCCCGTAGGTAATTCCAGTACATATCCTACGACAAGAGACCACTACTGACAACTACCACTAAACTCCTCATGGCATCACAATCATGAAGCAGTACGAAGAACTTGGC
>JANZLD010000008.1:59608060-59618876 GCA_026413575.1 Erythroxylum carthagenense | reverse complement strand
GCAGGTGCCCTGCTGGCCCCTGCCCAGGGCCGGCTTTGCGTACATCTACAACACTAATAATCGTCGTATGTCATTAAGAGCATGTCGTCACTATCTTACTACTGAGAGAAACCATCATATGTTCTCACACCAAAAGAGTTGTGAAGAATTCACAACCTAAATTTCAATAGAATTAGGTGAAAAATAGAAAATAGAAACACAAGCAAGAAAGAAACCAAATCCTCTTCAAGTTCTTAGACTTCTTAAATCAATATTAATCAACAATAAAAGAATATCCTCTTGATTACTTTCAAGTAATGAATTATGTGTTAATAACTTAACTATCCTCGTATAACTTATGTAATATTCAGGGATAACTAATCGCATTATTTTTTAATTAAGATAGATCTGAAGTAGTATTAAAATGTTGATATTCTTATATAAGAAATTGTAGAGATCCCAATTAAAAAGTCACTTATACAATCATTAAAATAAATATTTTTACAGACACATGAATAATATTTTATATAAAATGCTTATGTCAAGTTATTTAAGTAGACTTTTTTTATCAATTAATCACATATTTATTTATATATATCTCTATATTCAATTTATGGGATTGAATTTACTTCGAAAATAAATAAATATATAAATGACAATTTTATGCTTTATTTTTTTTTAAATTTTGAAACATGATTACCAACAGTTTAGGAGAATATATAATTGTAATATAGATCTCACGGTTATGGATATGATCTTACTGTACTTTTAATTAAAAAATATATTTATCTTATAAATTTTATTTTATAAATAAATAAATTAAATATATATAAAACAATAATTATACAATAATACGATTAAGTGATTGTCTCAGTAGATAATACGATTAAGTGATTGTCTCAGTAGATAATTACTCTCAGTTTTGTTGATGCAATCACTGACGTTTGCGATGTTTGAATTTTCCAAAAGCAAAACAAATGTCTCATGACACAAACTACCGATGTCGATTCCACTCAAATAATTACACGAAAATAGGCTCATAGTTGCCAGAAAGAAGAAGAGAAACTTGACCTGGAACTCTTCCCTATCCTATAAATGCCACATCAAAAGATGCTAAGATGCAGGTGTTAAGATCCAAGCGAATTTGCAATGGTTGATGAGGTGAAGCTATTGGGGACTTGGGGTAATCCTTTGAATGGCAGAATAGAGATAGCTCTGAAACTGAAGGGTATACAGTACGAATACATAGAGGAAGACCTATCAAACAAGAGTGCTTTGCTTCTCAAGTATAACCCAGTTCACAAGAAAATCCCTGTCTTTGTACACAATGGAAAATCAGTTGCAGAATCTCTTGTCATTCTTGAGTACATCGATGAGACCTGGAAAGATCATCCCATCTTGCCCAAACACCCTTATGACAGAGCCATAGCTCGTTTCTGGGCTAAATTTGTTGACGAAAAGGTGAATTCAGGAATTCATGTATCTTCATATTCTTACCCAACTTGTTTCAAACCAAACAAAACCAATCTCAGTTTTTTTTAAATTGATGCGTGCTTATTATACGCAGATCCTGCAAACACTAAAGAAAGCTCGCGGCGCGAAAGACGAAGAGCTACAAAAGATCATAGAAGAAGCTGGTGAACAGATGAAGATTCTTGAGAACGAACTTAAAGGAAAGGATTTCTTTGGAGGTGAGACTATTGGGTACCTAGACATTGTTGCGTTTTCTGTTGCCTACTGGTTTCAAGTGCAGCTTGAAGTCTTGGGAGTGAAGTTCCTCACCGAAGAGAAATTCCCAGTTGTTTGCAAATGGATTGGAAGGCTGCTCGATATGGATGTGGTCAAATCATGCGTGCCTCCAAGAGAGAAACACGTTGCTTTTATTAAAACTCTCATTGAAAAAGATGCAAGAGCTGCTTCCAAATAAAGAGCCGTTGAAGTATATGTATGTGGTTTCAATAAATCTCTTGTTCTTGTTCTTTCCCCTGTTGGTTCATGTGCTTACTATTTTGAATAAAGTAATCCTCCTCACTATTCACATTTCTCAGTAGAGAGGCAAAGCTACAGCACTTAATTCAACTTCTGAAAATAAAATATGAAAATTATTAATTGAATGAACAAGAAGAAGTAGACTAAGAAGTTTTTGTCTTATTAAAGTCAAATACTTCACAAACCTGAGTGGATTACATAATACTTTCTCGCAGATACGGACAAATGTTACTAAGTTATTAGACCCCATACTATTGACAGATGTAGCTGCTTCTATTATGGCCCAGCAAAAACTTATCTGGGCCATTTTAAGATACCAGAAGTCAAGAAGTTGGAAAATTGAGGTTCAATCACTCTCTGATTTGTCAAATCTGAACTTGGGATAAGGCAATCACATTGTCAACATCGTCTATCTTCATCTTAGGAAAACATAGCAACAAGAGGAAAACCTGGCAATCAATGACCAGTAACCATTTCCGTCGTGTAATCCATGTAAGCAGTGACCAACTTCCTTCCGGTTGCCAGAGTATCGCCATTAGTCAACCGCAGCAGCACAAGCGCCCCTAATAACCACAAAAACTTCATGCTTTAGCAATGGCCGTAACATTAGAAATTTTCCGCAATCATAGACAATTCGAACATAATAATCGCAAGAAAGAATTCCATGAACCTGAAGCAGTACGACCAACTCCGACTGTCATAACCACAGTAACCAGATGTAAATCACAACCATCTCCCATCACGCTTCCGCGATACCTTCGCAACCTCCCAATGCTGAAGAGGCGTCAGTGTTGAATTTGAGGAGGTTACTTTAATAGAAGATTTTCGTCATGGATTTAACGAAGGAACATACTCGTAGGAAGATACTAATAGATTTTGACACCACATTTTAACCTAAAATTTTAAGATATTAAATTTATGAGTCTTTTTTACTTATATTTTTTTTACTATTTTTATCTCTTTCTAATGTAGGATTCTTATTCACATTTGGCATTTCAACAATCTCCCTCTTAAATGCGAAATTTCACATTGGACTTGGACTTCTTCTTAAGCAGAAGCCTTTTTACTTAGCAATTCGAGTATCTAGCATCACCAAAAGCCTTTTTATTTTACTAGTCTAGACTTACCAAGAGTCTCCTTGCTCTTCTTTGTGGAGAGGCAACCACGAGATTCGACTACCATTTACTCGTCCTTTGCCAAACCACCGACTTCGATATCACTTGTTAGATCCGAGAGCTCACTTTCATAAGAGATTTTCACTATAGATTTAGTGAGAAAACATACTTATGAGTTTTGATACTACACTTTAACCCAAACCCTTAAAGAATTAAGTTTATGGGTTCTTTCACTTATATGCTCGTCAGTAGGTCTAACTCTTTTCAATTTATGATTCTTACTCACATTTGATATCCCAATAATTATAAATTTTATGTTCGAAACATAACATCTCCATGGTACTCATTTAGTGTGGCCATTGGGCATAGCTTTTTTTGGTATTATATAAATTAAACTCTTTTTATTTATTTATAATTTTTTATTAAACAATTTATTTCACTATTTATATTTATATACCAAGATTATTATCTAGCAATATATTATGACCACCTAAATGTTAAGAAAGTCAAATTATTTTTTCTAACTTTTCCGTGCATTATTTTTCTATATAATATAATCTTTTCATCAATCATTATACAATATTTTGATTATACATAAAGTATGAAAGTAAAGTCTACTCCATATTAGTCTAAACATATTAGTTCTCTTATAATAGTAAGTGATTCATTTAAATGAAATTTAAAAAATATTTTCGAATATCCATTTTACCTTGACTAAAAATTTCTCAAATCAATACTAATAAAGAATAATAAAATAATCTCTCTAATTAATTTAAAGTGATGAATCTTATATTAATCATTCAACTATTTTCATATAGTTTATGTTACTCCAATATCAATTGAGTTTCTCTTTACTAGGATAGATCCGTAATAGTATTGAAAAATAGCAATTCTTTTATGACATATTTTGGAGATCTCAAGTTAAAAGATTTTTATGCAATTCTCATAATGAGAATTTTCATAAATATATAAATAATGTTATAAATAGAATTCTCATATCAGGTATGTTTAGTGAACTTATTCTTTATCAAGCACATATATATTTATTTATGTATCTCCATATTTTAGTATATAATATCTATTACTTCTTTCACAAGGAAAAAACATACATTTCTAGCCTTTTAGATAATGTCCACTTAGCTTCCGCAATACCTTCGCAACCTCCCAATGCCAAAAAGGCGTCAATGTTAAACTTGGGAAGCCTGCTTTTATGAAAGATCTTCATTATGGATCTAGCGAGGGAACATACTTATGGACTTTGACACTACACTTCAACCCAAAATATTAAGGTATCAGGTTTATGAGTCATTTTCACTTATATGCCCTTCATTAGCTCCATCTCTTTCTAATATGGGATTCCTACTCATACTTGACATCCCAACAATCTCTCCCTTAAGTGTTAAGTTCCACATTGGGCTTGGACTTTCCCTTGAGCAAAAGCCTTTTTGCTTAGCAGTTCGAGTATATGGCATCACCAAGAGCCCTTTTACTCCATTAGTCTGGGCCTACCAAGAGTCTCCTAGCTCTTCTTCGTGGGGAGGCAACCAAGAGATTCGACCACCGTCTCCATACTTGTCCCTTGCCAAACCTTTGGCTTTGATATCACTTGTTGGATTTGGAGAGCCCACTTTCATAAGAGATCTTCATCACAAATCTAGTGAGGGAACATACTTATGGATATCCAGACATTATTACGTTTTTTGGTTTCAACTGTAGCTTCAAGTCTTGGGAGTGACGTTCCTCACTGGAGAGAAATTCCCAGTTGTTTACAAAATGGATTGGAAGGCTAGTCGATATAGATGCGGTCAAATCATGTGTAACTCCAAGAGCGAGACACCTTACTTATATTAAAACTCGCATTGAAGATGTAAGAGCTACTTCTAAATAAAGACAGTGAAGTATATATATGTAGTTCCAATAAATCTCTTGTTCTTGTTCTTGTTCTTTCCCTTGTTGGTTTATATGGTTACTAAGATTGTCTTTAATAATAAATCCAAGTTAGTTTGAATAAAGCAATCCTCCTTACTATTCACATTTCTTAGTTGAGGTGGAAAAAGCTACAACACTTAATTTAATTGTTGAAAATAAAATATGAACTTTATTATTATTATTATTATTATTATTATTATTATTATTATTAATTGAATGAGAAAGAAGAAATAGACTAAGAAGTCTTAGTGTTATCAAAGTCAAATACTATACAAACCTGATTAGATTATATAACGGTAGCTTTAAGCTAAATATAGTTGCCCGAAATGTAATTCGTATTAACAGTAGGAGTTGCTTCTATTATGCCCCACCAAAACCAATATTGCCATTTTAAAATACTAGACGTCGAGAAGTTTTTTTATAAAAAATAAATAGAATTAATTAATAAATAAGAGAGTCATATAAGCTAAAAATGAGAGTACCCTTATCTACCTTACCTTTCAAGGCAAAGCATTAAGAACAAGAAAAACGAGCTAAAAATACATGCAAAAAAGTTATGCTAAATATGCAATGAGAAACGAATGTTTGAGCTGCAAGTCAGGTGTAAATTCTTCATCAAAATGAGTTCTCAGACTTTAGTGATGATCATAAATATCAAAGCTTCCTTGGAAGAAAGTTTACTAGCAAAACATCTCAGGTTGCATTCTCTCAAAAGCGTGTAGACACAACTTTGCATTGCGATAGTATGAATATGAAGATTTGGTTTCGAGTAGTCAATCTGAGTTGAGATTCTATGGTAATGTCTGTGAGAGATTCCCTTAGATCAGACCATGAACATTTAGCAGTAACATAATCCCAAATGGATTTGTTAAAGGGACATTTGAATAGACGATGGTTATGTGATTCATCATACAATGAGAAAATCGAACAAGATTTATCAACTTGCAAGTAGGACATTCTGTTAGTGGTGATTAGCTTGTTTTGTAGGGCCAACCAAAAAATAAATGAAATTCTTGGAAGCAAAACCTTACTCCAAACCATCATGAAACTGGAGACTTTGCAGCCCCACCTAAGTGACAAGTTAATCATAGTTTTGTTAGTAAGGATGCTAAGTGGAATATCATTCCAGAAAAAGGTGTTGGATGAGGGTATATCCTAGGGCTACTGGAGATGACGGAGACAACATGGAAAGTTCCAAGAATTACCATTGATGAATAACCAAAGCCTAGTGTGTCAAGAATTTAGTGAAGAAATCCTCAAATGTTGAGGAGAGTGTATCAGTGGACCAAGGCCTGAATAATTATCATACCAGAGTGAGATCAATTTACCATTGCCTATTTTACAAGAGACCTCCTATTATACCGCGTCTCTTAGTTTTAGAAGCTGAGTGAGGAGGTGGGAGTGAGAAGCCTTTGGCTTGATATCCCAAATGCAATTACCTTTAAGGAAGTAAGAATGCAACCATTTAATCCAAAGAGTGTTTTTGTCCTCCAATATCCACCAAAACCTCTTAAGAATCAAAACATTATTTGTGATTTTGATGGATAAAATGTTGAGACTGCCTTCTTCTCTTAGATAACAAAGGATAGACTCTTTAACCTTAGCTACTCTAGGATCGCCATTTGAGTTGCTTCATAAAAATGATATTGGAATCCTTTCAATTGATTTGATGATGTTTTGAGAAAAAAAAATGGGAACTATAATAAACATGTAAAGAGTTGAGCACAATTTTATAAGCTGCAACTTACTTGCATAGGAGAGGGATTTGTTCACCCAAGAATTGACTCTCTTTTGGATCTTTTCTAAGATAGGCCTACATTTAAACTGGTTAAGCCTCTTTGTCAACACTGGGAGACCAAGATATAGTAGAGGGGGACATTTAAATTGCATTACCTGGCTTCAATTATAAAAGGTTCTAATGAGTAAGCAGTTTTGGATAGGAGAAAGTGACTCTTATGTACGTTGATTTGCAGGCTCAAAAATTGCTTGAAAATTTCGAGAGCATACATGTAGGAGTGGATTGAATCCAAGTTAGCATTGTAAAAAAGAAGAAGATCATCTATAAAGTAGAGGTTAGTTAGGCCAATTTTTTTTACATTTTGTATAGTGTTTGAATCCAAGATTATAGAGGGCCTCGTGCTTGATTAATGCATTAAGAATTTCCATACAAATGATAAAGAGATAGGGGTTTAAAGGATCCCCCTATCTAAGGCCTTATGCTTCTTTAATGAAAGAACAAGGAGTGTCATTAATCATAACTGAAAATGTGGGAAATGTAATACATTCCATAATGCAGTTCATGAACTAAGTGGGAAACTTATATATTGTAAGCATTTTCCATAAGAATTTTCATCTCATTTTGTCGAAAGCCTTAGGGAATTCAATTTTCAATGTACAATTAGGGGGCTTTAGGTTGTAGAACATCCCTTCAGCAATTATTACACAAGGAGAACATTGTTACCAATATTTCTATCACTCAAAAAGGTGTCTTGGTTTTCATTTATCAAAGTAGCAATCGCCTTCTTCAACCTTATGACCAGGATTTTGAAAATGATTTTTTAGAGAAAGTTAGTGCATGATAAAGGGTGAAAATCCCCAAAAGTGGAAGGATTTGAGCCTTTAAGGATCAAGCACAAGAAGGTTTTATAAGTGTCTTTCAGAAGGACACCATTTGAGAAGAATTCATGGATAACATTTTTGACAAAACTAATAACAATATTCTAAGATTGCTGGAAAAAATAACCATTAAAGCCATCTAGCCCTTATGCTTTCTTTCCATTCATACCAAAAACAATCTTCTCCATCTCAATTTCATCCATTGGTTTCATTAGAAGATCAAAATCAATAGGAGATATTTGTTGCAGATTAAGTTTCCTTAGATCTGTGAGTGAGACATTATATGAAACACTAGTTCTAAGAAGAGAGAAGAAAAGCCTGACAACTTGATTTTGTATGTTATAAGGATTCTAGAGTAATAAACTATTTTGAGAAGTGATTGAGAAGATATTATTGTGGTTTCTTCTTAGCTAAGATCAAATTGAAAAATAATTTGGTGCAACTATCCCCATCTTGTAACTAGTTAATACGTGCTCTCTTGAAGAAGCGAAGAGTGATTGCTCATTGTTTGCAAATAGTTGGAGAGTGCTATCTTCTCTTTATCAATAAGTTGGTGCATTGAGGTTTAACCATTCTTGGTTTTTCCAATCTACTCTTAGGATAAGGCAATCACATTGTCAACATCATCTGAGGAAAGCCTAACAACTAAAGGAAAACTTTAACAATCAACACCCTCATCCATGCCACTAATTGTTGGTAACACTTGCTGCAATCATTCTTTTCATGCTCTCACTTCGTCACACCTTCTAAGCCACCAATGTGACCCTCCAAACACTCTTAATCCATGATTAATCCAAATTGTTCCTAAAATATAACATTAATTAATAAAATTTTCATTAATTTTGAAAAGAATATTTGTCAATTACAAAAATATTTCATAAAAATACAACTACCTAGATTTTCATATTCAGAAATATATATAATAGAATAACTTTATTCAATTTAATCAATTAGTTCCACTTAAAACTCATTATGTTGATTACTTGCATTGGGGTATTAATAATTTCTGCATCTTTTAAAAAAATAGTGGCAAGGGGCGAGCTGGTTACTTAGTAAAAGGTAACTGATCGTATCATTAAAATCAAATAACTCAATATATAAATATAAAAAATAGTCAAGTGATTAATAATTAAAACATTACTCAACTTATATGAATAATTAATATTTCAAAATTTTATTCAAAGTAATGATTAAAACTAATATTGTTTTATCTAATAATTAACTGGATTGTCAAGGCCCTGCTTAACCTAGTAAACTTAAATTCAATGGTCTATCGGCTCATCTCTACTCATTATAATATTTCACTAAGTGGAAACATAATAAGATATATAAATATCAAAACATGGTACCTTAATTTCTTAATCTAAACTAGTACCTGGTACCACTCTAATACCTAGTCATCGGTACAGGATATCTCTAAGACTCAGGAATTTTTGATACTACTCTGGTACCTAGCCATCAACATATGACAGCGATGGAACTCAAGATGCCTTGATACCTGCTCCATAGGTAGATACCTAGCCATCACTTGCTCATATTCAAACAACCTATAAATTTATGATCATCAAATATAGCCTATCTTAGATAAGCCACAAATTCATGATTTACACCATTCATTAACAATTAATTTTTAGTCCGTCTATACTTAATTAACATATTTTCACTGAATTAACAAGTGATACTGATAATTGTAGGTTGCATGATGCTTTAGTAGACATTTTAGTATGTTTTTAGTGGTTAATTAATTGATTCATGTATGTTTAGGGTTAGAAATGTGTTAGTTGGTTAGATATTTATGTTTTGAGTGTTATATGAGTCAAAACAGCTATTGAACTTTAATTTTATGTATATGAGGTGCCTAGATGTATTTATTAATGTTTGAGATCCAATATTATATAACAGAGGAGATTCGGAGGAAGCTTAGAGGAAGATCCAGGGCTATGATCTTGACAAAAATGAGTAGGGAAGGCCATGATCGTGATGGTTGGGCCCAGGTCTCAGTACTTATTACGAGGCTACTATACAAGATGATCAAGTAAAGATTGTACGAGAAGGAGGCCGAAAGCTTCAAATTGTGATGAGAGTAACAACGCCAGCACTGACAAACTTCACCATAGCAAAATAACATGCTTAACAAATCAAAATGAAATGCAAAAACATAATGGCTTGAGAGTCCTATGGATCAAAATGGAGAAACCGAAGTTTACACCATAAATTAAATGAGTTAGTTTCTTAGGAGCTCATGTGCCACAAGTGGACAGTCGAGAGAAGACTTTAAGCCAACGTGCACGTGACGAACGAAATGATATCGCTCTTGCCCATACATAAGCAAACTTTTGTGCTCAAGTCATTTTAATGCATGTTTATACTTTCATGCTTCTTATGCTTTTTCCTCTTTTGATTATACAAAATATTGTAACATCTTTCAAGACATAACATGATAATACATCTTAAAGCATTTTCCAACAATCGTAACGATTCAAGTCAAGCCATTTAGCACACATACACAAGTAAGGAAAATTAGCCTATCTTCAACAATAACTATAAACATATTACCACCTAATTACTTGTAAATCCAAGTTCAAGTTTTTCTTTCCTTTTACTCTTACATGGGATTTTCTTGGTTTCCTTCAAACAAACCAATTTTCATTCAAACTAATATTCCAATAGAAAATCCATAAATCTTCAATAATATATAAATATAAAATAAATAAAAATTGAGCATGGACTTAATCTACCAATAGTTTATCTAGGCTAGAAAAAATAAGACCTAATTTAAAAATCCATGGAAATTAGATTGGGTTTCTTGGTTCTCTTCTTTCTCCCTTTATTTCCAACATAAAACTTATTTCTCTAGTTCCTTGTACACCCAATCAAGAATAAAAGATGATGGAGATTACCTAAAACAATTTGATTCCTCTTCCTTCTTCTTCCTTCTCCTTCTCCATGTTTTCTCCTTCTTTCTTTCTTAGCTTCCATGTTTTCTCTCTTCTTTCTTTCTTCTTTCCATGGTTTTTTTCCCTTTCTCATTTAATCAAATCACTTCTTATCTTGTCTTTCCAAATTTACCCTTCCACATTTAAAGTAATGCCTACTTACTCCTTTAGTCTATTATGCCTATTATACTCTACCTTAATTCTAACATTTCTATTCAAAAATTCTAATATATATATATACTCTACCTTAAT
>JANZLD010000008.1:59442359-59453652 GCA_026413575.1 Erythroxylum carthagenense | reverse complement strand
GAACATTTGTAGCCCTATCTCTCTAGTTCAATCCAAATTAAGAATCACCTCATTTGGATGACTAGAACAAAAGTTATGACCAAAATACTTTCAGCTCTTACTAATCCAAGACTAAACATTAAACCTAACTTCAATTCAGAAATTGAAGGTCCTAGATTCGGAATTAAAATTCAGTCCCTTCAGATAACTTGTAATTCCATGTCTCTAGTTTATTTAGAAATAACAATCAACTCAATTAGATCTCTACAGATTTAGAATTTACCAAAATACTGAACCATGTTCAGAAACTTTTCCAACTCAATTTGATTCAATCAAACTTCCTCAATTTAATCTCAAAAATCCCTTAATTTTTCATAAAGAGGTAGAGGGATGTCTTAGGAATCTAATGCTTCAAAAATCAAGTCAATTGGATGTTGGACAGAAAAGTTAGAAACGAAAGAACGAGCAAGGTTCGAATCACCCTCGCGAGGAGGTCGCGAGGGGACCAAGTCGCCCTCGCGAGTTCGTCGCGATGCGTAGACGTTGCAAGGAGTGCCTCAAAATTGGGTGCTTGCAATTGCGAGACCGCCCCAAAATGTGGCCCTCGCGGTCGCGAGGCCTCGCGACGAGGTTGCACTCGCGAGCTACCTCCCTTCTGATTTTTTTTTTCAAAAGCTTAACTTCAAAAACTCATAATTTTTGACTCAAAAGTCTAAAATTTACAAACTTAGTATTAATAGAAAGCTGAAGGAAAGTTTTACACTTTCCATGAAGAACTTAAAAACCTATTTCGTCTCTAAAGGGGTCAAAATCCTACTCAAAATCTTTGTCCCCATTTAATATCACCTTAAACAGTAACACAACTTCTAAAATTTCTATCTTTCAACTCCAAGGTTCAAAAATGTCATACTTTATATCAGCGAAAAGATCAAAATGCCACCTACAACTTTCATGAAGGACAGAAAAATCAATTTGGCCTCTAAGGGAGTCAAAAACTACTTCAAAATTTCTGTCCACTAATGATCATCCCAAACAGTAACAGAAACTTCTAAAAATTATAACTTCACATTCCATGGTCCAAAATTTCCACAATTTACATCAGTGGAAAGATCAAAACATAATCTAAAACTTTCATGTAGCACTTAAAGGCAATTTCAACTTCTAACTAGGTCAATTTTTCAATCAAAGTTTCTACCAGAAATTTGTCATCCTAAAATAACATCCAAACTTCCAAATTTCACATCTTCCAATTTCCACAATAAAAAATAACATATTATACATCATTGTAAAGCTATGCAATTTCTCTATAACTTTCATGTAGACCACTTACTCCAATTCAAACCACATCAGTACAAAATTGGCCTCAAAGCACAGTACACACAAACTTACCCTAATGAGCATTTTCAAAAACAAAGCAAAATAACTTAAATTCGAAAGATCATAACTTTCAATCCCGGTATCGAAACACATCATACTTTATAGCGATAAAAGTTGTCAACAGAAGCTACAAATTTCATGAAGATCATTTTATCAAATTCTGCCTAAATCAAACCAGAAAAATTCATGAAAGTTTCAGCTCAAAAAGTCAACTCTGTTACTATTCATCCCAAAAAGTTAGACTTGCAATTCCTTAAAATTTAACACTTTTATTATTCATTTCTTGCTTTTCAATTCCATTTAAAACAATCCATTTACTATAAATTTCATAAATTTCATAACACATACTAATTTACTCAAAATGTCAAAGTCATCAAAACCAAAATCAATTTTTCTTTCATTTTATCAAATTTTCATATCTTTATACTCTTCATTCATTACAAGGAAACATATCATGTTTCCTCATGCATTTTCAATTATTCACCACAAATTTCTCATTTAATTCTATTTAAAAAAAATTCTAATTTCCAAGAAAAGTTCGGGATCCAACATGAATTCTAGGGTGTGCTATCATCATTCAAACAATTAATCAATTTCCATTATTTTTATTCATTTTAATCCAAAATTGTTAATTATTGTTCATTGATTATTTTCATTAAGTGTTAATTGTCAATTATTGTTTTGATATTGATTTAGTTTGTTTAATTTACTTCTCGTGTTTAAATTCATTGTCTATTAAATTTCTGTTTAATAGTTTTCGATCTTATATTCTAGAATTAGATTAACCCTCCTCGTAAAATCGACACCTTAGGTACTACTCAAACGACTTGTACACTTACAAAATATCAAGGTTAAATATTAAAACTTACTTATATCGGAAAACCGCGATCATCATACAAATAAATTTTCAACCAAAAAATTGGCTACAAGGGCATAAACTAACACCATATTAGTTACACTTAGGCTCACAAAATTTTGCTCACTTAATTCTTTTCCATTAACTTCTTACAATCACAATAACAGCCCTAAATTTCCAAATTTGAAAACACCTTTATATCACCTATCTTTAGCATGAATTCCTTATCAATTATACTTCAAATCTCAACTTAAATCATCCAGGCAACAACCTATAAGTAACCAATTCATTCTACATTCATTTTTTTACAACGCAAATTTAACACCAACAACCCATTCAATTCATCCCTAATTAGTCATAATAAAAATTTGCTAACATTTACCATAATAGGTTAGTGTTTCACTTACTTGAATAGCTTGAATGCCACTTCAAATGTCAAGCTTGCTTAGCCTCACTTTCATGTAAGAACATTTCAAGAACATTGAGGGGCTATGATGGTTCAACCATGACTAGAAGAAGACAGTAATATATGTAACAACGTTCTACCTCTATAGCTATCTTTATGATGGATTTTGCATGGGTTTTGGGGTGGTGATGTGCTAAACTAAGGCAGAAATTCAAAGGTGTGAGTTTGGTGTAGGTTTTGGCAATGAGAGGGAGGAGATGGAGAGTATACGGCCTGAAAAAAGAAAAAACAAAATGACCATGGAATGTATAAGTCATATGGTGTAGGATGAGTGCTCCTTTTTTTTTTTTTAAGGGCAGTTGTTATGTATTAAAGTAAGATACATGTCCCCTCTTTAGATGGTACACATGTCCTTCGTGACTATCATATGTCACTTAGTTATATAAGTCATAAGTCAATCATTTCATAGGCTTAGTCATCCAAAATCTTCATATGTCAACTTCATTTTGCAACTTTCATACCCTAAAACATGTCAATTAAGTGCACATAAAATCTTTGCCACTTTTTTTTTCATATTTCTAAACCATGATTTATGTGTACATGCTAATATTATACATGTGAATGAAATAATAAAACATATCCTAAATGAACCAAATTCATTCTATAATGATGTAACTCATGTTACTCTATATATTATGTGTGAATGAAAGCTTCTAGTACTCTAACCCTCGGTAGTTTTGGAGACCGACTATTACAAAAGTTTTGTGATGTTTGCTTTAATTAGAACTTAATCCTTATTGTTTCAATACTCAAAATATTTTTAGTATATTATAACTAAGTTTTTTAGACTATTACAAGTTCACAATATTTTTAGTATATTTTAATTAAGCTTAAACATTAAGTAGTTATCTGAGTTATGCTCTAATAGTTTTGTATCGTGGGCATTTATACTTTGTAAATTGGTCTTTTTTATTTTTTGTTTTGTTGATAAGAATTGTTAAAGTAGTCATTAATATCCCGTATATGAAGAATATTTTTAGTATAATTTATTAATATTTATATAATTTTACTTTTTATATATAATGCTCGATATTTTGAATTAATAATATTTTTATGTGGTTTATTTATATAATGAATTCACAATAAAATATATTGATATATTATATATAAATTATATTGTTCAATAATATGGATTAAAAATTTGGCTACATTTAAAAAAAATAAAAAGATTTGGCTTTGTTTCTAAAAACATAGCTGAAAAGATTTGACTGCGATCATGAGAACGTAGCTAATAATATTTAGTTACAGACAAAAATGTAGCCAAAAACTATCGATAATGATTTTCGAATATGTTGCCTATACTTTTTAGTTACAGAGATTTGATGACATTTTGTGCGATAAAAGAGAAACGTAGCAAACAATAAGTAATGTTTTTAAGCATTTAGTTACGTTTCTTATAGCCAATGTAAGAAAAAGAAATATCGAACGGGCTCAATAAGTACAATTTTCCCGCAATTTCGTCTAGGTACTCGGTACAGCATTCACTAAAAGGGGCTAAGAGGAACTTGGTCAAAACTGTGAGTATTATTGATGTAATCACTGACGTTTGTGATTGACGTAGTCCTCCAGGAGTTTCCAAAACTAAAACAAATGTCATATGACACGAACTGATGTTGATTCCACCCAAATAATTACATGAACATAGGCTCATAGTTGCCCAAACAGAAGTAAAGAAACTTGACCTGGAACTCTTCCCTTTCCTATAAATGCCACATCTCAACATCCAAAGATACAAAAAAAAGTATTAAGCATCAAGCGAAGATTTAATTGCAATGGCTGAAGAGGTTAAACTACTGGGGACTTGGGCTAGTCCTTTTAGTCGCAGAATAGAAATAGCTCTGAAACTGAAGGATATACGGTACGAATACACCGAGGAAAACCTATCAGACAAGAGTCCTTTGCTTCTCATGTATAACCCAGTTCACAAGAAAGTCCCCGTCTTTGTACACAATGGAAAACCAGTTGCAGAATCTCTCGTCATTCTCGAGTACATTGATGAGACCTGGAAAGATCATCCCATCTTGCCTAAACACCCTTATGACAGAGCCATAGCTCGCTTCTGGGCTAAGTTTGTTGATGAAAAGGTGAATTCAGGAATTCATGTATCTTCGTACTCTTACCACTTTCTTTACCGTTAAACGAAACCAGTCTCAGTATTTTTTTTGTTTATATTGACGTGTGGTTATTATTTGCAGATCCTACAAACATTATATAAAGCTCGCGGTGCGAAAGACGAAGAGCTACCAAAGATCATAGAAGAAGCTGGTGAGCAGATGAAGATTCTTGAGAACGAACTTAAAGGAAAGGAGTTCTTTGGAGGTGAGACTATTGGGTACCTAGACATTGTTGCGTTTTCTGTTGCCTACTGGTTTCAAGTGCACCTTCAAGTCTTGGGAGTGAAGTTCCTCACTGAAGAGAAATTCCCAGTTGTTTGCAAATGGATTGGAAGGCTGCTTGATATAGATGCGGTCAAATTATGCGTGCCTCCAAGAGACAAATACCTTGCTCATATTAAAACTCGAATTGAAGTTGCAAGAGCTGCTTCCAAATAAAGAGACGTTGAAGTGTATGTATGTAGTTTCAATAAATCTCTTGTTCTGCCAAGATTGTCTTTAACAATAAATCGAAGTTTGTTTGAAAATCAAATATGAACTTTTATTATTATTATTATTAATTGATGTTAATTGAATGAGCAAGAGGAAATAGACTGAGAAGCCCTAGTCTTACCAAAGTCAAATACTTTACAAACCTTACTTTGTCCCAAATACACATGTTACTGAGAAGTTATTAGATCCATACTATTGATACAGGAGCTGCTTCTATTATGCCCCAGCAACACATATCTGGGCCATTTTAAGATAGCAGAAGTCAAGAAGTTGATGCACTGAGGTTCAGCCATTCCCGATTTGTCCAATCTACACTTAAGGCAATCACATTGTCAACATCATCCGAGGAAAGCCTAGCAACTAAAGGAAAACCCTGGCAATCCACACCCTCGTCCATGTCCCAGACTACTGATAACACCTGCTGCAATCATTCTCATCGTGCTCTTACCTCGTCACACCTTCTAGGCCACCAATCAATGACACTCCGAACACTTAATCCAAATTTAATCGAAATCTAAATTGCTTTCAAAAGATAACATTAATTACCAAAATTCTAATTAATTCTTAAATAAAATATTCTGTAGTCAGAAAATTATTTTGTATGAATACAACTATCCAAACTGTCACATAAAAAAAATATACAATAAAACGACTTTACTTAATTTAATCTATTGGCCTCACCTAAATTCTTTTCTGCCAATCACATGCACTAAGATTATTGACAATCTCTCTATTTCCTAAGAGAAATTGTGGCAAGGTACAAGTTACTAACTCAATAATCATAACTGACCCTATCACTAAAATCAAATATTTCAATATATAAGTATAAAAAAATTAATCAAACGATTAAAACATACATATAATATTAAAATACACAACATCATTTAGCCTATCTGAACAATGAACAAACATTCAAAATTTTATCAAAGCAATGATTAACTGAGTTGTCCAGGCCCTATTTATCAAAACATTCAAAAGATTAATATTATTTTATCTCATAATTAATTGAGTTGTCCAGGCCCTATTTAGCGTAGTGGGCTTACATTCAATAGTCTACCACCTCATTTCTACTCATCATAATCTCTCACAAGGTGGAAATATAACTAGATGTATAAATATCAATACAGGATACCTTAATTTCTCAATCTAAGTTAGTACCATGGTACCATTTTAGTACCTAACCATCAGCACAGGATATCCCTAAGAGTTAGGATTTCTCGGTACTTGACCATTGTCACGGGATATCTTCGAGATTCAGGAAGCCCCAATAACTGCTCCATGGATAAATACCTAGCCATCACTTGCTTATATTTAAATAACGTATCAATCTATGACTATCAAATGTAGTCTATCCTAGGCAAGTCATGGATTCATTATTTACACCATTTATTCCTAATCTATTGTCAATCAATCTCCATTTAATTAACATATTTTTTTAATTAATAAGTGATACACCTCATAATACGTAATAAAATATAAAAGTGAAATACCTTGTACTTTGTTAATTATTTATGAAATAAAATAAATGCAATTCATATAATTTAGAAATCTATAAATATCATAGTTAATCATTAATTTAATTAATGAATAATTCAAAATATAATTAAGCTATAAAATAATCTATTAATAAAATTTTCAAAGTTTCATAAGCAATATACTTTTCTAAGAGTATAATCTAAGGTTATCATCACCGGAATTTCAAACTCAACTCATTGATAGTCCAATTTACTCATTAATTTGACCTTTATACTTAAACATTAAAAAAATTCTATTAGACTTATTTAAGAAAATTCTCAACCCTCATTTATACTTAATAATAACATTATTCCCTTTTCCACTTTATTATTAATTATAAAAATATCTTTACTAAACCTAACCACCATAATTACTAAAATATCCATAACTATTAAATGTTTTACTTTACCCTCATTTATTTTTATTAATCCAAAATACCATTCTTAGAATTAAATTTTGGTTTTACCTTAACTTTTTACATTTCCTATTTTACCCCTTAATATAACTTTAATTTTCCAAACTTGCTTTCTTCTACCCTCCTTTTTTTAAAACTCTTTTGCTAGCCACCTTTTCTCTATTTTTATCTCTTTCCATGAATTCAATTTAATGTTCCAAACAATCACAACAGACAATTTAACTATAAACTAGTATAGGATAACTAAAATCACAATAAAAGGTATAAAATTGAAGATGCAAAAGTTTTTACCAGTGATTTTGGGGTTGTTAACCCCCAAAATTTGCTCACAAATTTTCTGCAAAACAACCAAAATGAGGGAACATATGAGAAATGTTTCAAATTTAGAAGAAGGTGTAAAACATACTTACTAGCTGGAAAAATGGAGAGGAAAAAGAAGAAGACAAGTTGGTTTTCGTTGGTGTATAACTTTTTAGCTTTTGGCTTTTATTTACACCCCTATGTTTAATTATTTTATAGGTTGGGTTAGCTATTAAGCTGGGCTACCTTTACAGTTCTCCCTCCTTAAAAGAATTTCATTATCAAAATTAAATTACATTTCTAAGGATCGAAATAAATGAGGATATTAACATTGAACCTCATCCTCTACCTCCCAAGTGGTCTTTTCTAGGAGATTGATGATGACTCCACAAAACTTAATCATCTGAGTCTCTCGTCTCTTTAATTTCCTAATCTATCAATCCAATATCTCCAACGGCTCCTCTTTATAAGTCATATCATTTGTAACTTCGATTGTAGGCCTTAATATAACATGACTAAGATCAGATCTGTATCATCTCAACATCAACATATGGATCACATTATGAATATGTGATAACATTGGGGGTAATGCTAATCTGTAAGCTAATGACCCCACATGTTGTACAATTTTATATGATTCGATGTATCTTGGACTCAACTTCTCTTTCCTACCAAACCTCATGATTCCCCTCTAAGCTGATACCTTTAGAAATATCATATCTCTAACATTATATTTCATATATTGATGATGTTGATCGATATAATTCTTTTGTCGATCCTGACCTACCCTTATTTTCTCCATCTTCTCCTAAATAAACTCTAATTCCCTAAAAATCTAACACCTTAACATATTTGATCTTTACACCTCCTGCCATATAATGCCTCAAATGGTAACACACTGATGCTAGAGTCATAACTATTACTATGTGCAAGCTCCATCAAAGGTAGACATCTAAACTAATCACCCTCAAAGTTCAACACAGAAGCTCTCATTGTATCATCTAATGTCTTAATTGTATGCTCCGACTATCCATCTGATTGAGGGTAAAATGCAATACTCCAATTCAACCTAATCCACGAAGCTGTTTATAAATGCATCCAAAATTGCAAAGTAAACTGTGGATTTCGATATGATACAATAGACATTAGAACCTCATGTAACCTGATAATCTCACCAACTTACAACTTGGCAAGCTTGTTTGAGGAGTCTATCTATTGTAAA
Organism: Erythroxylum carthagenense; assembly: GCA_026413575.1. Lineage (NCBI taxonomy): Eukaryota > Viridiplantae > Streptophyta > Magnoliopsida > Malpighiales > Erythroxylaceae > Erythroxylum > Erythroxylum carthagenense. The sequence continues at coordinate 59,444,916 of JANZLD010000008.1, read as the reverse complement.
GGTAACAAATGAGCTGATTTAGTCAACCTATCCATAATCACTTGAACTAAATCATGTCTACGTTTGGGCCTCAATAATCCCACCATAAAATCCACCATAATTTTCTCCCACTTCCATGATGAAATGGTTAAGGGTCTTAATTTGCCTATTATGCCTAATATTTTTCTTGACCGACTAATAGGAAAAAACTTCAACACAAACTCTGCTACATCTTTCCTCATTATTGGCTACTAGTAATAAGGAATCAGGTTCTAATACATTTTTTTTAATTTTAGGATGCATAACATAGTGTGACTTATGACTTGTGAAATAAAATAAACACAATTCATATAATTTAGAAATCCATAAATGTAATTATTAATCATTAATTTAATTAATGACTATTTCAAAATATGATTCTCTATAAAATAATTTATTAATAACAAAAATTCAAAGTTTAAGAACAATATACTACTTTAAGAGTATAGACTAAGGCCATCTTGACCTGTTTTGGAGTTAACTAATTAATAGTCCAATTTATTCCTTAATCTAACCTTTAGACTTAGAATTATTTAAGAAAAATTTCAATCTAATCACAATTAATAATTCAACTTTGTTCCCTTTTCCACTTTATTTTTAATTATAAAAAATCCTTACTTAACCTAACCATAATAATTACTTAAGTACTCTTAACTATTAAAAGTCCTATTTTGCCCTCATTTATTTTTGTTCATATAAAATACCCATTTTGGAATTAAATTCCAATTTTACCCATAACTTTTTATATTTCCCTTTTTGTCCCTCAATATAACTTCAACGTTCCAAAATTGTCTTCTTTTTCACCTTCTCCTCTTCTTTTTTTCTAACATTTTACAGCCACATTTTTCCATTTTTATCTATTTCCATGACTTTAATTTGTTTCCCTAAATAATTGCAACATACAATCCAACTATAAACTAGTGTAGGATAATAAAAATGACCATAAAAGGCATATAGTTGATGATGGAAAAGTTTTTACCTACGTGAAGTCTATGCCTATCTAAAGGATTTTAGGGTTGTTGACCTCTACAATTTTGTCACGAGTTGCTACAAAATGAACAAAATGAAAGAATAAATGATAAAAGTTTTTCATGCAAAAGAAAGATGGTGCATTTATGTAGCGCCCCCTTACCGTAGAGTACACACCGGAACGCCCGTGGGTCGTCTCGATACATATCCTACAATAAGGGAGAGCTACGATCGGTCACTTCACTGCTCTCCTGGCATCGCAAGCATAAAACCCAATATAAAAATCACTATATTTTTAAATCCAAATTTGCTATCTCATATCATTTCATCAAAACAGAAATTCACATGTCTATCAGTTTCCCACAGTCTAAATATATACATTACTCAATGAAACTGATACAAAAATCCATCTAGGTCATCCTCAAAAACAATCCCAACTGACGGACCTGTGTGCCATGACTTCTCTTGCCAACTAGATCTACATGGCAGGAAAAGTCTCTCTCTGGAACTAGGAGTCTACTCTCTCGATCCTGAAAAATAGTTTGCAATTTTGGGTGAGTTTACGAACTCAATGAGAAACCATCATCGATGGTTCACTCAATTCATGCATTTCGCAAGCAATTTACAGATTATAGAACAATCACAAAAACAGAAATTATACAAAGCAGTTATCATCAGAGTATAAGCATTTATCCTTTTTCCCCAATCACAAATCAATCAAAACATAATAATTGAATACATAATATTTTCCCATTTTATTTCATTGTTGTGACTAAGCGACTGTACTGTCCCAATATTGGGTGCATTGATCGGTGAGCCTGAGGCTCTAAACTGTCCCAGAATGGGCGCATTAAACATTGAGCGTATAGCTCTGAACTGTCCCTTTTCGGGCTCATTAAACGTTAAACGCGACTTAGGGGTAGGAGAGCCCTCTAGGTATGCACTACTTTCCACGCGTCTTAGGGATAGGAGAGCCCTCTGGGTATGCACTACTCCCTTGCGAGCTCGAGACTCTTTTTCAGTAGTCGAGCTTGTAGCTCTCGGTGGTAGCTCCAGTCACAACTGTTATTAATCGATCTTTCATGGAATTCATTTATCACAATTTTACAATATAACATTGCAATCAGATCCAATTTATTAAAAACAGACATATCGTTATCACTTATACACATTATCACACGGTCGCAATTTATCACGTTGAAGTATGAAAGTTTCACATTCACAAACAGTTTACACTTCAATACCAAAACTCACAATTTCTTAGACCCTCGGTCCGGGGTTTCAAACATAACAATTCACATATATCTATCGTTTTTCTTCACCAAATTCTAAGTACAGAACATTTAACAATCAAAGATTGAGGAACCAACTAGGTTACTCACCTGTAACTTTCGAGCTACTGCTTAGAAGTCCCAGCAATATCCGTGGAATGTCGTTCCAACGGTTCCTCTATAACAGTCAAAGTAATTTCCCATTACTAAATGCACAATCAAAAAGATTCTATAATGCACATGTCGCAAGTAAAAGATGTACGATGCATGTTCATGATATTCCCGACGCTAATTCCCAA
>JANZLD010000008.1:59414855-59436926 GCA_026413575.1 Erythroxylum carthagenense | reverse complement strand
AAAAAAAAATACCGGATTTTAGACTGAGTTAGTCTAAGGTTATCCAACGCGATCAGTTTTCTATACTTTGCATTTCTCCGGAATGTCGAAATCTGTTTTAGTTCGATATATTTGTTTCTCCGATTCGCATTCGATTCGGAATTCTGCTTTTCAAGTTTCTCCACTTTGTTATTCGTATTCCGATTTGGAACTTTCCGAGTATTCGTTTCGCTCCGATAATTCGATTTGTATTCTGATTAGCAACATGCTCGCTTTTTCGTTTTCCGTTTTTCGGTTGGGATCCGGTTCCCGGATCGGGTCCCAACACTAACAGTTAAGACTATCGGTAATTCAAACATTCACTAACTTGATTCGACATTCTTAGTCGCTAAATGATGTCCCAGCGTATTCCTACTAGGATGTATAACTGACGTTACCATTTGTACTTTTCTATCAATCTCTTTGCTCAATCATCTTTATCGGTACATATACTTCTCATTTCAATCACAATGTATCATTATTCCTATTTAATCCAAAAATTCAGACCTGTTTTCAATCTCTCAATAGAATTCCTAATTTTTGAATCCTCAATTTGGGCTTGGTTAATCCTTTCATATGAAACTAATCTTCAATTCCATAGCAAATAGTACTTTGATTTGCCCAAAATTCAACTCCACGTTCTATGTTCCTTTTTGCATTAGATCTGATAACCTTAATATCGAATTTTCGCTTAATGTATCAAATATAACACTCACTTTACTTGGAATTACTCATTTGAACCATCATAATCTTTTAGTATTTCTATCCATTATCTCAGTCTCGTATTCAATTATCTCAACTCAATAATTACCTCAAACTTTAGTGATCTGTATATGTATATATGTATATACAAGATGTTCCTATACATATACTGTCTCTAAACTTTCAAAGTAATCATGTATCGAATAGCCAACTCAACTCATAGGACTTTAGTTGTCTCCATATATGTGAAATCACTTTATTATGCTGCATTGGATTTTATCCAAATCTCTTATACAACATCATTGTATACTATAAAATACATGATATAATTAATATCAGTATAATTCCTCAAAATTCTCTTTACTTTCATTACTCATACGCTTTACACATTTTTCTTCACGTATTCAAACTATTCTTCTCAACTTTTTGAATACCTTTAGTACATCATCAAATTTTTGCTTGGATCACTTTAATCTTCAATACCATAGTACTATCGGGGCAATTGCTAACTTCAAACAATTATTATCAAACTCCATGTGCCCCCTGATTAGTTTTAATTTCCTCAATGAGGTAACATTGTCTCATATCATTTTTCAATTTTCCAATTGACTTTCTTTCTCGAATGATTTTCTCAATTCATTCGATTTCCTCTAATTTCACATTGAATTTTTCTAATGTTTGCTTATGCGTACTAGTTTCTCCTTACATCTCAATTTATTTTCAATCTTAACTATCACTGTTTGTAATACGTTCATCAAGTCAAATTTGTATCTCTCAAACACATTTACACAGAATATAACATAGACCTATATACTCCTTATATTAGTAATTAATGTCACCTCAATTTCAAGAATCCAATCCCATAGTTGGATACATTACATCAAACATAATGCATATACTCTCTGTAGCATATTCTACATTTCATGCTTAAGTCTCCGCTAGGGATATGACTCCAATATTTCCTTTTGAATCATTACGGATTAATTTCTGATTTCTACTTTCGTTGATCATTTTTAACATAAACTATCTGATCTGCTTAATCTATCTCAGTGAAATTCTTCTTCGAAAAAGGGTTTCTTGGTACTATCATCTATACTGTTCATGCAATCTTTATCAATCATCTGTTATCCTCATCACATTATTAGCTATTCTTAATACCTCTGGAAGACCAATTTCTATCATGCTTACAAGGACATAACATTCTAATTACCAAAACTCATTGAAGAAGTAGACATAATTACTGTCACACATGCTTAGATGTGAATCATCAAATCATCCCATTTTTTCCACATATTTATCTCCATCAATTCACAAATTTATATTTTACACGGTTGATACTTTGATCTTCATTGATCCTAGACGATATTCTTCTCTTTATCTTCGAATTCATTACTTATTGTAACATCATCAACAATCTCAATCTATCCCCGATTGATCATTATAAGCACTTTCATGCGTTACTATAGTTCCTCTTAGACTTTAAACTATAGAAACTCTGACTAAAAAATATCCACTAAGTCATAGATTGCTTCCTATATCATCTCATTATCAGAGAGGTATTCATAATAACAATTCAACTTAACCTTTTGAACTTGTACATATATCACTATCATTCATCTCATCTTCTAATTATCCTTCACATTACATCTTACATATGTATATTCACTATTGACTCAAAATTATAGATGTATAATCATCATAAAATTCTGATATCAATTCCACTACACATTCTTATGGAGGATCATAACTCGTGTCATATTAATCAAACAACCACTTAGGTTCCAATTTCATCTTCTTAAGATCATAACAATTTATGTTTTTCTTACATTCTACTTGTATACTTTAATCTCGTCATTTCTACTTGTCTCCTTATTTTCCTCAAACAATCCATGATAATATATTCACATACATATCAATTCAAGTACATATCTACAACAAAATTTTATCATTGTATTCAATAACATAATCATAAATACTGCATCTTTGTCTAACATATCGGACTACGTAATATCCACAAACTTTCATTTTCTTATATCATAGAAGAGCATCATTTTTCTCACTAATTCTATCAGGTCAAACTCTTAACAATTACTCATGCGTGTCACTCATATATATGCATCTTGACTAAGGATCAGTTGCTGCTGCTTACTAAAACATGCCAAAATACATCTAACTTTATACATATTTCCAAAAATGCCCATGCAAGATCCTAATTCTGGGCTCTGATACCACAATTGTTGGACCCTAAATCTGGAACTCAACTCTTGCTCTGATGCCATAACTATGGAGCACCAATTTTGGAACCTAACTCTTGCTCTGATACCACAACTGTTGGACCCCACTTCTAGAGCCCAACTTTCGGATTCATAAAATGTGGTTCTTGTACTTGTTACCATGTATGGTTATTCTAATTAATTCTCATTAGTCATCCTCGATCCATCTTCATTCTCTGATACCGTAAGCATCGTTTATTTTTTGAGTCATTCTTATACCAAAGCAAATATGCTATGCTCAACTTCCAACTAGATATTGAATATTTTAGAGGCTGAATTAGAATTTGACCTCTTATATAATTTGTAAACCTACGTCTCTAGTTTACTTTACATAAAAAATTATCTCAGTTGGAACCCTACAAATCTAGATAAATTCAAAATGCTGAAGCATGTTCAGAAAATAACACCAGTTCGTACTATTCCAATAGATTCCTTCACTTTCCTTCAATCAAAACCTTTTTTCCAATCAATTCGGAATGCTGTCAATTTTTAAAGAGAGGTAGAAAAAGTATTAGGAATTTATTCCTACAAGAATCTCTTCATTTGGAGGTCGAGTGATGAAGTTATGGCGAAAAGAATCTACCATGCTTATGTCCTCAATCATGTTGTACCTAGCTTGGAACAATTAGCTTAACTTTCACTAAAGATGTCAGATCAAGGTCATTCTTGAAAGATTTGAAAGAGAACTTCAAGATCTACAATTTTCATGAAGACCTCGAAGATAAATTCTATCGTCTACAGATGAACAGTGCTCCAGATGATATGACATCACCAGGCGAAGCATCCTCATTAGACGATATGTCCTCACTAGACAAAGCGTCCTCACTAGACGATGCGTCCCCACTAGACGACACATTGTCACCAGATGATACGTTCTTATCAAACGATGCATCCTCACCAGACAATACGTCTTCACCAGACAATACATCCTGATCAGATGATGTGTCCTCACCAGATGACACGTCATCACTAGACGATACGTCATCACCAGACGATACGCCCTATACTCTTGCACATCTCCACTTATAAGGACCATAAATTTTGACTCCAATATCCAAAAATTTCATACTATATACTGTTGGAAAGCTAGAAAGCTAAGCTACAATTTCTAGAAGGGAAATTTGTCTAATTCATCATAGATTAATCCAGATTTTTCCCCTGAACTCAAAACACGAATTTTTCCCTTATGAAAGACTTGAAATTTCCATTTCCCAAACTTGGAATGTCCTGAGCATAACCATCCAGCTACCAAACCAATTTCAATAACTCTTAAATTTTAGCTCATTTGTGTCATCACCTTCAACTACATCTGATCAGTCATAATTCCTATCTTCCTTTCCATAACGTCTCACTTGTGCACACACACACACACACACACACACATATCAATGATTTATGTTCCAAAATCATCAACTCAAGTTAATTTCCTCTTCACGTATATCTAATTTCAACTCGCATCATCCATGCATCATTCACATTTCATTAACATCAAAAGAATAAAGTTTTACAAATCTTTAATGGCATTCTAAGCCACATTACATCATCGTCTCAAAATCTCAGATTACAAAAGGGTCCTTGAACAAACAAACTTCTTGCTTTCCCAAAATAAACTCAAAATACAAAATAAGCAAACTTGGAGAAATGCCCTTAGACTCTTGCGCACTTGGTCTCTTAGCTATTACCTGAAGATGGGATAAAAGAGGATGAGCTTAAAAGCTCGTGGATAACAAGTTTATAACAAAAAAAAGCAAAACCTTTGAAAACATTTACTTATCACAGAAAATTCTCTTTGAGTTCATAAAACACACGTTTCTCAAATTCTTATCGTGTAGTCAAATTTACAAACAATAAAACTTGAATGCATCAAACTTGTTCACAGATCATAAGCACATAAGCGCATCAAAATGGTTTGGGTGGATCCAAAATTGAACGTACTACACATTTCTCCTAAGGGTCCTGTGTAGAATAGAACGTACTAACGCAATCCCATATAATGGTTTTGTGTAGTTGTGAATTTATGGGAGTCCATGAAGGAGCTCCATGCCACTAGTGGACAGGCGGGAGAAGCCTTTAACTTGATCAACATGCACGTGACTTAACTTAAGGGACCACCACAAACCTACATAACATGTAATTCATGACTTGTAAATTTGTTGCCCAAAATGGCATTTTTTGAAACTTGATTTCATAGACATGAGATATTTTGAAAACATTTCCGAAAACATGATTCCATAAACATGTATCTTTTGACAAAAATTCATTTTCAAATTCTTTTCACATATCAACACAATTCATATATCAAACATATAGCAGATTTTCAATTCATTCAAGAAGCGATAGATGCAACACTTATGATACAATTGAAATCATAAAACTTTCTTAATTCAAGGAAAATATGTAGTGGCTTATTTACTCTATTATAAACATATGCCCACCTTGACTTGCTTATAGGCTTGCTCAAAATGTCTTTACTCTTACTTCTCTTGTCTTTTTTTATTTCCTTAATTCTTCACCAAATGATGAGATCTTTGGCTCAAATGGAAACTCTTCTCTTCTTCTACCTTTTTCTCTTCTTGAAAAACCTCAAAATCTCTCTTGAAGGCCAAGAAAATTGAAACCCTAGCTTATTTTCTCTTCTTTTCTCTTAACCACTGAAATCTTTCTTCTTTCTCTTTCTTCTTTCTCTTCTTCTATCCCAATTCGTGTTTTCTCCTTCTCTTAAATATCAGACCTCATTTTCCTCTTCCAATCCAATCCTTAATGAATGTACAATGTCCATTTTACCCTTCCTTATATGCCTTATGTTCTTTATCCTTAAGTGTCTTGCCAAAAACACCCTTGAACATTCTTATAAGCTTAACACTTTAATTCCACTTACCCATTCAATAAATCCTGCTAACTTTGACATAATAATTAACTCAAAAAATTTAGTCTATCAAAACCTCAAAATTTATTTAAATCATGCTTATTCATCAAGAAGAAAATTCATAAGCCAACAGTCACAGGTGTGAGGAACATGAGCGTGCAAGAGTCATGGGTGTGACAGATAAAGAAAAAAATTAGGTGAGAGCACAAGTCAAACCTGTCCCACATTTATCATTCAATCTCTCTCAATTCATGTCAGATGGCTATGATGTTTGGTTTAGAAGTAGATCAATGTCTTACAAGTCCAATGGTTCAAGAACCAAGTCATTTGGAGGTCAGACAAAGAAGATATGGTGAAAAGAAGCAAGACTGTTCAGTAAAAGAGAAAATCCCAAATGCAAGATCGTGCTTAAACATGAAGGTGCAATCACTTCGTCTCCAAAGTCACTGTCTTGCTTATGCATGATGGTGCATTTTTGCTATACTCAAAAGTCACCGTCATGCTTATGCATGACAATGCCAATCTATTTTGAACCTCAAAAGTCAAGCACGATGGTGCAATTCTATGTCTTCTTCTCTACCGACATCTGAACTTCTAATCTTTATAATTTTTGATCTAGAACTCCAAAATTTGCAAACTTTATATCAATGGAAAGCTCAAAGAAAGTTATACAATTTTTATGAGGGCAATTTTGTCGAAATCTCTCTAGATCAGTACAGTAAACTCATGGAATTTTCAGATCAAAAATTCAACTCTCAACTATTCATTCCTAGAAAATTTCTCGACTTCCATTTTCCAAAATCCAACACTTCATTTTTTTTAAATTTCTTGTCTTTCTATGCCATTTCATTCATCTCATTCATCACAAGTTCGTACTACCCCTAAATATGCAAAATTTAGTCATGAACCATCAAAAGCCAAAAATTTATGGTTCATCCTTTTCATGCTCTGTCACCTTTTCTACATTTTCAACATTTTTCCATATTCTCAATTTTCCTCTCAACTTTCATTTATACACTCATACCCATATCAGACCATGATTTTGCAACTACTCTTTAACTCAAAAAATCATTTTCCCAATCATCTATATATATATATATACACACACATACATACATACATACATACATATATATATATATATATATATAAAGAAACGGAGCACATCACCTTTTTCATACTTTAATTTCCTACACTCATCCTATACATCATTATATTGCTCTTTCTAACTCCAAAATTATTTTTACATCACCTAATCACTAACAATCCATCAAATACTAAATTAACACTATAACCAATTTTTTTCATCCTATCAACACAGTATTCATGAATATGTACACGTAAATGCCATTTTCCATGTAGATGAAAGTAATTCATCAATTCATTTCATAAATCCCTAACTCTAAAGGATTTTCTCAATACTTGTTAAAGAATTCCAAAATCTTCAACTATCCCGAAGCCCTAAACTCCATGCAAAAACACGTATTCCACTGAAAATTTGTCCAGCTTCTGATTTTTCTTAAGTAAAAAGACCAATAACAAGGTGGGATTTGTATAGAAAAATGAAAGGCAAAGTTAACTCTCGAAAGGAGTTTGATGGAAAACTTTGTGTATTGGCAGAAATTTAAGAAGGTGACTACAAAGAAGGAAACATAGATATATAACTAAGCCTTTTTAATTCTTAGAGAACCCCACTTACTTCTAACAAATTATAAAAAAATAATTCAATGAAGTTAGTGACACTTGTCATTTGCCTAATTTCTAATTCGAACCAAGTTCTTGAACTAATCTCTTCAGTTGATTCCTTTAACCCTCATCTTTACCATCCAAATGTAGCACCCCTTTACCGCAAGGTACACAACGGGATGCTGGAAGCTCATTCCTGTACATATCATATGATAAGGGTGAGCTATGTTCGATCACTACATTCACTTCACATAGCATCATATCATTATTCACTTATAAAGCATCAACAGAAAATCACAATATTTGAAAAACCAACTTTTTTTTTCCTTATTTCATTGCATAAAACTGGAAGTCTATATTGTGTCTTTCAACCTTTATTACATGTGCATCATCAAAACCTAGTACAAAAGTATTACATGAAGGAGGAAAATTTATAAATTCTATCTAGCCATCCTAAAAATCCTAGCTGACCGACCTTTGAGCCATAACTTCTCTTGCTGAATCACAATCCACACGCCTGCTAGTGCCTCCCAGTAGCTAGAGTCGTCTCTCAGTCCTGAAAAGACAATGTTATAATTTTGGTGAGTTTTGTGAACTCAATGAGGTAACCATCATCCATCATCGATGGTTCTCTCAATTCATGCAACACATCATTTCATATAACAAATACTTCACAAAATTGCACTTTGCATCAATATCACATTTTCACTTAAGCATAGGCAAATTTGACATTTCAATCTAGCAAATATACTTAACAAAATGCATATGAAATGCTCATAAGATACTTTCCCAATTATTATGTTGTTGTGACCGTATGCTTGAACTATCCCATATCTATTTTGGATGTTGGGCTCATTAATAACTATCCCTTATTTGATGAGGGTACAGGGCTCATTTTACATAGTGAGCCTTAGGCTTTGAATGACTTTCTGAGCTCGAGGCTCTATTCACACGTTGAGCTTTAAGCTCTAATCAGTGGCTACTCTGGTCACAACTCCCATTATCTGATCATGCATTCATATATGGAATGCTTTAGACACAATCAATCATATTATGAATCACAGAGTTTGTCACATTCACATACAAGCAGCACTTCAATATACATTTCCAAAATCACAGTCATCGGACCTTCTTTCTGGATATTTACTCAACCAAATCACATTAATTCATCATCCAAAATATAATTTTAAGCAAACAATAATTGAGAGAAATCGTCTAGGTTACTTACAAGCTACTCCCGAAGTTAATGTTTGGAAGTTCTGACAACATCTGGAGGTTGAGGTTCTAGTTGCTCCTCTATAACAAACAATATACACATCCATCACAATTTGTACAATCATAAGTGTTTAACAATGCACATGAATGAAATGAAATATGTACAATGCATGTTCATGATAATCCCGAGTATCTTACCATTAATTTCATTACAAATCATTCTCATATCAAAACTCATCTAAGTATAATTTATACTTAGGTTTATGCCTCACTAACACCATAAATTCACAATTCATTTCTCATTGAATCACTTCAGATTTTTCCAAGACACACTTTTGGGTCTACTATTCATGTTCAATCAAAAGGTGAAACTGAAGTAATTTGGTCATACTCTCTTCCAAAAAAGTGATCCTCTATGTCTTATGTTTCTATTGACACCAAAATCACTCAATTTTGTTTAGTAATTTGGAAGATATGCCTCAAACATTTTCAGGCAGTTCATATTCAAAAACATTATACTATGCATAAATTCCATCCAAAACTTAACCATCTTAAAGACTGAATCAAAATTTGACTTCTTCATATAATTTGTAGCTGTATGTCTCTAGTTTATGCCAAATCAAAGATCATCTAATGTGGACATCTAGAGAAGAAGTTATGGCCAAAAGAAACAAAACTATTCAGTTGGCAAATTTCTCTCGGGTGTTTAGATCAATTGCAAGTCATGGCTACTATTGAGGAGAATAGTAACCTGATGTGACAAATAAACATAAGTCTTGAAATTAACTCATTGGCATGAGAGAGAAAAGTCACAGGGGTGTAGGAGTCACGGGCATGAGAGGAACATGAGTGTGCAAGAGTCATGGGTGTGACAGATAAAGACAAAAAGTTGGGTGAGAGCACAAGTTGGACCTGTCTCCCGTTTATCATTCAATCTCTTTCAAATCATTTTATATGGCTATAATTCTTACTGGAGAGGTAGAGAAATGTCTTACGAGTCTAATGGTTCAATAACCAAGTCATTTGGAGGTTAGACGAAGAAGATATGGTCAAAAGAAGAAAGACTATTCAGTAAAAGAGAAAATCTCAAAAGCAGGATCATGCTCAAGCACAAGGGTGCAAATTTCACTTCATCTCCAAAGGCAATTTCGCTATACTCAAAATTCGTGCACAAATCCATTTTGAGCCTCAAAAGTCACCGTCGTGCATCCACGTCTTCTTCTCCACCGACATCTCAATTTCTATACTCCATAACTTTTGATTTAGAACTCCAAAATTTGCAAACTTTATATCAATGGAAAGCTCAAAGAAAGATCTACAATTTTCATGAAGAGCAGTTTTTCAAAATCTCTCTAGATCAGTACAATAAACTCATGGAAGTTTCAAATTAAAAATTCAACTCTCAACTATTCATTCCCAGAAAATTTCTAGACTTCCATTTTCCAAAATCCAACACTTCAAAAAAATCTTTATTTCTAGTATTTCTACTCCATTTCATTCAACTAATTCACCATAAGTTCATACTACTCCTAAATATGCAAAATTTAGTCAAGAACCATCAAAAGCCAAAAATTTATGGTTCATCCTATTCATGCTTTGTCACCTGTTCTGCATTTTCATCATTTTCCCATATTCTCAATTTTCCTCTCAACTTTCATTTATACACTTATACCCATCTCAGGCCATCAATTTGCAACTACTCTTCAACTCAAAAAACCATTTTCCCGATCATCTCTAAAGCTTTCATCTACTCACGTATACGTCACACACACACACACACACAGATACACACACACACACACACACACACACACACACACACACATATACATATATATCTTTTTCATACTTTAATTTCCTACACTCATCCTATACACCATTGTATTGCTCTTTCTAACTCCAAAATCATTTTTACATGACCTAATCACTAACAATCCATCAAATACTAAATTAACACTATAACCAAAATTTTTCATCCCATCAACACAGTATTCATGAATATGTACACGTAAATGCCATTTTCCATGTAGATGACAGTAATTCATCAAATTCATTTCATAAATCCATAACCCTAGAGGATTTTCTCAATACTTACTTATTAAAGAATTCCAAAATCTTCAACTATACGAAAGCCCTAAACTCTATGCAAAAACACGTAATCCACTGAAAATTTGTCCAGCTTCTGGTTTTTCTTAAGGAAAAAGACTAATAACAAGGTTTGATTTGTATAGGAAAAGGAAAGACAAAGTTAACTCTTGGAAGGGGTTTGATGGAAAACTTTGTGTATTGGTAGAACTTGAAGAAGGTGACTACGAAGAAGGAAATTTAGACGTATAACTAAGCCTTTTTAACTCTCAGAGAACCCCACTTACTTCTAACAAATTATAAAAAAATAACTTAACTAAGTCAGTGACACTTGTCACTTTCCTAATTTCTAAATCTAACCAAGTTCCTTTATTGAACTAATCTCTTCAACTGATTCCTTTAACCCTCACTTTACTTTCTAATTATCTCCAAATATCATAGATTCCTATTCCTATTTTCTATAATACTCTATAATTTTTGAAAAATATTCCTAAATTCACCAAAATTCAAAAAGACAACAATTCCACTAATTAATAAAATTTTCAATATAAATAAATTCAAAATTTTCAAAAATCACAACTTAATTCAATTATGCCCAGAATTATCCATGAATGCATGTACAATTATTTTCATATGCAAAAATTTTACTATTCACATGTATGTGTATGACATATTATGCGTGAGCATGAAAAATGCATTTCTAAACTCTCATTAATCACTTATATTTACTATTCTAACCTTCCCACAAGTGGTGGGATGTTAAATTTAGTGCCAAATACTCATAAAAATATGATAATAGTTGTTATTAAAAGAAAATAATTGCATGAGCATTTCAAAAATTCATGCAAAGCCTTCAATTATAGTCCTTATTTATACTTTTAATACGCCAAATTGAGTACAATTTTGTCAAGTACTATACCATTCACCTATACTTTATGATACCGTTTGCTTTGTGCTATTATGGTGTTACCATCCATCTTACATATTACTAACGTTTATGAGACATTAGTTGATTAAAAAATGTCAAAACTTTTTGTCATTTAAATTTTATTGACATATCTATAAAACTTTATGATCAAAGTATTTAATAGGGATTAACAACAATATTACATAATAGGAATATAAGTTTCCTTTCTAACTTTGAGAACTCTTCTTAAACTTAGCCTATGTCTAATACTTTTCCTTCACTAAAAGTTAGTAGCAAAAATACGAAATGAAGGTAATTTCTACTCAAAACTAAATAAATGTAAAGAAAGCAAGTGATAGGTTATATATCATGATAACCAAATAAGATTAGAACTTTAATCATATAATTGGCTACTCTTACTATTTTGTTTGAAATATTAACCCTCACTATATTATGAAAATATTACTCTAATCTATTTAGTGGTCCAGGATCTCATTTAATAATTGTTGATCTTAAGTTTATTCAACAAACAAACTAAACTTAAATTACATTGATAATATGTTTATCAACCATATCTCATATGACTTCTAAATCCATTAGGTGAAAACTTCTTACCAAAATATATCTTATGTATTATTCCTAACCATGCTTCTAAATTTAGTGATTAAGAGTTTGCTCAATAAAATACACAAAATTTAGTTATGTAAGATCTATTATTGTAAGACAAAATATATTCAGGTTAAAGCAGCTTGAGTTTGCTCAATAAGCAAGTAAGAAGTAATACATTGGTTTATTCTTAAAATAATGAAAGGTAATAATAGTTTAAAAATACTAATATTTAAGTCAGGGATTTAATTTTTATTGGTCTCATCAAATACACAAAATACATGTAAAATGTCACAAACGTAAGCATACAAGTCAATATGCATTTACAATATATCAAGTAGATGTAAAACATGCAATTTATGAAAATATAATCAAAGTATATGCATAAATTATTAAGCTTTATTTCATTTTAGTTATTGGTAATATATTCATAATCTAAAATAATAATCAAACACTTATGATAAAAGTTTAATTTGAATTAAAAACTATTTTCAAATTCAAATTGAAAATCATTTCTAATTATCTTGACCATGTTAATAAAATTTAATTAAAAATATTTCCAATAAAGTACACTTGATTTTTTTTTTATAATTTAAAAACCTCTTTTTCAAAGCTTAAGAAGATCTTTTAATATAATTCGAAGATATTTCTAATCCAACTATAAAACCATTTCTAATTTAATTAGAAAATAAAATTTAATTAAAAAATATTATTAATATCAAGAAAATTACTTTAAAAATAAAATAAAATAATTATAAAATTAATTTAAAAAGTTCCTTACATTCAATTTTCTTAATTAATAAATAAAAATTTTAAAATTTAATTAAGAAAAATACCTTTTTAGTAAATTAAAGAAGCCATTATTCAAATTAATAAAGAAATGATTTCTTAATAAATAGAATAACAATTCTCTAAATAACATAACAAGCTTAAATTATGTCAAGCAAATTGAAATTAATAATTTTAATTTAAAACACATTTGCCAATTACTTAAGAAAACAATTTTTTATCATCTAGGAGTCTAATTAATAAATTCTAATTGATTGATATATAATTAATTTTAATTCTAGAAAATAATGTTATAAAATTTAATTAGAAATTCTTCTCAACTAAATCAAATAATTTAAATTTTAAAAAAATTTAAGTTGCCCATTTCCAACTGAGTTTTTAATTTAAGTTAGGGATATACAATTCCTTATTTAAAGCAACTTTATTCAACATTAAGGATTATTTTAATCCACAAATTAAGGAAGGTTTAGTCTAGTTTTATAACATTCATTGCATTTATGGTAAAGTGATTTGATAATATTATCCCACGTAGCCTATAATATATGTATCTACATAAATTAGAAGGCTTAGTTTTCTAATTAAGGAACATTTTATTGTTCCTTTATGTCTATACCTTATTTATATTATAGTTGAATCACAATTTGAATATATTCATATCACATTTGATGTGATATTTGAACTCCTAAAACGTTAATCACATGTTCCCATAAATGTTCCTAAGTTTGTAACTACTCCAACATAGCATTTGTCTCCAAATGTATAAAGCATAAGGATATAAAAAGAGTAGGTGGTCTATGCTTTAACAGAAAGCATATGAATCGTTTATAGAAGATCTCCACTTAATTATATCAAAATTCATGAGATATTATCTTATTGCCATCCAAAATATAAAGGAAGTTTTATGTACATTACATTAAACCAAACTAACTTCTTTAAGGAACTTCTTATAGGGAATGCTTGAATAGAGTGATGCATAAGGAATTGGTGAAATTTTTTGAATTATGTTTAAGCCAAATGATGAAATCCTCTTTGGAGGGTTAAGCCTATAGTTAGGAACCTTATTAAGGATATGAGTCAATCCCCTGAACACAAAACACCACTTGTCTTCCCTGATAACTATCTTAATTTTAGAATTTGTAGGTTTACTAATTGAATAGAGGGAAAAACTAGAAGTAAGTACAAAGGTCTCAAGTTTGATAAATTATGAAACTAGAAGATAATAGATTTCCCATTGCCAATCTTAGCTTTCATCTTTATAGAAATAGGTTCTATAAGTTTCAAAACTTGGATAATAATCTAAAAGGTGTCAGGTTTAAGCTTTATAATCCAAAATTTGTTACCATTTAGGTACTTGTCATGAATCCATTTGACCCACAAACTCTCTTGATCATTAAATAAGCAACTTGCTTGATTTTATAATATATCTTATTCCTAACCCACCTTAGTCTTTAGGGAGACAAACATCCTTCCATCTAACTTTAGGAGCTCTTTTAAAGAGAGTTAAACCACCTTGTAGAAATTTTCTTAGGAGTTTTCTAATCACCTTTATAAGATTGAAAGATAAGAATATGTGTGAGTTCTAAAAAACATGCATGTTGTTAAAACTTGGTATTATAAATGAACACATGCTAGCATAAGAGATAAATTTGTTCTTCCAACTATTAATTCTCTTTAATATGGAATCAAAGAAAGGGGCACAATTCTTATAGTTTGGTTTGGAGGTAGAGATTGGAATGCCAAAATATTTGGCATTATCAAGCTAAAGCTTAGATAATATAGCTAACTCCTATTTTAGATCACCGGTATAACATAAAATAAAAAGTTGGCTTTTAATTCTATTGACTAAGAGGCAAGAAAGATTAGTGAAGCTTTTGAAGGATTTCATAAGAGTCTTTATTGATTATTTATCTACGCTATACAATATAATTAAATCATTAGTAATTGACAAGTTGAAAAGCTTCAAGTTCATACATTTGTGATAATATGTAAAAGATATGCCTTGAGCAATGTTTAAGGAGATAAGCTTAGTTAATTCTTTAATAAAGCTAGTAGAAATTTAAGGTAATATGGGATCACTTTTTATGATCCCTTTATCACCTTTAAACATAAGTATAGCTTATCCATTCATAAGAACACTATATGATATGGTAGAAATACATTAATAGATCCAATCAATAAACCTAAGGGGAGAGACAAAGGTTTGTAAGGTAGTAGACAATGAATTTCTAGCTTTTGGTGTCAAAGGCCACAAAGAAATCAATCTTCATAAAAAAAAATTTAAGTGGATTTCTTGAAGTGATTAGTTTTTAATAACTCTTGAGAGGTCAATGTATTGTCACCAATATTGTGACCTAGGATGACAACACACAAAGATAAATTGATTAATCCACTACTAAAGATTTTAGTCTCAAAGTCAAGGTCTTAGAGATTATGCTTAAATGGTTAGGAAATTTAGGCATAAGACAAGTGAAAGTCTTGTTGAACTCCTTGAGCAGGCTCCCAGAAGAAAAAAAATTCCTTAATGGCAGTATAAACTTGATCTCTTAGAAGGCTC
Organism: Erythroxylum carthagenense; assembly: GCA_026413575.1. Taxonomy (NCBI): domain Eukaryota; kingdom Viridiplantae; phylum Streptophyta; class Magnoliopsida; order Malpighiales; family Erythroxylaceae; genus Erythroxylum; species Erythroxylum carthagenense. The sequence goes on along the minus strand of JANZLD010000008.1, from coordinate 59,421,225 downwards.
TAAGACTTTTAAAGAAGGAGGCTTTGAATCCATTAGGGTGCATACTTAAAAAAACTTTCTCAATTTCTAAATCAAAGATAAAAGAGATGAGAAGGTTAATATGATCATGCATTAGGTGTGGGGTAATAAACTTATTCAATTTTTGAAGTGTACAAGAACTCAACCTTTAGGCCAGGAACATACTTAAAAGTGATTAAATGACATTGTCTTAAAAAGAGTCTAACTTTAATAAGGAACTTAATTAACATTAATAATACCATAAATTTTGTTATTATTTCTTATAATTTGTATGGCTATAAAGAAATATGTAGAATTTGGGTCACTTTCTTTTAGTAAAAAATTGCTAGCTTCAAGGGTAGGAATTTGTTGTTTAGCTTGTTTTTCTCAAGTTTCTTAAGAAATATAATAATGGTTTAAATACATTTTTTATCAGAAAGTTAGAAGTTTAATTTGATAGGAATGAACAATAAAGATTAAGTCATTCTCATAGTGCTTGTTGTGTATCACATTTAGCTCTTCCCTTATCACTTATAACTTCCTCATAATAGGCTTCATCAATTACAACTAGAGTGGAAAAATCTTTGATCAGGGTCAATTCATATCCCTCAAGCTTAGAAAGGAAATTAAAGAAAAAAGAGTTTTTGATATTTAAAAAAAAAGAGGGATAGTAACTTCTAGAGGGCAATGATTAGATACATGAGGAGCATTGAAAAGGACAAAGGCATTAGGAAAAACTAACATCCAATTTGAATTAGTAAGCCCTCTATCTATTTTTCTCCTATTCAAGGAATTATCTTCTTCTCTATTTGTTCAAATGAAGTAATTACCTCTGAGAATAAGATTTTTGGGACTTGGGTTACTTAAATAAGTTCTGAAATCTTCATAACCAAGCTTAAGGAGTATTTTTTAGCCTTCAATCCATTTAAAAAATACTATTAAATTCATTCATCACTAACTAAGGGCTACAGATAGATAAAGCTAAATTTTCAAATCATTATATAAACTTCTCCTTTGAATAGTAAAGTTTGAAGCATATATGAAAGTAATATTGATTACTTCCTTCAATAAATGGAATTGAAGCCTCTTGTGTAAATGCTAGCTAAAGTGATACAAATATGCATTATAAGAATTTCATGCTTAAAAGCCATAATAATTCTCCGACTAAAATGAGATGAATGGTCTAAAATAGTTTTCTATTGACTTTTAAAGAATCTTAATCCCTTAGTAAATTTATTCTCCTTTATTTTTATCTTCAACAAACCCATGATTAAGGGCTTTTTATCCATCTAGACATTATTTGTTCTAGTTAGTTATAACATATCATTTGAAACAAAAGGAAAAGAAAGTCTACTATTAATGAAAGTCCTACTAATGTGCTTGACCATTTAACTGCACCATCCTTGAGAACTTCAGTGGAGGAGAAATAATAGGGTTGTCTTTAGGAGATATGTGTATGTACCTCATCTTTTCTAAAGTGGAGACATCACTAACCACCTAGTTCTATGTTTTATTGGTAACTATAAAAGCAAGATATGAAGTTATAGGAGAAAAAGTAGAGGTAAAGCAAAGGTTAAAACTAAAACATGAAATATAAGTTACTTGCTTCAGAGAGGAACATGGGCCTACAAAAGATTCATAAGGGTTATACAAGAATATGAATAAAGGCTGCAACCGGTATGGAAGAGGCTATAGTAGAAAAGTTAAGAAATAAAGTGGTAAAATATGGAAAAGGTTGAAGGTTGATTGTAAGTAAGATTCAAGTGAGAGTTTTGAGCTTATGAAGTGTGAAAGAGAGTAAGGAAAAGAGGTTAGAATACTAAAAGTGGAGAGGGGAGGAAAGCAAGAAGGTAAAAAAAGAATTACTTAAGGCCAAAGGAGGAGCCTAGTTTGATTATCAAATGGGGAAGGAACCAAAAATTGTTATATGTGACAAACCTAAGATAATTAAGTAGTATAAGAAACTCAAATATATTTTTGAATAGAATAGAAACTTAAATGGAGAAAAAAAATAGATGGCATGCTTGATCAAGACTAGAGAAAGGGGATAGGATTTTCTTTATCCAAAATTGAATTTTTATGCTCACTTTTAATTGGATTATCAAATTAACTATTTGTTTTGTTTAAATTGAAATATATAATTAATTCTAATTTTCTGAAATGTAATTTTAGTTATAATTAAAAAACTAATTTAATTATCAGTATTAATCTAATTAAGTTAAGCAATTATTTTAATTTTGAGTTGATTTAAAGTTTTAAACTATGACTAGGAATTAGGTATGTTCTATTCAGGTTTGAAATACAATATAATAACTATACTCAAACTTAAGATTAACTTAACCAAAAAACCAAACAAACCATATTCGAGTTTTAGATTACACTAACTTAACAATCAAATACTCTTAATTTTCTAGTTTTAGATTAACATAACCTAGTAACCAAATAAGATTTTTCTTCTCTAAGAACCCTAAGAGCCTCTCAAGCCATCATCTATAACATAAACTAAGCACTAATCTACATCTTACGTTGTAGTACTAATGACTACCACTGGCGACAAGAGAACAAGCAACCACCATGTATTGAGGAGCAGTATGCCTTTATTATGTAGTGATCTAGCTTTTTAAAGCTATATTTCATTAACCATAGTGAACTATAACCATTGCTATATCATCAAGTTCATGCCATATAAACCAGAACATATATCTATAACACTAAGGTCATGTTTGGTAACTAATAATAAAGAGGTGGGAATGAGAATGCAACTTTTATTCGCTAATTTTTAGTTGTTTGATTACTAGCAATAAATAAAATATGGAATGACAAAATTGGAATAAATATGCAATCCTAGACTTTTATTCCTATGGGGGTTGTTATAAGTGCTTAATTGATTGTTTAATTATTTTATAACACATAGCAATTAATGACATTAAATTTATTAAGATACTCACTTCAACTCATATATGATTTAGGCACAATTCGAAAGCAAAGAAGTTAAAGTGAGTCGAAAGCACAATATTTGGGCCTTTTTTTTGATTAATTTTCACTTATCTTCATGGAGCAAGAAGAAGAAAATTATAAGAAAAAATAAGAAAAATGGAAAGAACATGAGTTGCATGGATTATGTATGCAAATGATCTTTAACATGAAATTAATGTCTTGTATGAGCATGTAAGACATTAATTTAATTAATCTTACAGCTGCTGGAGAGAATAAAGATGGATGGTTGGAAAAGGAGCAAAACAACATTGAAAGATGAAGAAAATGCAGCATCACATGGAGCTAAATGGCAGTAGATGTTAGGCATTTCATTCAAACAAGTGTACTTCATGCAAAGTAAAACACCACAACTAGCAGCTCAGTAGATAGGAAGCACACCAAGGCCAAAATGCAGCGTAAAAGCAAGGAGAAACTAGGAGCAAAATGCAATATAGTAGGTGGAAGTATGGAGAGAAAATGACAATGCAGCAGCAGGAGAAGGGGAGCAACGAAGCAACAAAATGCAGTCGTTGGGTAGAATGAATGTTTGTAGGTTTTTAAAGAGTGTTAATAGTATTAGTGGAGTAGAAACGAATTCAAGAAATTGATAGCACAGTAGCATAGAAGAGATGGTCGGCTAACAAAAAGAGTTTTCGACTGGTACATTCTTAGAAGGTCTTAAGCATTTATTATAGGAGAGACCCATGAAAGGTAAGACATCTCGACACTAATTCAGAGGTGATATTGATGCTAAGTACCTGAGTTAAGTGTATTTCCTTAGCTCAGCAGATAGGAAGCACGCCAAGGCCAAAATGCAGTGTAAAAGCAAGGAGCAATTAGGAGCAAAATGCAACATAGTAGGTGGAAGCATGGAGAGAAAATGACAATGTAGTAGTAGGAGAAGGGGGGCAACGAAGCAACAAAACACAATCGTTGGGTAGAATGAATGCATGTAGGTTTTTAAAGAGTGTGAATAGTACTAGTGGACTAGAAATTAATTCAAGAAATTGATAGCACAGTAGCACAGAAGAGAGGGAGGGCTAACAAAGAGAGTCTTTGACTGGTACATTCTTGGAAGGGCTGAAGCATTTATTATGGGAGAGACCCATGAAAGACAAGACATCCAGACACTAGTTCGGAGGTGATATTGATGTTGAGGACCTGAGTTAAGTGTATTTCCTTATTTTAATTGTTTTTTTTTCTCTCATTAAAAAATAATTGTGTTATTTTATGTTAATTGATTTTGACTTTGGGTATGGATAATCGTATTCTTGTTATTGTTCGTTTATTTGTGTATGAACCCATTGGGTATTGTGAAAAGATGATTTTAAGGCATTCATTGGACCTTTTTTGACAAACCCATTGCTAGAATTTTGATATAATCCCTAATTGTTATTTTAAACTTCATATGTAACGACTAATGATTTGTAATCATTAGGAATAACATAACCTAGTTTAAATGACTCATCGTATGTGATTATTGCCTTGATTAATCGGTCTTCATAATTTGTAATGCTACTACCCAATTGAATCTAGAGATCATAACCTAGGCATTCGGTAGTTAGGTTTAATTAACGATCATATCTTGATTAAACACTACCTAAGGGAAAAATTGGGTTAATTATTAACCCATAATTAATAGTTGCTAAGAGAGGTTTCAGAATAACAAATCAATGAACTATGTTTAATTAGGGTGTAGGCTTAGATTGAACCAATAAACCGAATCCCTACCGAATTCCCCACTTTGTTATTTTTTACATGTTTTTTCTACATTGCTTTTGTTAGTTAGTTTAGCTTTATTTTATTTTCTTATTTCTAAATCCAAAACCCCTTCTAAACCTAAACACCTATTAATTTCATTTAAACAACTTTACACACACTCTCTCCACCACTACTACAGTAGTAGTCTAGTTTATTTTGACTAGCATTACAACATGTTGACAATTTTGGTGTTGTTTTCAGGGATTGCAGTGTTTTAGTTTTTGTTTGTGATTTTAATTGGTGTTTTATAGATATTTGTTCTTCACTTTTTTCAGTTATTTCTTGATCTTTTTACTTTTTGTTTGCTACTTATGTGAAAAAGAAATGCTAACATGAGTAGAAGTAATTTCTTTTGTAACTCTTATTCTCAATCCTATAACCAAGGTTGGACTATTCAAGCTAACTTCGGTTATAGATTGCACATAAAAATTCCCCTGTGGACCAGAAACTTCTTATCACAACTCAGGTATGCCTCTGGACAACTATATCAAGATCTGTAATGCTGGCCATCTTTAATTTCAATAGGGTATGCAATAGCTTCAAGAGAGTATGCAACAACATCAACAGAGTACCATACAATTCTAGCAAGATGAAAGGCAATCTTGGTCTAGTTTCCAAGATGTAGAGAGCTAACAAAACTCAAGTACATCTTTGGAAGAATTGATGAATGTTGTGATTGCTAACAATCTCCAATTTCAACAGAGCCTACAATAGTAGTTGCAATAGTTCTAGCAGGGAATGAGACATATAACATCTAGAAACAAGAACTTTTTCAGCCAAATGGGTGAAACGGAAGCGAGGATTGAACACCTAGAATCACAAATGGAAGAGGAGTAGCCATATCAACTCGAGGCATACCCTATGGATAGAAATCCTACAAAGTGATGAACTGTTTGAGAATTTTGAGAGCACTACTCAAGGAGTTGCTTGTGTGGAAGAAGTTGAGGAGGAGCTTGAGGTAGAAAAAGCTATATCTTTTAGCTCAGAGGTAAATAATGAGTTCCATTTTCTTGTTAAGAATGACTATTTACTTTTACCTAGCAGGTTAGAGGAATTAATTAGGAAGAAAAAGATGAAGAGAAATTTGAAATCTTTCAAGAAAGTATAGACTTAGTAGAGATCGAAAGTCTAAGGATAGGGAGGATGTTAAATGGGAATGATGATCAACTGAGGCCCTATCTAGAACAACCTTGCATGGAGATGACATTAACTACAATACTCAAAGATCACAATTTTGTCACATGAGGAGAAAAAGGATTCGATCCAGCAACTTTTGTTGGAACTCGATCTCGAAACCGGATCCCAACTGGAAAAGCAGAAACAAAAACAAAAACGAACGGAAACTTCCGGAAACGAAAAACAGAAGCACAAAGAACGACAGCGAGAGAACGGATGCAATCAAAAGTGGAGGTAGCAAACGCATGCGGAAACAATGAAAGGCAAACGGAAACAAAAACGAATTGCAAACAAGCGGATCTGACATCCAAAGCGAACATAGAAAATGATCGCGTTGAAAATCCTTAGACTAAGCCTATCCGAAAAATCCGGTATAATTTTTTTTCATTTATTCCTTAATACACGCTTATACAAGCAAAAACACTTTCCCACTTGGAACTTTATTCTCAATCAAACCTCA
>JANZLD010000008.1:59382328-59393522 GCA_026413575.1 Erythroxylum carthagenense | reverse complement strand
TATGGAGGCCATATTAGGCATGAACATGCCGAGACTAGTTTACACACTCATAACCCATTCCAAAATTACTATTTTACTCTTCCCATCGGTGATAGGATGTTACAAGAAATCTCGCTAAATTTTGACCATTCATTTAAATTTATCAATAAGATGAAGCAACCATAACCAAAATTTTGTTAATATGATAGAGACATTCTTTTCAAAACCTTTCTTACCAAAACACAAACCCCAAACACTTAACCATTGCTAGCCCCTTTGAGCCATCTTTTTGAGTACTTGCATATTTCTACAATTGATCTAAATATTTGATCTCTAGTTAAACATTAAAAAAAAACAACAACAAAGAGCTTTCTCAAAAAGAAAAGAAAAAGTTCCAAAATCTTTCACCAAAAAAAAATAGAAAGCTTTCTCAAAAGAGAAAAGTTATTGAGGAAAGTCAAAAAAAAAAGAAAAAAAGTGAGATTTTTTGTTTAAATATTTTCTGAAGCATCGTTGACGCTTGTTTCATGTGCAAAATAATTATGATGCATGTACTAGTCTTCTTCTTCTATTCAATCCATTTCATTTAGCCTTCCCTACATTACAACCTTGAAAGTGCTCTTGATTATCGAAATTATAGTTCTTGTAATGGAGAGGTAGAATTATCATAGCTCATAGTAGAGAATGGACTAAGCAGATTTTAGAGTGAAATTATCCCAAGACAAGTGAGTTAAGAGTTAAACAAATTTCCTTGAGAGAAATCTCTTTTGCCCAATTTCTTGGATTAAATGTTTATAGTGTTTATTTTCTTAGCGCTCTTTCAGTCTGCTTTGATTTATTTCTGGGAAAGTGGTTTAACTGATTTTTTGCTCTCATTTTTAAACATGGTCGGTATTTTCTTTTGCACTTGTATCTCTTTGACTTTTATAAGCTTTGCCCAAGAGTACAAAGGTCTAAATGTGGGAGATTTTGATTGAATCCAAGTTTTTTATATTATTCGGTGACAATTTCATGATTTTTGTTATTTTTTTGGCTCTTATTATCGGATATTATGCTTAATTTAGTTTATGAGTGCTTATTTTGAATTAATGTAGTTTGAAGATAAAATTGTCAATAATAGATAGTTATTGGGACCCCGATTTATTTAAAACAATTTCAGTCACAAAGATGCAAACATTATTGAACACATCAGAGTTTCAGTAATCACTTGGGCCCGTTACAGAACACAATGCTTATTTTTATAATATCTTTACAATTCAAAAACCACCCCTTTTGGCTTATTACAAAAATACAAAATAGCAAATTTGAAGAAATTCCCTTAGACTCTTGATCACTTGATCTCTTAGCTATCACCTAAAGATGGGACAGAAAGGGGGTGAGCTTGAAAGCTCATGGATAATAGTTTATAACGAAAAAAAAGCAAAAACCATTGAAAACGTTCACTTGTCATAGAAAATTCTTATTGAGTTCATAAAGCACTTATTTCTAAAAATTTTCATCATGTAGTCAAAATCTCAAACTACAAAACATGAATGCATCAAACTTGTTCATATAACATAAACACATAAGCATATTAGAGTGGTTCGGGTGGATCCAAAACAGAACATATTACACATTTCCACATAATGGTCTTGCGTAGCCATGAACTTATGGGAGTCCATAAAGGAGATCCAAGCCACTAGCGGACAAGCGAGAGTAGCCTTTTGTCAAAGTGCACTTAACTTAACTTAGGAGACCACCACAAACCCACCTAACATATATTTCATGACTTGTAAAACGTATTGCCCAAAATGACACTTTTTCGAAACTTGATTTTTCATAAACATGAGATATTTCAAAACAATGATTTCATAAACATGTTATATTTTTAAAAATCACTTTCAAAGTCTTTTCATAAATCATCACACAATTCATATAACAACATATTGTACTTTCTCAAATCACTCAAAAGCAATAAATGCAACACTTATGATGCAATTGGAAACATTAAACTTTCTTGATTCAAAGTAAACATTAGCGGCTTATTTACTCTATTATAAACATATATCCACCTTGATTTTCTTGCTTATAGACTTGTTAAAAAATGTCTCTTCTCTTGTTCCTCTTGCCTCTTTTGATCCATTTATACAATAACAAAAATCCCACTCAATAAGGTTTTCAATTGAAAATCCCTCAAGTACGATCACTAAAATTAGTTCTAGAATACTTAAACCCAAGCATTTTCTATACTCCATGAACTAAAATCCTTCTAAAAATCTAGAAGTTTTAAAGTGATCTTACTTTCCTTCTTCACCAAATGAAGGGATCTTTAGCTCAAAGGGAATCTCTTCTCTTCCTCTACTTATTTCCCTTCTTGAACAACCTCAAAATCTCTCTTGAAAGCTAACACAATTGAAACTCTAGCTTGTTTTCTCTTCTTTCTCTCCTTCTTTTCTTCTCTTTGTATTTCTCTCTTCTTCATGACACTCTCTCTTTTTCTCTTCAATTTTTGTTCTTCTCTCTTCTTAAAATGCAAGACAACACTTCTTCTTCCAATTATGCCCTTAATGATCGAGAAATGTCCCATTTGTCCTTCCATTTATGCCTTATGTCTTTTATGTTTAAGTGTCTTACCAAAAGTACCTTGAACATTCTGAGATAACACTTTCTTCTAGAAAAATGTTCCCCATTGTCCTAAGTTTTTAATGACACCAAAATCAATCCATTTGGTTCAAAACTCTAAAAGTATTGCCCCAAATATTTTCGGACTGTTCTTATATCAAAACAGTACACTATACTTAAATTCCTCCTGAAATTGGAAGTCTTAGAGACTGAATTAGATTTTGATTTCTCCATATCTTTGTAACTCCATGTCTCTATTTTATCTTGAAATAAGAATCATCATATTCGGAGTTATACCGATGAAGACATCATCAAAATACCGAAGTATGTTTAGCAAAACATCCCATTTGTACTCTTCCAACCGATACCCTTACTTTGATTCAATCCATCTTTTCCGAATTCCCACCAAATGCTAAACAATTCTATGGAAGGACAGAAAAATGTGTTAAGAAACTATTGGTTGAAGAATCACTTCATTTAGAGGTCGGATAACAAAGTTATGGCTAAAAGAATCAAACATGATTTTGCCCTCAATCATATTAAACATGTCTCAGAAAAAATGGCATAACTCTCTCTACAGATGTTGGATTAAGATCATATTAGGACGGTTTTAAAGAGAACTTTGAGATCTACAACTTTGAAGGAACCTTAAGGACAGATTCTATCATATGAAGGATCAAAAATGGACTAGACGATAGGGTCAGACGAAACCAAACGAATTGAAAAGTTAGACGAATTAAGAAAATTGCCATAACTTTCCCTATAGATATTGGATTAAGGTATTCTTTGAATGGTTTGAAAGAGGACTTTAATATCTACAACTTTTATAGGACATTGAGGATAGATTCTATCATTTGAAGGGTCAAAAATGGACTAGACGATAGGGTCAAACAAAACCAAACGAAAAAGCAGACGAATTGAAAAGTCAGACAAATTAGGAAAATTTCCATAACTTTCCCTATAGATATTGGATTAAGGTATTCTTTAGATGGTTTGAAAGAAGACTTCAAGTTCTACAACTTTCATAAGACCTTGAAGACAAATTCTATCGTTGAAGGGTCAAAAATGGATCAGACAATAGAGTCAGACGAAACAAAATAAAAAAGCAGATGAATTGGGAAATTGTCATAACTTTCCCTAAAAATATTAGATTAAGGTGTTCTTTATATGGTTGGAAAGAAGAATTCAATATCTACAACTTTTATGAAGACCTTGAAGACAAATTCTATCATCCAGAAGGACAAAATTGGACCAGACGAATGGCACATAGAAGAAGAAGTTTCGGTCAACAACAAGAGAAGCAGAAAGTCAACTATAGAAGATATGACATCATCACATATGATATGATGTCATCATAGATGATACGTCTTTATAGACGATATGACATCATCACAGACGATATAACATCATCCCCGATGATATGATGTCATCGCAGACAATACAATCTATACTCCTAAGCATCTCCCCTTATAAGGACCATAACTTTCAACTCTAATGTCTAAAAATTACATACTTTATACTGTTGGAAAGCTAAAAGAGAAACCTACAACTTTTTAGAAGACACCTTTATCTAATTCAGCTTAGATCAATATAGAATTTCCGTTGAATTTAGAACACGAATTTTACATTCATCCACCTATGTACTACACCCAGTTCTCAAATTCATGACAAATTTTGAGATTCTTAAAAATAGAATTTAAATTCTATGTCTTCATAAGAAATTTAGTCTTATGTCTCTGGTTTAACGTAAATCAATAATCATCTTATTTAGATAACTAGAGAAAAAGTTGTAGCTAAAAGATTGAAGCATACTCAATGAACATTTTCCAGATCAACTACCAATTTTGTTTCCAAATCTTTCCTTAACACAACTCATACCAAGATCACCTTTTCTACTTTATTTACTTCTCATTCTCAACTCAAAATCATCCGTAAAGAAATTTATAATCCATGATTAATCATAAACATCAATAATAGAACATACATATATATACATATTCTTCATCAACTTACTACACAAATTCAACTTCATTTTTGCTTTCATTTTACTTCTAACTTTTACCTTAATTCTTCCCATTTCATAACCTCTCATCTACCAAAGCACCAAAGCAAAATGTGAATCTATCCTCACTTCTCATTTACTACTTTAATCTCGTCTATCATTTCTAATTCAAGAATTTTTCATCATTTGTTCTTCACTTATGACTAATGACCAAAATTTCTCATTTAATAGTTCTAATCTTCTAAAAAAAGTTCGGGGTCCAACAGTAGTAATTGCACTCAGTTGATTTTTAGGACAATTGATACTACAAACTGTTACTTCTTATTGCAGGACACTCAAGAAGTAGAGTCAAGAGTGAAAACCAAGAAATTCAAGAACACAAGTCAACAACACTAACAGGCAAGTTCGCCACGGCAAGGATTATTTTTCATTGTGGCAAAAACCAAAGAATTCAAGCAGAAACCTTTCGAAAAAATTTCACTGCGATGAAGATCTGACGTCGCCGGGGCGAAGTCACAAAAACTCCATCAAAACCTTTCAGAAAAAGTTCACAGCGGAGAAAACCGTAGTTGGACCTGAGCTATTTTTAGAAACTCACTTACCCATTTGTAAAAACTAGCCTGGATACCTACTTAGAAACCCTATTTTTGAAAAGTAAAACGGGAGGACAGAAGACATCACATAGGCAGCCTCCAAAAACATCATCCATCATCTTTCTCTCATTCAACCCTAATTTTCTTTTACTATTTTTCACTGTCAATCTTCCACCATGGGTGCCTCTGATTCCTTCTCATTTGTGAAGCTTCCGAGAGCTATGCGCGGCTAGGCGTTTCGTTTCCTCTTGAAAATATAGCGATGGCTAGAGTTTCATGAACTTAAGAGGGGGCTAGTTTAATCCATAGTTCAACTCTTACCTTATAAATTCCTAGGTTTAGGATTTATAATGTATGATTGGGCTACTCGATTATAGTTGTAATCAAATCCTAGATATTCATATTATATAGTTTGGATTCGTTTATGTCTATTTGTAATCTTTGATTTTCTCCTATCTTGTATAGTCATGTTTGCTATTGAGTTAATTCTAGATTTCAATTGACTTGTTGCATGGACTTATCCCACTACACACACTAAGAGCATTTAATAGGATCTTAAGAAATGGAGTCCTATTGATTAAGATCCTGGACTTAAAGAGTTCTTTAAGGTTTACCAATTTGAAACTTAGTAATTTCTACTCCCATCAAAAAATCAATTTCGAAATATGATAGCCAGAGCTCAATTTCAAGAAGACTTTATCACTGTTAATCACTTATTTTTACCTTTCCAATTTTTTTATTCCCTAAAATCCAGAAAAATACATTTTGCAATTCAATTTAGTTAAGTTAACGATTTCAAAAGCCAAACCCCTTTTTACACATCTAGCTTGCATTTCATGACATATAGGTTAACTTAGATCCATTCACTATTCACTTAGGTTCCAATTAAGACTCGAAGTTGTACCCTATAGTGAAATCCTTGGAATATTTTTTATTAAACCTCCAAGGGATTAACGACTAGAAAGGTGTTAATCAATATGATATGATGATTTAGATTATAGATGGACAGGTTAAGGATGATAAGGGATAAATGTTTATAAGATTTATTGTAGCGCCTCCTTACCGTAGGGTATACACCGGGACGTCCGCAGGTCATTCCGGTACATATCCTACGATAAGGGTGAGCTGCAAATAATCACTACAATCACTTCACATGGCATCATAATAAGACATCAATATAAAAAAAAACACGATCTTTTAAAACCAACTTTTCCTCATTTCACTTCATCAAAATCAAACTGTTTACACGTCTATCATCCTGTACAGTCTGTACATAAATCCAAAAACCTAGTATGAAATGCTATATGAAAGAGGAGAAACATCAGATCTATCTAGGCCATCCCAAAAGTCCCAGCTGACTGACCTATGAGCCATGACTTCTCTAGCCAAAACAATCTACACGGCTAAAAAAGTCCCTCTGAAGCTAGGAGTCTACTCTCGATCCTGAAAAGACAACGTTGCAATTTTGGTGAGTTTTGCGAACTCAATGAGATAACCATCATCGATGGTTCACTCAATTCATACAACACATTAAACATAGCACGATTTTCCATCGATCAAAAGTCACACATTTTTCACATAAGCAACACTTTTGTTTTCACAGAAGTATAAGGCATTATGCCTTTCACTCAATCAAGCATATTTAATCAAATGCATATGAAATGCTCAGGTGATACTTTTTCAATTATTACGGTGTTATGACCGAGCGCCTGAACTGTCCCATATAGGGCTCATTAAACTTTGAGCCTGAGGCTCTAAACCACTATTGAGCTCGAGGCTTAAATACACTTGTTGAGCTTTAAGCTCTAATCGGTGGCTGCTCCGGTCACAACTGTCATTATCTGATTATGCATTCGTGAATGAAATGCATATTTCATAGTCAGTCGCATCATATGCATGTATGCATATGTGACAATCACTCATATCATAAGCATGTAGGCATATATCACAAGCAATCACATCATAAACGCGTAGGTCTCACGTTCACAAACAAGTAGCACTTCAACAACACAACTCCCCAGTATACAGTCATCGGACCTTCTGTCCGGAATCCTCAATCAACTCATTAAATCATAGACCCACCATTATCCACCACATAATCATAAGCAAACAGAAATTGAGAGAAACCGTCTAGGTTACTCATAGGTTGCTCCCGAAGCTAATGGCTGGAAGATCCAGCAACGTCTATAAGTTGGCGTTCCAGTTGCTCCTCTATAACAAATAGCATACATGATATCACAATTTGCACCATTAAGAGTGTTCAATAATGCACATGTATGAGATGAATTATGTACAATGCATGTTTATGATAAATCTAGGGTATCACTCCTTGATTCTTCTCAACACTATCCCCATACCAAAATTCATTTAAGTATAACTAACACTGAGGTTTATGCCTCATTAGAACCATTGAAAACATAATTCATTACTCATTGACTTACTTTTAGACTTTCTGAAACACCCCTTTCAGGTTTACTGTTCACATTCAATAAAAAGGCAAAACTTGTGAAATTTGAGTCCACTTTCTTCTAGAAAAGTGTTCTTCTATCTTTTATCTTTCCATTGACACTAAAATCACTCAATTTGGTTCAGTAATTTGGAAGATATACCTCAAACATTTTCAGACTGTTCCTCTCCAAAACAGTGTACTATACCCAACTTCCATCTAGAAATTGAACACCTTAGAGACTGGATCAAGATTCAACTTCTTCATATGATTTGTATCCCTATTACTCTAGTTTACTAAAAATCAGGAATCACTTCAATTAGAATCCTACAGACCAAGATATCATCAATATTGAAATATGTTCAGTAAAATATCCAGTTCATGCTCCTTCCACCGATACCCTTACTTTGATTCAATCAATAATTTTCAATTTAATACCAAAAATCATAAATTTTTGTGGAGAGATAAATAAATGTGTTAGGAATCCAATGCTTAAAAAACTAGGTCATTTGGAGGTCTAGAGAAGAAGTTATGATCAAAAGAGTCAAGTCTGTTTTTGCTTTCGTCTTAGTTCTATCATCTCATTTCCATCGTCCCATTTCTATCGTCTTATTTTCTTCCGTCTCTTTTCTATCGTCTGCTTTTCTTCTGTCTTATTTCTATCGTCTGCTTTTCTTCCATCTTATTTTCTTCCGTCTCATTTCTATCGTCTGCTTTTCTTCCGTCTCATTTCTATTGTCTGCTTTTCTTCCGTCTCATTTCTATCATCTTATTTTCTTCCGTCTCATTTCTTTTCTATCGTCTCATTTTCTTTCGTCTCATTTCTATCGTCTACTTTTCTTCTGTCTCATTTCTATCGTCTCATTTTCTTCCGTTTCATTTCTATCATCTTCTTTTCTTCCGTCTCATTTCTATCATCTGCTTTTCTTCCGTCTTATTTCTATCGTCTGCTTTTCTTCCATCTCATTTCTATCGTCTCATTTTCTTTCATCTCATTTTCGTCTGCTTTTCTTCCGGAACGTCTCCACTTATAAGGATCATAACTTTTGACTCTGATGTCCAAAATTTTCCTGTTATATACCGTTGGAAAGCTAAAAGAAAGATCTACAACTTTCCAGAAGCAACTTTGCCAAAATCTATCTAGATCAAGTCCATATTGTCTCCCAAAATTAGAACACGAATTTTACAATTTTCCATAAGCAACTTTGCCAAAATCTATGTAGATCAAGTCCATATTGTCTCCCAAAATTAGAACACGAATTTTACAATCTGCTTTCAACGCCCTGCACCCTATTTTCAACTTCATGACGACTTTTGAGACTCTTAGAGACAAAACTGAAATTCGATGTCTTCATACAAAATGTAGTCATGTGTCTCTAGTTTAATTCAAATCAAGAATCATTTCGTTTAGACAATTAGAGAAGACGTTATGACTAAAAGACTGAAGCGTATTCAGTGAACATTTTCCAGATTTTCATACTTTCAATATTTTATATTACCAAAACACCAATTTTTTTCAAAAACTAACTTAATACTATAACTGGATTTATTTCTTCTGAACTACCCAGTATTTATGAACAAACACATAAATGCCATTTTTCATGCAGATGACAGTAACTTATCAAATTTATTTCACAAATCCCCAACTCTAAGGGATTTCTTCACCACTTACCTACTGAAAACTCCAAAATCTTCAAGCCCTAATCTCCACAAAATTTTTTGTACTTCACTGAATGCAATGATCAGCTTCTTGTTTTTCTTAGGGTAAAGGACACAATGGCAAAGTAAGTTTGGTGAAAGAAAGGAAAAACACAGAAGTCTCGTAGAAGGTATTTGATGGAAAACTTTGTGTCTCAAAAAGAAGTTTTAGAAAGATGATGACTTAACCTGTCAACTCTCAAAGAATAGTAACCTACTTCTAGCAAGAGTACAAAAGCCTAAGTGACACTTGTCATTTACCCAATACCCAAGTTCTAACTTAGTTTCTTTTGAAACTAACTCCCTTGACTGACATCTTTACAATCCAACTATCTCCAAAGCTTCTTTTAATTTCTTGTTCCCTATTATATATATGTCTTTCTCAATACTCCATAAATTCACCAACATATACAAATACGATATTTTCACCAATCACTAATATTTCCAATGTAAAAACATCCATAACTCTAAAAATTCATAGATCAATCCAATTATACCCGGAATTATTTATGAATGCATGTACAATTATTTTCATGTGCAAATACATTCACTATTCACATATAAGTGCATGGCATCTTTTTTTTTATGCATGAACATGAAAATGCATCTCTAACTCTCATTAATCACTCACATTTACTATTCTAATCCTTCCACAAGTAATGGGATGTTACATTGATGATTGAGATTATAATTTGCTTGAGTATAAGCAAAAGTTTAAGTGTAAGGATGTTTGATAGATAATAATTTATCTTTATTTATATACCTACACTTAATATGTTTTGATTGTTACTTAAGAATTTTATAGTATTTTTGGCACTTAATTTGTTTCAAGTGTGTTTTTAGGTGATAATTGTCTTTATAGTCCAAGAAGAGATGTATTCAGGTGAAATCTAACATGGAATGGAAGAATTGGACCAATTGTGGACTTACATAGCCGTGTATAGTGACCATATAAGTCATTGTATCTATGTGGACCTTCAAAGACACTGTTTCTACACGTGTGGAGTTACACGACCGTGTATGATAATATACATGATTGTGTATGTTGCTCGTGTAAGTCTCTGTGACCATGTAAAGTCAATTAAGGTATTTTTGGAGATACACAATTACCTACATGATCATATAAGTGACCATGTATATCTCAGAAACCCTAATTCGTTAATATATAAGGATAAAAAGAAGGCTACATAAAAGGAGGCAGATTAGAAACATCTGAATTTAGAGAGAGGCAATGATAGTCATCAAAGACACCTGAAAAGGAAGAGCAAAAATACAGAAATATTCTACACATTATAAATAAGAAGGTCAAATAGTGGAAACATCAAGTCAACTCAAGCTTTCTAGAATTTCCAAATCGAGGCTTTCAAGCTTATTCATTAGTTTCTATTCTATTTCATTGTCTTGAATGTGAATTCTGATTATTTGTGTTTTGAACATGATGATGGATTTCTATATCTATTTTAGGGATTATTCTTAAATTGTTTTGTATAACTTTATCTTGTTGAATCCAATATATTAATGCTTTTTCTTAATTTTCATGCTTACAATTGATAAGAAACCAAGAGATTGAATCAAAGTTATATATGTTAAGTTGCATAACAAGAGTTGGTACTTTCATAGACCTATAAATATCAAGTTAACAAATAATTGAAGAGAAATCTTAATTGTAAATTAATTATCCTTAAGATTACTTCAAATCCAATTGAGTAGTTATGAGTAGTTTTTTAAATCGAGAAGTTGCAATTAGATTATTATCTATGTCAATTGGGATTACTTGGTTAGATCTTGAGAGAGGATAATGTAGCGCCCCCTTACCATAGGGTATCCATCGGAACGCCCGTAGGTCATTCCGATAAATATCCCACGACAAGAGAC
>JANZLD010000008.1:59356365-59375668 GCA_026413575.1 Erythroxylum carthagenense | reverse complement strand
AAATTTTAGCTTTTCAAAAAGCTGTATTTTAGCTTTTTCAAAAGCTATTTCTACTTCAAAAGTGCTTTTGAAGTTTGTAGCCAAACACCCATCTTTTCTCAAAAATAGCTTTTGCAGTAGGAAAAAGTGCTTTTGGAGTCTCCAAAAGCTGAACCAAACAGGCACTAAGTGGTAGATGTCTCCTATAAGCCCCTGCCATATATGTACCATGCATATATGTATCATTAAGTCCATATTCAAAGCTGCATGGTACCAAAATGTTGCATAAGAGGTAACCTCTCAAAAACCACCGATCCTCCATGCTAGCTTTATCACATAAGGTCCGGCACATATGGTCCTGGCCTTCTTCTCTTCACTCTGATGCTAGATAAATTGAACTAGTGCATGCCTCAAGTGATTTGGCATCTAGTCACTCATGCTCCAAAAATAGAACACATCCAAGTTCCTATCCACTCTAAAGTTGTCACCCCGCTCACTCAAAATATGACCTAGAATCCCATGTATGTATCTAAGCATGGGGTGTCGTAGAGCTGACGTTTTGGATTTTCCAAGGTCGTAATTTTCCTCATTGCTAATAGTACTCCAGAATTAGTAAGAAGACATCCCATACAGGAAGTCTATACTCAGGGTTACGTATTCCAATATTCCCACAAACTCATGGTCTTACAATCTCATCATGATTGAAAACTTCGAGTAGCTCAAGCGGACCATCTAGAATTGGATCATGCTTGGTTGGTCCCAGTCACAACGGCCTTTCTCCATAAAGAACGTAAAGAGCACCTCGAGCGTCAACTCTTAATATAAGGACTCCATGATCTAAAAGATTTCGGGACCATGCTCTAATGTTTATGAGCTCTCAAGCCTTCTATACCAAGCTAGCCTACTCTAATGCCTCCTAGTCAATACTTTTTTCGATCTCAAAATTCATTTCCTTGAGCCGTTAATAGTGCTCCTTATGGGCTTCAACATTAAATAGTAGCACAAGTGGTCGTTATGGGGCTTGGACTACATTGGCTTGCTCGTGTTGAAGGAGAGCCCCCTTTAGGCCACTAGAGGACCCTTCTTCTCATTGCCTCTTCCATGGTGCCTTTTTGGCTTGTTACTATTCCATCATTGTGTCTGAAACTTAAAACAAATGTGAGAAAATAGTAGATAAAGTATGAAAAATAACTTTCCCTATGCTTATTTCGTATGCTCACTAAATTGGTGAGAAGGTGAAAATGCACTATTAAAAGAAAAATTAAACTCCTAACTAGGGATGGTAGACCAGCCGGGCCCAACCTGAAGTCAACGATCCTAGTTCGGGTTGGTTAGGCCTCGAGATTGATTTTCTCAGTCCAACCAGGCCTTAGGTCGGACTCAAACTCGGGCTACTTAGGTCAGGCCAAACTGAAGGCCCAACAACATCGTTTTCCTTTTTTAAAAAAATAAAATTCTGGTCAAGTTCAGGCCGGGCCCAAGGGGCCCAAATAGGAGTCACCTAACCCATTGCCATCCTTACTCTTACAAAATCAAAAACAAATTATCTAAAATAAATAGATAAGAAATAAAATAAAATAATAATAATAAAATAATGAATCAAAAGCCTACAATTAAAATTAAAATAATGACAATTAATAACTAAAACTAAACTAACAATTCAATTACAAAATTAAATTGAAAATTGAAATCAAGTACCCCAACTAACAAATACCTAAAATTAATCAAATTGAACATCTAATTCATGCAAATTTTAAAATTGAAATGAAATTAAAATAGAAAACAACTTCAATTAACTATAAAAACACCCAATTAATCCTAATTACACACAAATCGTCAAAATTTAACATTTAGTAAGCAAAATCATATAGCCATTTAAAATTGTAAGGTTTCGATCATACATCTCATACATAATATATATCAAATATACGTAGCGAAAAATAAAACGAAACCTTAAAAAAACAAATCTACTCATGCATATAGATATAGAAATCAAAAACATGAAATGTAAGATGTTTACATACCTTTCTGACGATCTCCTTCGTTCTTTAATCTTCTCCACGTTGGGTTGTCATAAACTACAACGATCAACATAAACCGTCTCTAATGAAAATCCACACGAAGATAAAAGGAGATGGCTAGAATTCTTTCTTTGTGCTAGCAAAGACAAGAAATCTTGTGAGAGTTAGAGAGAAAAAGAGTGTATGAGTAAAAAAGAACCTTTCTTTCACTTATATCCTACACAAGATGCACAAAAATCATCTCTATTTTCTGCACCATTTGGCCTTACATAACCCCCATCGTTAATAGAGAGTTATGGGAAGTTAATGGTCATGAATAACATACATTAATGGAAGTTGTGGGAAGTTAATGACCATGAATAGCATACATTAATGAAAGTTTAGGAAGTTAATGGCAAATTGGCAACCAACAACACATATTTCTAATCCATTCCATGCAATGTTTTCTACCATAATCACATCGCGATACAATCCTGAAACACTCGCTCATATCTTAAATCACCATTCAAGACCATTTTACTCATCCTTCGGAACTCTTATGTGTGTGACCCATTAAGTTCCCAGTTATGTTGGCCACTTGAATTAACATTTAATTCAAGTAAGTCAAGAGCAGTATCTAGGAACACATCATGACCTCTAATCGATTTAAAAGTC
The DNA here is from genome assembly GCA_026413575.1 of Erythroxylum carthagenense. Taxonomy (NCBI): domain Eukaryota; kingdom Viridiplantae; phylum Streptophyta; class Magnoliopsida; order Malpighiales; family Erythroxylaceae; genus Erythroxylum; species Erythroxylum carthagenense. Next base: position 59,373,014 of record JANZLD010000008.1, on the reverse strand, counting down.
AGTAGTTTGACTACAAACCCTTCCATACGTAATGTTGTCATATAATTCGTCCTGTCACCATCTATACCCCACTTGGTTCAAAGTATGGTCAAAGTGATATTAGATCTTGTCCTAAGGATCTCATTACTCTATGTATCATTGAAGACTCTCTTCATGACACATATCTGCTCTGGCCAAAGACTCCCAAGTAATGACCCCAACAAAAGGTCGTGGGTATCATCTCCTTCTATCAAGAGTGGTGAATCTTTTATTGGTTACTCAATTACCTCTTAATACCTCAAGTTGTACCTAATTACCACCCTATAAGTAACCCCTGAAAGGCACTTATCAATGAAGTCGAAGCACAGGATCAGTATCCGAGATATCCTTAAACACCTTAAGTCAAAGAATACTTGCACCATTGCTATGATAAGACTATCATTGACACTAGAATAAAATATCCATATGATTGTCTCATAGTAGATCAATCCAATGTACTTACTACCCTTAGTAAGCTTCCACATGTTAACTCTAAACAACTCATATCTACAGCTTATAAGATTACTGCTTAATCCAATCAAGGAGTATAACATATGCTAGTTGACCACTCATCATTATGTTAGTCAAAATAAAATAAATAGACCTACTATTATAGTAGTGGTGAGTCTAGGTAGATCCCACAGAGAGTGTGTGTAAAGTTTATGAAATGAAATTAACCAGTGTTTAGGTTTAATGGGAGCTTTTGTTTTTGAAAGAAGAAAATAAAATGAAACTAACTAATAAAAATAAATTAAAGAAAACATGCAAAAAATGATAAAAGTGGGGAATTCAGTAAGGACTGATTCTTTGGTTCAATCTCGGCCTACACCCTAATTACGCATATTACATTTGTTTGTTGTTTTAAACCTCTCCTAGCAACTATTAATTGTGAGTTAATAATTAACCTGAGTTTTCCCTTAGGTTTTGTTTAATCAAGATACGATCGTTAATTAAACCTAACCACTAAATAACCTATGATATGATCTCTATATTTAACTAGGCAGTAGCATTATGAACTAGAAAAATTGATTAATCAAGGCAACAACCACGTATGATGAGTCATTTAACTTAGGTCATATTATCCCTAATGATTACGAATCATTAGTCGTTACACATGAATTTCAACATAATAATTCCAGATTATATCGAAATTCTAACAATAGGTTCGCAATTAAACGATTCAGTGAACGCATTAAAATCATCTTTTCACAATACTTAATAAGTTCATACACAAATAACCGAACAATAACAAAAATTCGATTATCCATACACAATACTCAAATCAATTAACATAGGATAACACAATCAATTTCTAATGAGAGAAAGAAACAACAAAATAATTAAAAAATACTTAAACGGGGTCATCGACATCGATGTCACCTCCGAACTGGCATCGGGACACCTAGCCCTTCATGGTTCTTTCCTAAAAAAATGCTTCAACCCCACTCCAATCCCTAGCCAAAACACCATAATTAACCTTTAATTTGGTTCAGCCCTGCCAAGCTACGCACATGCCTCCCGCTTTCCTCTTTTGCATTTAACGCAGTCCACTATGCTAAATGCAACTCACACAGCCCTCACTACTGCCCCTCTCCTGTCACTATTTTATTGATGGGACAATTTAACAAGTTGGGTTTCCGGTCCATGCCTCTTATTCACGCCTCTTGTTTTATATTTCTACCGATATTGAACGTTGCATTTCACCCAAAAATGCAGGCGCTATCTGCATTACACAACATCTGCATTGAGCACAAACTTTTTTGCATTCCGTTGTCGTTTCTGCCTTGTCCTCCTGCACTGTGTTTTCTTCATCCTACACTGTCGTTTTTGTCTCTTTGTCCAGCTGCTTGCTTGTAGATTTTTTGTCTTCTTTATGTTCCATTTTTCTTGTCTTTTAATTTTCTTCTTCTTACTCTATGAAGACAAGTAAAAATTGATCTTCAAAAAATAACCCAAATGTAGTACTTTCAACTCACTTTAATTTATTTGCTTCCAAATTATACCTAGAATCATATATGAATTAAAGTGAGTATTTTAAGCATTTTCGTATCATTAATCGCTAAGTGTAAATGATTAAATATATCAACAATTAAACACATATCAATTTCCCATACACTTAGCTTTTGACCGTCTTTAGGCAAAACCTTAAAATTAAGCTCAAAGACCCCAAAACATTGACTCATTTTTCAAATGTTCCAAGAATATATAATCACAAGCAAAGATGAGTGACTTTCAAAAATTATAGTAAGATGTTAATATTCCAAGCTTTTACTCATGATCAATCAACATTCACCGTCTTCAAAAACTGAGCAATCTAATAGTAGACTCAAAAAATATGTTTAAATAAAATATATCCATGGGTACAGTCAACACCATTCATGATCTTAATAATTTATAACTTTACATAACATTTCATTTCTCCACCACTAATGTTCACATGAAAAATCATGACTCAAATGAATTTTTAGGGTTATAATATGGGTAAAGGTAAGGTGAGATATATTTGGGTCAAGTAGTATGAAAGTCATCAAAGCTAGTGAAATAAAACAATACTCATAAAAAACTGAGTACCATCAGTTATGACGAAAGCAACATTTATATTTCACAACCTCATTTAGCTCTCACACACAAACCATATGAAGCATACACCAATCCGAATGAATTACTCACACAATTTATGCCAACAATACATTGAAATCACAAGAGTGAATCTTCCAAGCTAACATCGACCTCATATTCAACATACTCAAATAGCACATCCATTACAACTCTAGGAAGATGCATAAACCATAAATAACTTTTCAAAACGTACGTGATTCCTCCTTGATACATTTATTTTAAACACTTTTTTCTTTCTTTTTCATTTTCTTTTCCTTTTTTCTCTTTTCTTTCTTTCTTTTTCATTTTCTTTTCTTTTCTCTTTTTTCTTTTCTCTTTTCTTTCTTTCTTTTGCTTATAAAAATTAAAATAAACTACATCAACATGGAAATTTCAATGATAAGAAATAACAAAACATCCCAACATTAACCAACCTACACATGTGTACACCCCCACACTTACACTTTTGTACATCTACAAACTCACCAATCACAAATGTTCTACTAGCTTTATGGCTTGGGTAGGAAATTTGGTTAAGTATAAAACATCTAATATGGTTGATACAAAAAGAAAGGCTAAAGCTCAAAGGGGTTTATCAAGGGAAAAATCATGTTAATAGGATAGGTTATTTAGCTAATGTAGTTTATGAAAAATAAAAAATGCCTAATCATGTCCATGTTAATGCTTGTGATAAAAATGTGGTGTCGAATAGAATACAAAATCAGGATGTACATGTCATGAAGGTCACATATTATCAAAAGATAATGAGAATGATATAGATATGTTAGTCAAATAAGGCTCAAAATCTTACTGGCTTTGTTTATCATTAGTCACTACTCTTCTAAAGATAATGCATATCGATCAATCACAAGAGTAAAAATACATGCTAGAATTTGCTATGAAATTCTCTAGTCAATCCACACTTTAATCATGATTATATAATCCTAAAAGTAATAGAAAATGAGAAAATGTTTGTTTCATTTGTTTTATTCTTTCTCTCATTTTGATTGAAAACTTAAAAACAAGTAAAATAAACAAATTTAAAAAACACACATGCATATAAAAAGTAATGCGGAATGTAAAGGAAAAAATTTTACTTCCCTTGGGTTACCTCCCAAGAAGTGCCTTTGTTTAGGGTCGCTAGCTCAATTCCTTTTTCTTCTCGTGTGACGAAATTGTGATCTTCAGGTATTACAGTTAATGCCACTTCCACACGAGGTAATTCTGGATAGAGCCCTAGTTGATCATCATCCTCATTCAACATCTTCCCTATCCTCATATTCTCAATCCCAACTGAGTCCATATACTCCAGAAATATTTCGAATGTCTCTTCACCTTTTTCTTTATCACTTAATACCTCCAATCTATTATGTAAAGGTAAAGAATTAGTCTTAAAAACAATCATGGAGTCGGTACTTACCTCTGAGCTAAAAGATGTGTCCCTTTCGACTTTGAGCTCCTTCCCAACTTCTTCGACACAAGCAATTTGTTGAGAGTTGAACTCAAAATTCTCAAGTTCCGCATCACTTTGTAAAGTTTCTGTACAAACATCCATTGGGTATACCTCGAGTTGATACGACTGCTTCTTTTCACTTTGTGATTCTAGGTGATTAAGCCTTATCACCATCTAACCCATTAGGTGTTCCATGCTCTATTAGCTTGCTTTTGTCTCCTGTCGGAATTGTTACAACTACTGCTACATATCCTATTGAAATTGCAAATTGTCAACAGCAAGATTTTTAACAAGTTTTTTCTAAAGATGCACCTAAATCGTGTTGGCTCTCTGAATCTTGGGCGCTAGACCATGTGTTTTTTTGAAACTGCCCTCCATCCTTCTAGAATTATAGAGTATTATGCTACAATTGCAAAGTATTAGCATTCACAATATTAACCAACTCTTCCAAAGATGAACCGAAGTCGTGATAAGAAGCTTCTGGTCAGTATGAGAATTGTTGTGCGTCCTACAAACTATCATGGAAGTTATTCTGATGATTATCCCATCAATAACAAAAGTTAGGTTGATCAATCCAAACATTGTTATAACATTGAGAATATGAGTTATAAAAGAAATTACCTCCGTCCATATCAAAAAAAATTTTCAAACACAAAACAAAAAAATGAAAAGATCACAAAATAACATAAAAGAAATCAATTAAAAACAAATATATAAAAAATACTAATTAAATTCACAAACTAAAACTAAAATACCGTACTCCCTGACAATGGTGTCAAAATTAACCGTGCGTCGTTACACTAGTCAAAATAAAATAACTAGACCTACTATTATAGTAGTTGTGAGTCTAGGTCAATCGCATAGAAAGTGTGTGTAAAATTTATGAAATAAAATTAACCGGTGTTTAGGTTTAACAGGGGGTTTTGTTTCTAAAAGAAGAAAATAAAATGAAACTAACTAATAAAAACAAATTAAAGAAAACATACAAAAATGATAAAAGTGGAAAATTTGGTAGGGACCCAGTTCTTTGGTTCAATCTCGACATACACCCTAATTAAGCATATTTCATTAATTTGTTATTCTCAAACATCTCCTAGAAACTATTGATTGTGAGTTAATAATTAACCCAAGTTTTTCCTTAGGTTTTGTTTAATTAAGATACGATCGTTAATTAAGCCTAACCACCGAATAACCTAAGATATGATCTCTATATTTAATTAGGCAATAGCATTATGAACTAGGAAAATCGATTAATCAAGGAAACAACCAAACACGTTGTGTCATTTAACCTAGGTCATGTTATCCCTAATGATTACGAATTATTAGTCTTTACATATGAATTTCAACATAACAATTACGAATTATATTAAAATTTTAGTGATGGGTTTGATATTAAATGATTCAATGAACGTATTAAAATCATTTTTTCACAATACCTGATGGGTTCCTACATAAATAACTGAACAATAACAAAAATTTGATTATCCATACACAATATCCAAATAAATTAACATAGGATAGCACAATCAATTTCTAATGAGAAAAAGAAAAAACAAAATAATTAAAAAATACTTAACCCAGGTCATCGGCATCGATGTCGCCTCTGAACCAGCATAAGGATATCTAGCTCTTCATGGGTCTTTACAAAAAAATGCTTCAACCCCCACTCTAATCCCTAGCTAAAAACCCCCTAATTAACCTTTAATTTGGTTCAGCCCAACCATGCTATGCACACGCCTCCCGCTTTCCTTGTCTACATTTAATGCAATCCACTGCACTAAACGTAGCTCACACAAACCTTACTGTCGCTCCTCTCCTCTCACTATTTTATTGATGAAACAATTTAACAAGTTGGGTTTATGGTCCATGCTTCCTGTTCACGCCTCTTGTTTTATGTTTCTGCCGCTATTGAACGGTGCATTTAACACAGTTGTCTGTGTTTCACACAGAAACATAGACGTTGTCTGCATTGCACAATGTCTATGTTGAATGCAAACGTTCGCAAAAGTTGTCTACGTTCCGTTGCCGTTTTTGTCTTGTCCTGTTGTACTACATTTTCTTCATCTTGCGTTGTCGTTTTTGTCTCTTTTTCCAGCTGCTTGCTTTTAAATTTTTCTTCTTCTTTATGTTCCATTTTTGTTGTCTTTTAATTTTCTTCTTCTTGCTCCATAAAGACAAGAAAAAATTGATCTTCAAAAAATAACCCAAATGCAATACTTTCGACTCACTTTAATTTATTTACTTCCAAATTGTACCTAAAATCATATATGAATTAAAGTGAGTATCCTAGGCATTTTTTATCATTAATCGCTGAATGTAAATGATTAAATTTATCAACAATTAAATGCATATCACTAGTCTATCCAGATTAATGATATCCTATCTCATTAATCATATAACTAGGGAAAGTTTAGATATGAACATAATTACACATGATAGGAATCTTATTATTTCGATCTCATCATGATTTCCTCCATGCTATGTTTTGTATCAAGGACTTCATTAAATCAATTTAAGATCAACATCAAATCTATAAATGTATGAACATCGAAATAATGAAAATGTTCTTTATTAATAATAAAATTATTTGTACAATAAGTGATAAAGGTGATTGCCTTTAGAGCACTTCTCCAATAAAAAATAGACTTATAAACAGATCAGCTATATTCTTATTGGTGGGAACTCTCCCTATTTTGACATCATTTCTACCAATGATTTCTCTAATCAAAATGGTCATGCCTGAGTACATGTTTAGACTTTTGATGAGTCCTTGGTTCCTTCACCTGTGCTATGGCCCTATTGTTGTCATAGTACAACTGCACTGGGTCAACGATGCTTAGAACCACAGCAAGTTCCATGATGAACTTCTTAATTCAAACCACTTCCTTTGTCGCTTATAAAGTTGCAATGTACTCTGTCTCTGTCTTTGAATCTGTAGTCGTCTCTTGTTTGAAACTTTTTCAACTAACTACACCAACATTCAGTGTGAATACATATCCAAACTAAGATCTAAAGTCATCCATATCGGATTAGAAATTGGCATTAGTATAGCCGCTTACCATAAGATGACCTTCTTTATATACCAAGAATACATCCTTACTTCTTCTCAAGTACTTAAGGATATTCTTGACAGCCACTGACCCTTACCAAGGTCTTACTGGTATCTACTCGTAACACTTAAAGCATACGATACATCAGGTCTAGTATATAACATAGCATAAATGATTGATCCTATAATCAAAGCATAAGGAATCAAACTCATGTGAGTCCTCTCATCATATGTCTTTGGACATATAGATTTAGAGAGTATAATCCCATACACCATGGGAAGATAACCTCTCTTGGACTGCTCCATGCTAAATCTCTTTAACATCTTGTCAATGTATGTAGACTGAGAAAGACCAAGCAACCTCTTAGATCTATCTCTATAGATCCTTATCCCTAAAATATAAGTTGCTTTTCTAAGGTCTTTCATAAAGAAGCTCTTAGCTAACCAAATTTTGACTGATTGCAAAGCTGAGACATCTTTTCCTATTAGCAATATGTCATCTACATACAGTACAAGGAACATGATTGCACTCTCACTAGCCTTTTATACACACACGGCTCATTCAAATTTTGTAAGAAACCAAACTCTTTGATTGCCTCATCAAATCGGATATTCCAACTCCTAGATCCTTGTTTCAATATATAAATGGATTTCTGAAGCTTACATACCTTTTCTCCATTCATAGATATGAAACCATTAGGTTGTGTCATAAACACATCCTCAGTTAGGTTTCCATTAAGAAAAGTCTTCACATCCATTTGTCATATCTTATAATCATAATGAGCGGCAATGGCTAGGAGTATCCTAATGGATTTAAGCATAGCTACTGGGCTAAAAGTTTCATCATAGTCAACATATTGTCTTTAATTATGACCTTGAGCTACAAGTCTAGCTTTATGGGTAACTACATTACCCTCCATGTTAGTTTTCTTTTTGAAAACCCATTTGCATGGTTTTCATACATGGAATCTATTTTATATTTCATAACTTGAAGCTATTTGTCAGATTCTGAACTCTTCAGAACCTCTTCATAAGCAGTAGGCTCATCATCTTCTATGAGCAATACATCGTTTAAGTTCACTTATGAGAAATTTGTATCTCTCAAGAATATGACGTATCCTACCTCACCTACGAACTTCTCGTATGTCAGAAGGTTAAACTATTTTTTCATCTTTATAAACAATAGTCTCGGGTCTAGGCAGTTGATCTACATTTATTTGAGCATCTTAAACTTCCACAAGTTCAATTTTGCTCCCACTTCTTCTCTTAGAAGAAACTCTTTCTCTAAAAAGACAGTATGTTTTGAAACAAACACCTTTTGTTTCGAAACATGGTAGAACTGATATCCTATAGTTTCCTAAGATATCCTACAAGCAAACACTTGTCAGATTTAGCTTCAAGCTTATTTGACTAAATCTGCTTCAAATAACAGGATAATCTAAACTTTCATATGAGAAAGATAGGGTTTCTTTTTAGTCCATATCTCATATAGAGTAACATCAACTGACTTGGATGAGACTATGTTTAATACATAAATAGAAGTTTCGAGTGCATAGCATCAAAAAGGATTTTGGTAAATTCACTAAACCCTTCATAGACCTCACTATGTCTAACAGGGTTTAGTTTCTCCTCTCAGCCACACCATTGTGTTGTGGCGTGTAAAGTGGAGTCCACTAGGACAATATTCCATTATCCCAAGATAATCCAAAAACTCTTGGCTTAAGACTTGTATCTCTTTATTTCTGAATTCTTTGAACCTTTCAAGGGCTTCAGACTTGTATCTCTTAAGATATACATACCTATATCAACAATGATCATTGATAAAGGTAATGAAGTATACGAAACCACCTTTGGTGTGAATGGACATTAGACCACATACATCAATATGTATCAAGTTTAAAAGTCATCAGATGCCTTCTTCTACTTTAAAGACTCTAAATAGGCCTTACAATTTCTCTTCCAATGACCATCCTTGCCACAATGGAAACAAGTTCCCTTCGAGGTGGTCTTCTTTGCTTTCTTGACACCTCCCTTAGGCCCTGTGGACTTCTTCTTCTTTTGGCTCTTTTTCTTCGAACTAGAAGAGTCCACTAGCATCACAACATTGTCCTTGCAAATAGATGGTTCAATAACCTTGAGCGTGTTGTCCATCTCGGGAATTGTGTTGGATATATTGTTCATTCGATAGTTAAGCACAAATTATGACTAACTATCGGTTAAACCCATAAGAATTAAGTCAATACTTAATTCATGATCCAAAACAAACCCAAGGAGGCCAACTGCTTAATTTAACCATTCATATTTAATGTGTACTACACTGGAGATGTCCCTTTAACTATCGTGGAGTGGAAAATCAATCGTGAAGTCTCAAACCTTTTGGACCTTGCTTGCTCATCAAAGAGCTCCTTAAGATGATAGACTATGGTATGAGCATCCATAGCCTCGTGCTACTTTTATAGCTCCAGTGATATAGTGGCTAGTATGATACAACTAGTCATCTCGCTATCATCGAGAAGCTTCCTATGTGCCCTCCAATCATCATCAGAGGAATCAACAGCAAGGGGATCAGGAAGTGGTTCTTCTAAGACATAAACAAGCTTCTCAGACTTGACAACTATTCTCAAATTCCTGAGCCAATCAAGGAAGTTTGATCCAATCAACTTGTTAGCTTCCATCAATGATCTTAGATTCACACAAGTACTCATGGTGTTGACTTAGGCAATAGCAACCTTTTGTTAAAGAGAGAAAAATTAGGATGTACTTAAATGCATGTCTATAAGGAATTTAATAACACACATTATAGCTCCCACTATTTTTCACCAATTCATAACCCTCAATATAAATCTAAGAGAACTCTTAGAGAAATTCTCCTAATTTCAATATCCAATATCCCTAAGAATGACCTTGGGTTTGCCCAACAAGCCACCTTAGTTCAACCGGTAGGTATCGATCATACTAATTACATCTCCAATGCAACTATTGAATCCAGTGCTATCAACTATTGATGTGTTCACACTCATTGGGCTATCAACTCTTGTACATATAACATACACTACCCAACTTCGCCTTTATACATGTTAATCTTAAGTTTGCCTAACAAACCAATGCTTCTATTTAAACTGACTCATTAATCCAAAAATCCTATTTCTATGTTTCAAACATATCCATGTAAAGCAAGCTTCGGTTCGCCCAACAACCCTAACTTTAAAAGAACTCTAGTTCTCGTCATATTAAAGGAAGGCATTATTTTTAATATTCTAAGTGAGGGGTTTGACTAAGGTCTTATCTAACGTAAATGGTCTTATACATATAACTCATATATATATATATACATATACATACATACATGTATACTTACATACATACATACATACATACATACATACATACATATATATATACATATATACATACATACATACATATATACATATATACATATATATATATATACATATATATATATATACATATATATATATATATAGTTACTATAACTATATGGCATGATATGGACAACCCAATCAAATTAGGCCTAAGCCCATAACCATCCATCATGTAAGCCCACACAATCTCCTAACCATGCATTATTTAATGCATATATGTAAACACATCATTTTGGTTATGACATCTTATGGATCCTAACATGAAAGGGCCAATCCAACACTTAGATTTACTATCTTCCTTTTACTAACTTGGCTAAAATTACTATTGTATGTTATTTCATTCCAGTATGCACCTCCACACATGTGCTGAACGTTATTATTGTGACTCTGCACAAGAGGAGCAACAATTTAGGTATGGGTTACGTAGTTTCCATCATTGCTGAGTATTATGGCATAGACTATAGTGGTTTAACTGTCTATCTCTCCAACTTCCTAAATCATCATCATTTATGGCGTGTTGAAATCATTAAGTCCCATAATATGGAACTCCAGGATATCAACCAAAAGACACATTTGAAGATCAAGGCTAGTCGGTAAAGTTCGAGTACAGCGCCACCTTAACAGGCAGAAGAGGACTCGACTAATGAATAGTCTGAGGAGGAAGAAGAAACAGAAGAACCAAACTGAAAGAAAGTGCTTGATACAATCTCCGCAAACACCAAGGTAATTACAAATACACTTGCGTAGAACTCTAGAAAAATAAAGAAAATGGACCGAACACAACGATGTTAGAGCCAGGACATACGTCATACCCATAGTTATTTCGAGACTCAACGCATCCAACTGTCACCCCTAACACCATCCTCTCCTCCATCACTATGAGGCTTTGTTTTAACGCCCTTTCTTTTTAAATTTACTCTTTGTTTTATTTTTGTTTTATTTTAATTTAATGTCACTTCTTTCCATTTGTGTTTGTTTGTCCCTTCTCATATTGAGGACAATGTTTTATTCAAGTGTGGGGAGGGTTATGTATTTTGCATTGAATGTGAATTTTGCATATTATATGTAGTTGTTAGGTTGCATTTTATAAATCGTGTGAATGTGCCAATGATTTAGATGGATTAGAATTGATTTAATTCTAAACATAGTCTATTAGGTTATGAAAAATCATTAACTTGCAAAAATTAGTTAATTGGGTTCTTTGGTTAAATATACAGCTTAATTAAGATTTAGTATTAAGTTGTAGCCTCCTAAATTATCACTTTCATTCATAATTTGAGGTCTTTTATCTTTAGTAGCTTTCCCTTTTTTTTCATGAAAACGAGTAGCTAAAGTAACAAGATAAGCAATAAAAATATGTGTTTGTTATTTTTAAATAAATTATTATTCTGCTAACTTTCGGGTTATAAATAGAGTTAGTAGCTAGTTGATTACGTGATATAGCTGAGTAATCGGATCAATACGCATCACAAATATTTATCTTCACGTCAAAAGGCTACAATAACATTTCAACCAAGTAGCTTAATTAAAAAAATGACTTAGTCGAGTAACCAAATCGACATTCATTACCAATGTTTGCCTCCGAGTAAAAAACTAGGTCCTTGTTTAAATATTTAAAAAAGATAAGTAAAAAATGTTTTCTAATAAAAACCTACCAAACTTGTAATAGCTTGATTTTTCATGAAAACGTACTTAAGAATAGTTACAGAGTTTGAATGACCAAAGAATTATTAATGTGTGTGTACAATTGAAAAGGATAAATAAATTAACACTTGGATTTGGATTAATATGTATATTTAGTTCAAAGCCCCAAGAAGCAGATTTACATGTTAATGATTTTATATAATGTGAATGATTGTGTTTAAAATTAAATTTATTTCATAAGTTGAATTCATTGTCTCATTACTAAATTGTGTGTTATGTATTTGTTATTTTATTTGCTTAATTCATTATCTCATTACTGAATTATGTGCTATGTGCTTGTTATTTTTTTTACTTTAGGACACGCAAACATTTAAGTGTGAGGATGTTGATAAGTGTGAGTCCATCGTATTTTAGGGCTTTGTTTGATACGTATTTAATTGTTAATCCAATCGTTTAGTATGTGTTTAGGTCAGATTCGTGTTAGTTTGCTAATTATTTATGTTTTAAGTATTTTATAGGTTAGTATAAGTCTTTGAGCTTAATTATTATGTTTTTGAGATACTTTGATGTGTTTGATAGTGTTTCAGGGTCAACATTGAAAAACGAAGAAGTTTTGGAGACATTCAGCCGACATAACAACCTACAATTGTGGTACAACAGGCCACAATCGTGACAGAAGCACTGGAGTTAGCCCAATCATTATAAAAGCCTAAGACATGTGTAGCACCCCACTCTCGCAAGACATGTACCCGACATCCTAAGTAATATCTGAGTCCGTGCCTCACGAGGGTGGCACACTAATGCGGTCAAACAATTGAAAACTCAGTATAATATTTTTTAAAAATAATTTTCATATGTGTACGCGAAAATCAGTAATCAAAAATTCAGGCCCATACTTTATTTCATAAATATTTTCATTTACAAGAGTTACCAACATTTTTCAAATCATCATAATTTCATTAATCACTAGGGCCCATTTCAAATAGAAAACACTCACAATCATAATGTCATTACAGTATAAATGCATTCGCATACACATTGTATAATAATTTTGGAATACATTCCTTAATACAAAAATTAAATGGAAAATTCTATACAGACGCGAACTGATCCCGACCTCTAACTTTTACTTGTATGCAGTAGGTACACTCTCGTTTGCCTAACAAGGTGTTGGGACCCCGCCCTTGCAAGTCATGTGTCTGACGTCTTACGTGACATTTGGATGCACATCCCACAAGGGTGGCGTGCCCACACCAGTCAAACCTCAAAAACGAACTTATCTCACCTACTTCCGAATAGATTTTGGGAAACCTAAAAAAGGAATTGCAACTAGACTTCTTCAGAACATTTGTTCCTAGTCTGATAATAATTAATAATTCCTAAAATTATTCCTAAAATTCACCAAATTCAAATTTGACCAATATGCTCTGCAATTAAATTTTTCAATACAACAAATTCACAATTTCTCTATAATATCATATCATAGTTCGATTATACCTGAAATTATCCATGAATGCATGTACAATTATTTTCATGTGTACCACAATCAAATTCACATGCATGTATGCTGAAATTATGCATGAGCATGAGATGTATTTTTCTAATCTTTCACTGATATTTTCTTCATTACTGACATCTAGGGTTCTAACCCTTAGTATGAGAATGGGATGTTACAACATAGCCCACGATCGTACTCTACTTGCCACGATGGTGACAGAAGGCTCAGATGTGACTTACATTAGTCAAACGTTCAGATACACAAAAACGTCAAGTTTCGAGAGAATTTTTAGAGCTTTTCGATCCCAAAAAATCCTAGGGTTGCTCAGAACATGAAAGGTATTTAAAGAATAAGACGAAGAAGAAGAGAAGTTTTTTCATCAACTACTTTCAAAGAAACCTTAGAGATAATTTTCAAGAGATAGAGAAAGAGAAGAAGGAAGAGAGAAGTGGAGAAGAAGCGACTCGACGTACTTCCCAGATCAAGAGTTTCCAGACGTCGCCACCTCCCGTCATCCGTTCAATTTTGTATTTCTCATTATTTTCAATTTTATTATTGTATGGAATTGGAATAATGATTGATGATAGGATTTTTAGATGTTGATGTTGTTTCTAAACTCACCTTCAGGGTTTTATCTTTGATTTAATGAAATTTGATTGTTTGTATTCTACTGGATTTATTATTATTTAATTTCTTTAATTGCATAATTCGGTAATAAACTAAGAAGGTGAATCGAGTGAAAAATAACTCGTTAAGTGATTTAATAGAACGAGAATTAAATCAAATCTATAAATTGTGTGAAGAGAGATCTTGCAATAGTTTCCGATAGTTTATTAGACAACTTAAGATCTAATTAGGGTTTTGGATAGTTATTAATTAAGAAATTGCAACTTCCATAATCTAATTATGGTTTATAAATTAGGTTTAATGGTTATAACTCGAGTGAGAGTAATCAACCGTAGAATCGTCTAGAACCAATAATCCAGTAATTTATAATTGATTAGGTTAGAGTTAAAGATAGGTAAAATCTACTTTCTCTCAATTGATAATTCCTTAGCTTAATTTTTGGGTGTGCGTTGCAATTGCTAATTTGTTAATATTTTTATGATTGATGCTGAATTGCTTGATTAAATTACAATCGTATTCTAGTTTCATTATATTTGAATTTCTGCGATTTGTTTTGGCCTAAGACTTTAGGATTAGATTGTCCCTCTTCGTGGGATCGACACCTCAGGTACTACACGAACGACCCATGCACTTGTGGATTACCGAGGTTAATTAATTCAAACTTACACACATTGAATAACCATGATCAACAATCATCTACCTTCCCATACCATTAAAAAGCTTTCAAGATTCTATTAATTTCCTTAGTTACTATCTTTGGTAGAACCATATATGCAGCCCAATGAATATGCATACTGTTTAAGACCGAAGTGATGAGTGTTAATCTAGCCGCAATTGACAAGATTCTATTTTTTCATGCATAAATTATGCTCTTGATCTTTTCAATCAAAGGAACAAAGTTTGAGAACTTGGGTTTGGAAGTTGTTATTGAAACTCCCACGTATTTGAATGGGGGGAGTGAAATGGGAAACCAACATGATTAAGAATGTCTTCTTGGTGTCTAACATTCGAGGATATGTATGAAATGTTTTTTCCATAATCACCGTAAGCCCAGACTAACCAGCAAATATGTGCAATATGTGTAGCAACATGCTTATAGAATGATTATTTGTACTATAAAACAACATGAGGCGGTCATCATAGATCAAGTGAGATAATTGAAACAAGAGGATTTTAGAAAGGGAACAAAACTTCACTTTATTCTTTTGATTCAACGGAATTTATACAAGAGCATTCTTAGTTTAATGCTACTAACTATCAAATTTAAAATAGGATAAGCTTATCTCATCTTTTAGAAGATAAACTTATCTCCTAGAAGATAATCCTCCTAAGCTAATAGACTTAACTAAAAATATAGATAAATAATTATCCAACACTCCCCCTCGAGTTTAAGAATAGATATTTATCATTCCCAACTTGTTTAGAATTGTCTTGAATCTAGGCTTAGGCATGATCTTTGTGAAAATACCTGCTTCCTGTGCTTGAGTAGGAACATAGCATAATTCAATGCCTCCTTATATTTCACATTTGATGAAGCTTCAGTCAATTCTAACATGTTTCGTTTGATCATGTTGAACTAGATTCTTCACTATGCTAATGGTTGATTTGCTGTCGCTGAAGATTTTGGTGGGAGAAGTGATCTGTAAATCCTACATTAACCTCTCTAACTAAATAACTTTGCATATTCCTTGTTCAATTGCTGTAAACTCTACTCCTGCATTGCTTCTTGCCACTACAGACTACTTCTTGCTTCTCCATATGACAAGGTTCCCCCATAGCTTAGTACAATAGCTAGAAGTTGATCTACTATCTTCAACACAACCAGCCTATTCTACATCCGTAAAATCTTCTATACTCCTTTTCTGATTTTTTCAAAACATTAATCCTCTAGCTGGACTACCTTTGAGGAACCTCAGAATATGGTTGACTACCTCTAAATGTCTTTGAGTTGGAGACTACATGAACTGGTTGACAATACTCACAGAGTAAGCAATATCTGGTTTGGTTAATAACAAATAGATAAGTTTTCCTACCAATCTTTAGTATCTTCCTTTGTCAATAGGAGGATCTTCTTCACTTTTCTTGAATTTCTAGTTTTTTTCCAATGGAGTTCCCATAGGTCTGCAACCCATTTTTCCCATTTCCTCCAATAAATCAAAAATGTATTTTCATTGAGATATAAAAATACCTTCTTTACTTCTAGCAATCTCCATTCTAAGAAAGCGTCTCAAAACTCTGTGTTGGACCCCGATTTTTAAGTGGAATTTAGAAATAAGAAATGATATAAAATAAGTGTTACATATATATGTTGTATGTATGCTTTAAGGAAACTTATGAGAAAAGCATTATTGGATGTTGATGTATTTGATAATTGTG
>JANZLD010000008.1:59301716-59318531 GCA_026413575.1 Erythroxylum carthagenense | reverse complement strand
TATATTCAATATTTAGTCAATATTTAATTATTATTAGAGTAAAAAATATTTAATCTTTTTTGTTTGTCAAAAAATTGTAATTTAAGATTTTAGATTAAAAAGTTTATATTTTTATAAAAAAATCAGAATCAATCCTTTTTTGTGTTAAATAAATTGGTAATATTATATTTTTATTTATTAGTTTAATATGATAATAAATAAATTATCATTATCACATTCAGTCCAATATTTTGTAATAAAATGAGTAAAAAAATTCAGTAATATACAATCTTATTCTTACATAATAAAAAGTTATTTTCAATAAATATGTAACAATAAATGAAGTCTTTTTATTATTTATATCAAATTATAATAGCCATTTTCCTATCTAGATCTGATATGAGCGAACAGGACAGGATAAGATAAAACCATATAATTGATATCTAACTGAATCTTGAACAGATGGTAAAGCCTTCCATAAGGTGCCCTGTGGGTGGGCCACATGACAAGACTCAATGAGCTTTCTTGTGTCCACGTGTGCATCTTTCACCACCTCAACATTCGCAAAGCGTGTGAATGCTTAATCCATACGACCACCGTTGGATCAAAGTTTATAGGAATTGATCCAACGGTTTTCTCAGATATTCAAACTTTTACTTGCAGGCAGGGGCAGCCTTTGTTCTGGTGGTTTTATCAGATATTCAAAACATTTACTTGCAGGCACAGGCAGCTTCGGTTCTGGTGGTTTTAGAATGATTCCGTTAAGCAGAGGATAGGAAAGACGACTAAGAAAGCGACCTTATATCTCTCTGTTTTAGATCGAGATTAGGGTTGGAGATTCGTGATTTCGCTGTTCGTTAACAAAATGCTGTTTTTGGTTATTGATACTGACAATTGAAAAGAAACAACAATTCGATATGGTTTCTTCAACGCCCCGTAGCTCTGCTTATCTCGACGCTCTCACGCAAGAGATCGAGAAAAAGCTCCAACAGGTTCGTTTTGCTTTTTCCTGTTTTTTTTTCTTTTTTTTTGGATTTAATCAACCTTCTTCCGATCATTAATTTAACTTTAATCGAGTACATATAAATGCCAAGATATAGCAAATGTCCGATACGCTTGTAATTGGCATTAATAATCATCGATTTTATGCCAAAAGAGATGGATTTTGAAACTTACAGACTACAATGTTGCAGGCACTGGCTTCTGCATCGCAGAGGCGAAACCTATTGCAAGAGTTGTTCGCCGACATAGCTCTGGAAGTTGACGACCGAGCCAGAGGTCAGTTATTGATCTCCGATTTGTGTTGTTATCGTTGTGCTGAGAATTAAGTGTAATTATAAGGAAATAGACGTCAAACAATATCACACATACGAAAGAAACTGTGGTTGAGCTTTCTCGAATATGGTGAGATTTATTAGTAGATCCTTTTTCAGTGTCGGTTGATTAGTGGTTAAACTGTTATCTTAGATTGCTTCTGAGTGTTAATATTAATTTTTTTTCCTAGTCGTGTTGAGATGTTGTAAAGGGCAAAATTAACGCCTTTTTGTGGGAACAGAGGAATAAAAAATCACTTTTGTCCTTATTTATCAAGTATTGATAGTAATATTATGAATTTTATTAATAAAACTATTTTGTGCAATTTGCACTCTTTCCTGTGACAATCTTTGTGGGTGTTGAAATTGAACTCAGATATCATACTTGAAGGGAACGAGGATGCAATTTCTCCTGTTGAATATGGTGGAGATGAGCCGTTGTGTTTTTACAATGTGCTTGCCGATTATTATGTTAGGGTTCCCCTAAGTGGAAAACAAATTCTTGAATTGATTGTCCGGCTTTGGAGCCAGTCATTTGCTTCAAATATCTTTACCCTTTTGTTTCATAAATGGGTAAGGTAACCTTTCTATTCTCACATTGTTCTCTCGCTTTCATTTCGCTTCTAACTACGTAGGATCATCTGGTAATAATATGTTTCTAAGTTGAAAAAGTTCATGGGTTTCTGGTATGGAACTATTCATATTTGGGAAATAAATGAAACGACAATCTTGTATAGGTCTGCAGTCTTGCCTTTACTAATCACTAATCAGCCACTGAGTGGACCCCAACCCGTGGAAATTTTTTCCATTGTGATGCTTTGCATGTGTATATTCTAGGCTTCAGTTTAGAATTTGTTTTGAAGTACAAGCTATTAATCATATTTTTATTGATAATTTTAAGAACCTTTACACCATTAAGCACTGGAGCGGCATGTTTATCTTTTCTGCAGCTATTTGAAGCTCAACTGGATAATACTGATGTGCTTCTACGTTACTCATCTGCTCTTGTGCAAGGTGCTACACATGTTTTCTGGTATGGAAGTGTACTCTTGACAATATGGAATTTTGAAATCTATTGAGCTGTTGCCTATTAAATTTGATTGTCGAGAATTTTAACATCTATTTAGATTAACAGTGATTGATGAAAATGGTAAATACTCTTTACCTTCAGACTAAATGGAAGTTGTTTATAACTATTTGTGGTATGTGTATGAAACACTATTTCGAGCAGTCAAATCTTAATGAGGAAAAAATACCGCTTCTCTTGTCATGGGTTTGGAGTTGAGCAGGAATGTGCATTTGTCTCTTTAATTATTGCCATATGTGGGGTCTTCAGGGGTAACAGAGGTAGAGCTTTTTCATGAGATATTCAGAGTTCTCTGTTTCCTGTTATTGATGATTAGATGTTGGATTTGGGTGTTCGTGAATATTGGTTAGGGCTTTACTTGTCATCTGAGTTTACATAGGGAGTGAAAGTTGTATGGGAATTTACAAGTGTTTAACATATGTGTTAAGGTGAATTTTCACCTCACTCTTGAAATAGTATTCCAGCATCAATGAGATATCTGTACTACATTCTTAGGACCGACGTCTTAGTATCTAATGAATGTGTTCTCTTGCTTCTTTTGGATTTTCATCTTTAAAATGTATTGGCTGACCTTGTGTGGTAATCATTCACTTCCTTACCTATATTCAGGATTGACATCCAAACAAACACAAGACGTTTCCAAACCCTCTTTCTGGTGAGCTGTAGTCACTTTCAGCAGAGTGAAAATTTTTGCCCAGTTGCGTTTGTGTTGACAGAAACATATATCCTTTATAATCTCACTCATTTTTGGTTCAGTATCTCCTAGAGGAAGTTGCCCTGGAGCCCAGTCGGTTGAATAAAATTCCTGTGCAGGTCGGGCCACAAATGTGTATTCCTTTCAATTTGTGTGAGCAGTTGTTTAACTTACTGAGGCTTTATTGGACTGCCCCTCTGAATGAGGAAATTTGGAGTTTTGTAATCATCAGTTATATTTGTACATGCGACATTTGCATCCTAAAGTTGCTCTGTGTTTTTTCATTGATTCAGGCACAGCGGGATCTGTTTCTTTTACTTTCTAGGTTCATACTCTTTTACAACTCAGGTATGCTTTAGAATCTTGTGTAAATTTGGTTATGAGGAACAAAGGTTTCAGTTGAATCTTGTTTCTTCTGCAGCTGACAAACTTGAAAGTTTCTTGAAGAATTTTCCCATTTTCCCAAATGCATTCTTGGTTGGCAGTCCAGCAGACTTCTTTGTTATTGAGCTTGCAGACCAGGTGCGCATATAAATCTTTTTTTCTTACATGTTCATAAAATTTTGTGCATCTCTGGAGTTGAACTATCTTTCTGCTGCTTAGCTTCAAAAGTTGAAGGTGGAGCCAGTTCTATTGCATTATCTTTCACAGATTAAAGTTCTTCAAGGTGAGGACTTTGGACTGGTCTAAAATCAATTAGTTTAGGATTTCATGGGCCTGAATCGAGTGCCAGATGTTCTAAGCAAGGTCTTACATTGCAGGAATGGAATTGCGAATGGCAACTAGCACAAGGTTAAAGGCATGTCTATATAGTTTCACTTCTCCTGGAGGTCCAATGTATCCTACAAGAGCTGTTCGGCATGCAGCCTGGGATGCTTTAGATTTCCTATTTCCTGTAAGTATTCCCTCATCCTCGTCCTGCTTCAATTAGGCTAGCTCTTGAACATCTACGATGCGCATCGTTAATCGGATTATGTGTCTCTTTTCTTTTGTATTTATTCTGCCTGTTGAGACATGATCTAGACATTTTTCTATTTCACAATTTTTGTCAACATAAAGAATGGTGCTGATATAATTGATTGCTCATGGCAAAGAACTCCATAATGCTTACATCTGGATGACTATGACATTTGGCATTGTCCAGGTTGGAAGATACCCTCGTCATGTAATTAGTCTGTTTTTCAGACTGCTATACCCATGGTACTGGCCCTCATCCTGCTGGAACTTTGTAGTGTCTTGCATAAAGGCACTTTTTCTCTCTCTCTTGAACCTGTTGTTATCTAGTCGCCACAAGCTGCGGCAACCCAGGGACCCTTGAGGACCAAAGGCATCTATTCTTGTAAAGTTCAACAATCAGGAATGACAATTGTTGTATGTTGTGGATTTTGAGGGTATTCTCTATTTGATGAAAAACATACCTACTTTGTGTGTAACTATGAGAACTATCATTGTAATTCTGTATTTAACGCGATCAGTTAATACATCGAGTCTCTTTCCCCGAAGTGCCACGTTACTTTTTCAGATAAATCTTTCTTTCATGAAGATAATTGAAAAACCGATCATTAAAAAAAAAAGAAGAGGTTTGCTCTTCTGACTGTAAAGACGATACGCCTGCGTCAATTTCTGAAGTCTCAAATGAGCATGTACCAGTTGATGACGCTATGGTGCTCACGCGTCGAGATTAATATGCTCAACCCACTTTCATACTTTTGAAGCCTAATGACACGACAAGTACCACATCAATCTACCTCTTCGTGGTACATTCGTTTGTTACAAGTCCTCGTACTGTCGTTATTCCATCTCACTGACTATGCAACAGCAAGACGAATTCCTAGTAATTGAGAACCGAGTGCATGTTGCTCCATCACCTCACTAATTTCTTCCATTGTTTCATATGTCAACCGGAAAGGCAACGCTGGAAACGGCAAAAGAGCAAGAAAGAACTATGCAAAGACCTGCATAGTCAACAGTTAACTGCGTATTGGATTGTCTTCAATCAAAACAATTAACGAATGAACCCGCAGGGCATCAGCTTCAACATTAGCTGCCACTTGGTGCTGGTGTGTAATCATCCAACGAATCACCAAGTACATGGATGGAACCTGTGGACCGGTAGAATGAACCGCACTAGTAATAAGACACCATGGCGTACAAATTATGAAACTAAGAAATATCAAGTTGCAAGTAATTCTCATTGCAACATCTATATAACATTCCGCAATTGCACAGCTGTTGCTGGATTCTATTTCACCCATGAATGGAGCAATAGACAAGGTTGAGGATGACAGAGGTTGTAATCCACTTTTCAAGCATCAAAATTCATCAAAAGATGCCAACTTAACCCAGTAAACTTGTACCAGCAATTTTCCCATGAATAAACTTCCAGACCAAGTACAGTATAAGAAAATGGTAAACTTTCCGATTGCAACAGCCTAACATTGGACACGAGATCATAATATAATGGTATGCACGCCAGCCACTGAAGAGCCACCAAAACCCTCAATCAAGCAGGCTTTAAGTAAGAACTCTTCCATATAACAAAGAATGTAATGGCCGAGAAAAGTTCTCAGTTTTAGAATAGCTTGACAATGCCTACTTGAAAACATTTTCCAGTTTCATCCACTAGTATTTTCAACTTCATCCAGTTGACTGAAGCAGAGAGAATCCATATGTAGTTTATGATATGCTACATAAGGAGCCATATGCATTAATCAGGGGAACTAAAATTTCCCCGGACAGAATAGATGACAGAGTGATGAAAATTTATGCAAGAAAACCATGTACATAAAATCAACTATACCATCAAGATGAAACAGGCTCCAATGGGCAAAAGGATCAATGTAGAACAATAAAACAAAGAATCTACCTGAAATGCAGTCTTCCTGGCAAGCAAACCCAAAGATGTTGGAACATGGAAGATTCCCGTTGGGGGTCAACCCTCCAGTCCTTGCAGACACCTTTCTCTTGAAGTAAGACTATATGACAATAACAGTTCCACTTTCAACAGACGATGGAGTAACATGAGAAGAACCAAGGAGCTAACCAAACCAAAAGCAGGAATCACACACTGACAGTTTTCAATTAACCACATACTTGATCCCAACTCAAATAATATCAGTGACAAAGCCCAAAGTTCATGCTTAAAGGTTAACAGATTACGAGCATACTAAGACCCCTAAAAGTGTAGAACTTGACAAAGTTTACAGAAGAAGTCCATAGAAGATAGATGCATGAGCACCGACCAAAAACAAGGAATGCCTTCAATTCGTCTGCATTGCCTCTGAATGGTATTTCTCCAAGTCAGCGTCAAGATCTTCGGCAGACACCTTTTCCCCACGGCCCCTTCCAGCCCCACGTCTACGACCCCTTCCAAATCCACGGCCAACACTACCACCTCGTGATCTTCCAATGGGACCACCTCTACTTTGTCCACTGATAAGTAAATGAAATGCATCAGTAAAGATAGTATAGCACCACAAAGACAAGAAACCATTTTAAACACCGAAAGATCTCATCAAAGCACAAAACCGTTAAAAGTAGCACATTCAACAACTTTCTTTTGAATTCCATATTCGTTTCTATAAACCATATGTTTAGTTTGCTGATTCTGCAGCAGGGATGTTGTAAATGTCACAGTATACAACAACAAACAGAGGAGGAAGGAAACAGAGACTAAAGCAACAAATAATTAGCAGATAACAAACACCACATTTTGAGACCGAACAGACAACAAAAAGACGTACAGAAGCACAGAAATTCAATTTTAAGCACATAAAGTAGGATAAAAACTTGAGAATTTTCACACACAAATTCAGGGAGTTGACAAATAAAATCTTGAATGTCAGGTGTAGAATGGACCTTTACCATTGGCTCAGCTTCTTTTTGTTTTTTTGAATAATTAATTAATAGACAAAAAATAAACAGCAAAAAGAGATGGACGTACCCTCTGTTAACTCCATTTAAATTTCCTAGAGTGCCATTTGTTACCAGAGGTGCAGCAGGAGTGGTAATGTTTGTTCCCACAATCTCTATCTTCATTGGCTTCCCGTCAAGCTGGACATTATTGTACCTCTTCACGGCAGCCACAGCATCTGTTCGACGTGAGAAGACAACCTCAGCTGTTCCCTAAGAAAAAGATCTCTAAAGATCAGGAAACAAACAATTCCACACAAGGAGACGGTTTCAGCCAAACTTGATATAGATACCTTCGATCTGCCACTCCGATCATAATGGATATTGGATCTTTTCAGATCACCAACTTCAGAAAACAATTCCTGCACACACAAAGTTCAACCAATCATAAACAAGAAAGTTCCGCATTTGTTTAAAGCCACTTTTACTGCAGTGCCATCTACCAATTCACAAATCATACAAAGAACTGGCAACAATGACGGAATTATTTAAAATAGTACTTAGTTTAAGGATATTTCATCAGACTCGAAAGAAAAGACGTTGAAAAATTTAAAAACCCAAAAAGTCACTCCAGATACGCAGTTTATCCTAGAGATGCAACTAACAAGTTGAACTACTAACAAAATACTAAAACCCAATACTGTGGATTCCTTATTCCACGAAAAGAGAAAAGAGCAAAAAACCTTTATATCCTCGTTAGAGACGCCATAATCAAGGTTGGAGATATAGAGTTTAGTTCCAGTCTCAATGGCGGATGCCCGACCCGCTTGTGTGGCTAACCCCATACCATGCTCGGTAAACATATCATGCTGCCACGGCGTTTCCGGCGCCTGAACATCAAGCGACACATAATTCAGGAAAATGACAAAGTAACGGAAACAGATCCAGGAAAACAAAAACCCTAACTTCCAAACAACGAAGAAAGTACCTTAGGCGCAGAATACGGTGCGGCGCGATTGGCGGCGCGATTAGCAAATCGGCGGGAAGGACCAGGTCCAGAGCCCCGACCGCGACCTCGGGATGCAGGCTTCTTATTGCTCTTGATGATATCATCAAGAGACATGTCCAGAGCGCTCGTCATTTACTGTTTAATAATAATAATAACAAACTACAAATGAAACAGAGAAGAACAAGAAACGAGCGAAGATGGCTAGGGTTTCCTGGAATGTGAAAAGAGGAAATCTATTTTCTGAGCTGAAACTGTTATATCACTCTGTGGTGTTGACTTCTAATACGTGTCCTGCCGTGGTTTATATTACCTAAAATTTAATTATTATTATTATATTATATTATATTTAGTTTTCATATATATATTTTTTATATATAAAAAAAGAAATTCTAAACTTTTTAATAGTTTTCTTTAACTGCCTTTTTTTAATTTTATACATTTTTCAGTTACAAATTTACATAAAATTTTGAACTTTTCCTATATATTTATCATATTTACTTTAAGAAAATTACATAATTTTATTAAAAACAACCTCTCTATTGTGTATCGGTAAAATTACTTACTATCAAACCATTCTAGACTTCACTTCACTTCACGAGACTTCAGATTTCAAAAATTACTTACTATCAAACCATTCTAGACTTCACTTCACTTCAGACTTCAGATTTCAACGCTGAAACTACAAAATCACGATTGGACAATGCAAAATATTCTCGTATTTTACTTCTATCGCCAATGTTGATAACATCTACTCTCATTGTCAAGGGATGATGTCACCAGAGTCACTGCTCGAATAACACAAGTACTTACTTTTATGGGTTCCCTGGTCCTTGTCTCACATCCAAGAAAATGAAAATCAGACCATGTTAAGCAGATTATAAACCCTAGAGCAATTTTACATTGACATTATAGTGTATCTTTGCAATAGCTCACTCAAAATTTGGGAGTACCAAAAAGATCAACACTAACTATACTTTCTGTTTGAATTTCCTTTCTTGAAGGACCCTCCTCCCTTTGCAGGCTTCTTGTTAGGTTTGTTCTTCCTTTTCATTGGTTTGGCATCCGGTTTCAATTTGCTGGAGGTTGAAGATTGCCCTTGCTGATTCCTTCTCTTTTTTTCTTTCTTAACATTGTACACAGAAACGGCCTATTTTTAAAACAAAAAATTTTTAAGTAAGGAAATAACAAGTTTCAGTCATAAAACATCAAATCAACTCCATGTTGATGAAACGTACCTTGTCAATGTTAAGCATCTCATGAGAATGCTTTGACATTATTTTCCTCAAGACGTTTTCAGTCTGCTCCTTCTCTTGTCCACCTATTCCTGACCCTTCCACCACGGGTAGAAACTGAAGAGAAGTGAAGGCACAAGTTATGGGAATCTTCAGTTACAAAGTATAACTGCGTGGAAAGGAATAGGTGCAGTTTAGTTCAAACCTTTCGATGTTTCCCTCGTTTTTTAGCAGGTTTTTCTCCTGGCAACTTCTTGTCAAACTTCCCACCACTGGCTGTTGCGGTAGAAGCTAGTCCAGCTACATTGCCCAGTTCATCTTTAGTTACTTTCTCTGGGACAGCCTGTGTTCCTGTTATAGGTAGAGCTGTGGCAGCTAGCTGAACTTGGCTGTGGAAAAGATATTGGTCAGCTCATATTAGGCGACCAAATACAAGAAGTTGATAAAAGGGGCCAAACCTTGGCAGAGCACCAACTTTTTTAGCAGCTTGCTTCAAGTTGCTCAACCGATTCTTCTCTTGTTTTTCAACTCTTTTCTTCTTCTCTTCTCTTCTCTTGGCAAAAGGATCCTCTCCAGGCACTGCACAGAGAGAGAATTTTGTGTGTAGAAACATGTTTCAAACCTTAAATATAGAATATTTTGCATAAACATTCTTCCTAAAATGATAGTAATATGGTATCAAGTACTACCGTCAGTGATCTTTGCCTCGATGATCGGGACATCTTCATCATCATTAACGCGATCATATCCATGGCGACGTTTCCATGTGCCAGTTTGTTCATCCCACACAATCTTGTCTTTTTTACGCTTCTTTATACCTGCAGGAATAAAAAGGTAAAGTATCATAATAAATATATTGAGATCTATAATGGAGAAACAATGATGGGACAATCATATTTGTAGTCCTTCAATTAACATTTTTCTTATTTAAGTCCTCCAACCATTAAACTTTCTAATTCAGTCCTCCAACTTTACTAATCACTCTATATTAGGAATTTGGTTAATGTCCTTACAGAAGTATTACGTGACATCAACATAATCCAAGCTGGACACACAATTGTGAGTGACATGTTCTTCCAGCTTGGACGTTACATATGATTTTGTTAAGAACGTTAACAAAAGTCTTAATGTGGAGCAACTAAATTAATGATTAGAGGCTTCAATAAGGAAAAAGCATTAAGTCAAAGGACTAAAAATATGGTTGTTCTAAACAAAAATTAGACAAATGGTACACATAAAGTCCATTGCTCAAGAAGTACAAACACTTAATGAACATGAGACGTGTCATACAATATACTCATTATTGCCCAGCTACATTGCACATGATAGTTAAATCAATACCTTTGGCTTTGGCAAACTGTTCCCATTTTGTAGGAGGTTTAGGCTTCGGAAGCTGAAACCAAAAGATAAGAAGTTAAATGGATTTTCAAGCTAAAATATTCAGAAAAACACTTTTTCTTCTAGCATCGTATATGTCTAATTCAGAGAACTGGCGGAGAGAAATAAAATAGATTTGATGCACAAATTATCCTTCCTAGAAGAGGCATGCAATTAACACCATGCACTCCTCCCCCTCACTCTGCAGAAAAAGCTCAAAACTTATCAAAAGAAGACCATGGATCTAATGGGAAAAGTGAAAGCATTGCACTCTCCAGATTTAAGGGAAATTTTACAATGCAGCCAAAGAATGATTATATAAAGTGGAAGGAACATCGTACATGTTTCTCCCTTGGCAATTTCATTGTCGGAGGAGGGAGCTTCACAATTGGGCCACCTATATCTTCAGTTGATGGTAAGTGAAATAGACGATCTGCAATGGCTTGAACTAGCTCGGTACCTTTTCTTAGGCATTCATTCACCAACTCGTCCCTAACAAATTGCAAAAGGAACAAGAATAAGAAGTTAAAATATAAGCATGTTGATCTGGTCTTGCATCGTGATAGAAGCTTTCCAGACATCTAACCAAGACCTTTAGTCATACATTTGAAGTCTCGCCTTGCGAATAGAAAATTGCTATGAACAAACCAGATTTCAGATTGTGTTACGCATCAAAAGCAAGAATTTCAGTACAAATCTTAATCTATTGGCATTACACCCTTCTATAATACAATATGATTTCAGCACAGAAGGTCGAACTTTAAACAACTAACTATTTGATGTCCATTACCATTGTATACAAATTCCATCCGTAACATCTCAGAAACAGAAAAGTCCATAGCTTTAATACACATATCCCAATACATGGAAATTAAACGCCAGTAACCACTCGTCATTATTTCACTGAAGCGTTGCTCCCAGTTGAACGAAATTCAGAAGTTTTGCATCATTTAGCTATCAGCATTATTACACAACTCCCCAAGAAAGCACCTTTAGTCAACTACAGTATCATTCTGATTAAGACCAAGAGTTAAACAAAAGATAACCAAAACTGATTACCCAAATAGCGTAATTATAACACACCTAAAACAAACAAAATATCTTTAAAAAGGAACAAAGACTCTATAACCAACAACGGAAACAATTTCTTCAGCCTCAAACCAAAAGAGCGGTATACTCAGCAAAACCAGTTATCCTAAGATAAAATGCATTCAACCAATTACCGATCAAATACCAGTGACATGAATCATTTAAATAAAACTTAAAACTTAGAACCTCAAATTTGGATATGCACAAGATAAAGGGCGTATGTAAAAGAAACCTTGCAGATGGTAAAGGGGAGAATGAATGATAAGGGTCAAACGCCAAGAGATGCCCTAAATCCACCAGCAACTCATTCTCTGTACCCATTGCAATTCGATTTACTCTCTTCCTTTTGAGTGAATAAAAACCCTAGTAGAAGAAAGTGTATAAGTTTAAACGGGGGTGTCGTTTCTTGCTGTAGTTGGATCCAAATTGACGGCTTATCTCCACTGTAGTTAAGCCCATCGAACTCTGCAATTGTTTCAGTCCATCGGGTTGCTTCTATTGTGTAGCCATTTATTCATTTTTTCCACAATAATTATATAAAACAAGAATAATTCAACTAAAAACATTACCTAATCTACGTTGTCGTTTATATTTATCTTAAGTAATATATACACTTTGTAAATTATTTTTGTGAAGTGATGCTATTATAATGAAATTAAGTGATCATGAATTCAAATCTTACCACCCACCTATTATTCAGTACAAGATAGAGTGAACATGTGCAAGTTTCAAGTTCAAAGAGCTTTTACTTGAGGAGAATGTATTAGTGAATAAATAAAACCAATTAATTAAGTGATCATGAGTTCAAATCTTACCATCCACCTATTATTCAGTACAAGTTCGAGTGAACATGTGCAAGTTTCAAGTTCAAAGAGCTTTTACTTGAGGAGAATGTATTAGTGAATAAATAAAACCAATTAAATTGGTCTCTTAACCGTGAGATCATATCGAACATAAAACATCCTTAAACGGACCAACAAACATTTATAAGAATTGGAGATTTTTCGCAATATTATGCAACATTAATGTATTTTCTAAATGATAATTTATAATATAATAACTTTTGTTATTAATTATTATAAATAAGTGATAACATGATATGACAAATATGTGGAAATATGAAATTTATTAGCTTGACTTTAAATATTTTTTCACATGTTTCATTTTTTCATATATTTTTATTAATATTATACTATTTATTAATTTTAAATTTAATATAAGCCCATGTCACAATTGTGTATATTTAATATGTAGTTTGAATATTAAAAAATCACGAAATTTCTGATAGAAATATAATATGTTTTTTAACTAAAAATTGTTAGAACAATTGGTTAAGATAAAATTGACATAATAACATTGGATTTGCAAATACAAAACATGATTTGGTCAAGGCAAGCCTATGGAAATCCTACGGCATCACAGGCGAGAAACAACGGCTGTACACAAGCAAGATGGACAAGGATCATGAAACCAAAACCAGCTAATCATATGATAACGAGAAGTAATGAATGCTAAGACAAATGGAAACTTAAAACTACCAAGTAACAACCAACTATAGTATTAGACTTTATGTATAACCTAGTAATGTTGATCTCTGGTTGGAGCATCCCACAACGCCAAGGAACGAACAAAGCAAGCGGAAGCAGAAACCACAAGGGTGGCAACCATGGTAGGCACAAAGAAATCCAAGCTTGACCTCCTGAGCATTTGATACGGCAAGCAAACAGTTTCTCCGGGGATGTCCATGGGAAGCCTAACAAGAGTACCAGTAGCACCCTCACCACACGAACGCGATAACCATGAGGAAGGCGATACCGTGGAGACAAAGGCGACCTCAGGAACAAACGATGCCATGGCCACAGTAAAGCTTAACAGAATCGTCCATATCAATGCATGCAGAATTAGCAGCCCACGAACTCCGAGTCGTCGGAGAAGTGATTGAATGAACTGCAAAGGCATCATAAACGATGAAGTGAACAAACAAACTTGGCCCTTTTCATTTGCTGGAGTGAACTAGTTGGCCGAAATATATGGAGATGGAAGCACGTTTGGTGCCTAATTAACTTCCTCCCTCGTCTCACGTAGCATAGCACGCGTCTTTCTTTTAATAATCCTCTAAACAAACTGGTCAAGAATACAAGAACTCTTAAGCCCATCACCAACATGACAATGATTAATTTTTAAATAACATATTATTAGCTTATTAAGCTACATATGATAACAAGTTAATCATCCAAATATGATAATTATGAATTACTTTACTACCTAATTAATTTACAATACCCATGTAATTAATCAATTTTACCTAACTCAAATGTTTTGTCATCATTAATAAAAAAAAAACAAAAACTGTTATTACTAATATTTTTATCCTTGATAATATTCATATACGTTAACATGTGAAACACTATGATTAATAAAAAGATAAAGTCAGCAAATGATCTAATTGAATCATTTAAGCAATTAAAGTTGAAGAAAATGAGCAAATTGAAATGTATAATTTAAGAGAAATTTAAAGAAATAAGTGAAGAATCAAGAATAAGGAGGGACCAAACATATCCAAATTTAAACAAGTCATTGTAACTTTATCTTAGTCATTTTAATTGAATATAAGTCTAATCATTGCATGATCAATTGTATTTAGAGTATAATATATAAATCTTTTCAAAATCAAGAGAAAATTTATTTTGACTTTTAAAAAAATCTTTGATCTACAAAACAAACTTTCATAAAGCTTTTTAAAAAGTTTTGAATCAAGTTTTTATCAAAGATGTAAGCTTTAATCTTTGAAAAAATTAGGAGTGCTAAAAATTTTAAGTTTGGATGATTAAGTGACTGAATAAGTATTGTTTAGCGCTGTATATAAACTAAACTATTCATTGTTCAAACAATATTCATCAGTTGCACTATCCACTAATTGAAGCACTAAGGGTTATAACTAACTAATTGGTAATTAATTAGAAAATTTATCGACAACAAAATTTACGCCCAAATAAGGATCCAACTAATTGAATTATCTTATATTTTCTTATGCATTTTAATGTCTTTTCAATCAAATTTTTGTATTTAAATACTCAATTTGTGTTTATTTTGTGGTTACATGCGGATTAAAAGATTGAACACAAATATATACTAAAAGGAAGAAGTTTGACAAAGTTTGTCAATATGCGATATCGTGATGAGTTTGTTAGCATTTCAAGGCATTTAGAAGATTTTTGGAGGAGGTCCAAACCAAAACATAGAGCCACGATTGTGACATAAACTCGAGCATAGGATCACGATCGTGGGGAGTCACTCACAATCGTGACAAAGAGCAAACAAACTGGCCACGATTGTGACCTGCGTGCAGACAAACACGGGGTTGTTTCCAAATTCAAGTTTTCGATGAGTTTTTTGGACATTTTAAGCACGGAAAAAACCTAGGGTTTACCCTAAATGAAAAATACTATATAAAGAAAGAGAAATGACCTAGAGAGTTAGTCTCCAATTTGCCACTTTTGGGAAAACTCCAGGAAGAGAGAGGGACTCTCAAAATCTGCCACTTTTAGAAAAACTCTAAGAAGAAAGAAGGAGAAGTAGAGAAATTATTGTTATTTTCCATAAGCTTAAAAATTCTCTTTCAGTTTCAATGCTTTATTTTTATATTAATTTCATCAGTTTAAAGATTTCTTAGTGCTAACCATATTTTTACATGTTCTAGAATATTTAGAATGAATGTTTGATGGATTTTATAGTTGAAGTTGATGAATTTTGTAAGGAACCATTATGTTATGTTAATGGATATTTATTCCTTTAATTTTTCAGCTTTAATCTGGTTTGTTTAAGCTTATTTATATGCTTTTTAGGTCTGAATTTATTGGGTATTTGAATGTTTAATAGTTTATGTTATGAGTTTTTGCTTATTTGTGATGCTTTTGATTAATTTGTGCTTAATAGTTAAGATATATGCATGTTCATAGGTTCAGGATCAATTAATTTGAGTTTTTTACACAGGTTATGTGTGTTGAAATATTTATTTTGATGCAATTAGTTTAGATTTTGTAATTTGGGTTATGATTAGTTATTTATTAGCATAAAGAGTTTTGGTTTTTATTAAATTAGTGTTGAATTTTGGTTTTTATTACTTCGTTTATAATTTCCATCCTTGGTTTTATTTAATTATGAATTTTGTTTATTTAATCTCTATTTTGCTTAATATAAACATGTGTGGCTAGATTACTTAGGGGTTTGGAGATATTATAAGGATAAAAGGATCGAAATTGTGATAATGAAGTTGAACTTGTCTTGAATTGGTGCTTATAGGTCTAGGTTAGTTTGAAATTTAGAATAAATGTCATGAATTAGGAGTTGTTTATAGGTTTGGTCGCCCTTAGGTAACTTTTTAATATGAAAGCTAAGGTTGAGCGTGTGATATATAATAGTCCATAGTGGTTCCTGGAAGTAGCAATAGATTAGTTGAATTTGTCAGAATACTTCATCAACTAATTTAGGATCTCATATCAAGTTAGTTGTTTCTTAGTACCTAATGCATCTTCACTATTGAACTTAGAGAACCTATTATAAGTTACAGTGGAGATTGGAGCATTTCTAAAGCTTATTAATTTTGCCTATTTTTAAGAAATTAAGAGTTTGAGAGCTTAATCGAGTCCATAGGCTAACACTATAATGAGAGTATCTTTTATTTAGATTCAAGGATCAATGAACATCCCAAAATTTCAAAGATATCTCCAACCCACTTCTTTACCATTTTTATTAGTCTTTTCTAAATTCGCTTTGGCCTCGTTTGATTGGCGAGAAAGAAAAGTAAATTTAGAATATGATTCCTCAGAAAATAAATCTATGAAAAGTAAAGATATTCACATGTTTGGATACTTATAAGAATTCTAATAGGAAAGTTGAGTGGATTCTTATTATAGTATTTGGTATGCGACAGTATTTCATAGAATGTAACTTAATTTTGACTTGTGTTTTCAATTATATAATAAAAATTAAATTTGTTAAATAAGGAAAATATGAACCTGAAGATTGTCGATTGAAACTTCTGAAAAAAATATTCAAAATCCTATTAACGGGAGAATAATAAGAATAGTTGAAGACAATATTATGTGTAGCACCCCAACTCCCGCGCGACCCGAACCCGACATCTACAGTGATATCCGAGCCCGTGACCCGCGAGGGTGGCA
>JANZLD010000008.1:59287898-59301381 GCA_026413575.1 Erythroxylum carthagenense | reverse complement strand
ATAAATAATTTTAAAATTATTATTTATAAAATAATATTTATTTTATATATTTTAAATTATTAAATCAAAATTTATTTGAAATTTATATAATGATACCAATGCTGGTACGATATTCGTAACATTGGTTAAAGAAGAGGTAGGATTTCATAAAAGAGTTGTCATAGAGTTAAAAGAGA
Source organism: Erythroxylum carthagenense (assembly GCA_026413575.1). Taxonomy (NCBI): domain Eukaryota; kingdom Viridiplantae; phylum Streptophyta; class Magnoliopsida; order Malpighiales; family Erythroxylaceae; genus Erythroxylum; species Erythroxylum carthagenense. The sequence continues at coordinate 59,301,205 of JANZLD010000008.1, read as the reverse complement.
AGGAAGGGTTATATTAACTATTATATTTTTTAGATTAAATTCTTGAGGAAAGTAATCTAGGACACTGAGATTTAGAATCCAAGTAAAATGCTACTACTTTTTTTAGATTGAAAAAGTTTTTACTTTCCTAACTACTCAAAAAAAAGAATCAAACATGAAAATATAAATTTTAGGAAAAATATTACTTTCCTAAGCAAGAATCCATGCCAACCAAACAAGGGCTTTGTGTTTGTCTTTTTGTTACATTCATTGAATCTTAGTTGTTTCATTTTCATCATTTTAGGATGTCTTCTTTTCTTTTGTTTGCAATATTTGAAATAGCATTGCCATCTTAGCTTTCTATTGTTTGGCCCTAGCTCGCCATTTACTGCATAGTTTGGTAGTTAAAAATTTATTATTTAGTAGTTGATGACATGTTATCAAAGTGCTAGATTGAAGAATAGTCAAAGAAATAAGAATCGGTTACAACTCTTTCATCAATAAAATTAATGCTATAAATGAATGTTGCAAAAGTCTATTTAAGTTCAAATATATCTTTGCTTATTAATATATCACATTATATTTTTCTCATATTTTCTTTATATCATTGTAAGTGCATAAAATGACTCACATATTTAAGAAAAAAAATGAAGGAGTTTTTAGCCTTGTGTCATATTTTTGAATATACTACTGCAACTAATTTACATGCATATTGATTATAATTGGTAAAAAAAATAAAAAAGAATGAATGATTTACTTGAGAAAACATTAGCTACAACATTATCCATGATAAAGAATGAATTTGGGGCTTCACTAGTTAATCAAGAGCCTAATATAATGATTAAATAGTTGAATTCTTTACATGATTTGGGTGTTAAAGATGTGTAATATGGAAAAACAGTGAAGGCTTTACTGGATTCTCCACTTTATAGGCATATTTTTATAAAGTTGTCAGATGTAAGGAAGTTGGATTGGGTTGTGTCTATTTAGTTATATTTTCGTGCTATTGCTTATTGAAGTCTTATTAGGTTTAACACTTTTATGTTAAGAACTATTCCATATTTGAATATTTTAACTATATATTTTGTACAAGTATTTGATATGAACCTTTTGACTAAATAGTTGAAATAAAAATTCTTAAATTTATATTAAATTCCAAAGTGTTTTATAATCATTTTGGTATTTATATTTAAATGTTCTCATTAATTAATTAATATATTTAAATGTTCTCATTAATTATTTAATATTAGTACTATAGGTACATGGTATTTTTATTTAATTTCGAATCAGATTCATATTCAGATGGTGAACTAATAAAGGTAGTTATTATTTCTCTAGTTGGAGGCAAGAACAAATATTTTAATTTACACAAGCAACTATGCATAACTTATGCTCTATCAGGTCATGATTGGATATTGAAACTTTTGAATGAAAATTCTACAAAGATTTATGAGAACTTAAGAATAAACAAGATAATCTTCTTGAGCCTACATGATTATTTGAAGAGTTCAAGTGACTTAAAGCCAAGAAGTCATTTGACTGTAAAGAAACAAGTAACAATTTCCTTAATGACTACAAGGTATAGTGAGATAATTAGAGTCAATGTCGAGCACCTTTAACATTTGACCTAAACAATTTCAAAGCATTTTGCAAAATCATATATGCAATTAATCGTCTTGTAAAAAGACTTATTACTCTATGATTCTTTACCAATAAACCTTTCACGATTCAACATAATTTAAAATTCTTTCCACATTTTCAAGTATTTTTATATATTTAATTACTATTTTCATTATGTCCTTATATTTATTAATTATTTTAATAATATAAATTTATTTTTTAGGATTGCTTAGGAGCAATAAATGATACATATATTAATATACATGTTTCAATCAATGAACAAATATTATGGGTTGTTACTCATTTAACATACGTTTTATATATGTGATAATTGAATGAGAAGATAATTCAAATGACTCTCAAGTTTTTTAATAGAAATAGTAACAAATTCAGCAAACTAAATTTTTATGCCTCCACAAGATATTGCATTACAATTAATTTTAATAGCTTTTTGTTAATATTAGTTCTTCATATGTTTATGTAAGTTTTATTTAGTTGATTCATGCTGCACTAATATGTTTGGAGTTCTTTTATCATATCAATAAAATTTCTATTGAGTGTTGTTGTTGTTGAAATTATAGATAGCTATTTAAACATATTATTAATTAATGACATAAACTATATCCACTAAAAAACTATAAAATTATTTTTTAAATATGGAAAGGAAAAAGAAAATGTAAATCCTAGAATAGAATATTAGGAATTACTAGTTTTAGAACTTTAAAATCTAGTTGGACCAAAACAAAAATAAAATAAAGATTAAAATTTTTAAGTAATCTAACTCCGTGATCCCCTTTTTCTCAAAGAATGAATTGAATAATAAATTCAAATTAAAGTAATGATAAAATCTACGGTAGGTAAGTAAATTTACGATTGTGAATAGAATACACACACATAAAAGATTAAAAAAACTCACTAAACAAAGTGTAAAGATAAAATTCATGTTGGCCCAACAAATTTGTGGTTGGACGCCAAAAGCTTAAAAAAAACCTATAAGTGTTAAAAATGCAACCTAACGTGATAATTGAAGTCTAACCTTATAATAAAATGAAAGCCAAATCATAATTCCTAATCATTCTTACAATTTTAGTCCAATTTTTTTGCATTTTCAATATAAAATAAAAGCCTAACCTAACATCTTAAGTTGAAAATTTTAGAAATTGGACTAAAATTGCGTTGTCAATATTATCTTAATAAAGAAGTAATCATAATATTTTTACATTCTTTAAGCCTAATTATAATTTCTAACTATTCTTACAATCCAAATTGTCTTTCGTAACTTCTATAATATTTTAGTAAATTAATTTTTATATTCATTACAAACTTTAATTATATAAAATTAAAAAATATTTTATAATTTTAAAGGGTATTTAAAAGAATATCTAATATGAACCCGATACTCTGCTTTACCAATACCAAAACCAATCCAAGTCAGACACATTGCTCACAACTATCTTATATACACGGTTTCAATTGACTACTAAAATATGAACATAAGTTTATTGATAGGGTTAACTCACCAACAAAAGTTAATTACTATTATAAACTAATCAAATATAAAATAGTCAGAACTGGAATATCACTCTAACACGTTGACGATATGAAAAATTGGTATTATCACAACACAATGTGTTCTTAAGGAAGAAAACCAAGGCAAATAAACACTTCGAGTAGTCACAAGAAAAGGCTATTTCAGGCTTTTTATTTTTGGGCTTTTGGGTGGGTCATAAATTAGAATGAAACTCAAATGCAAATCTTTTTATCCTTCCCTCAAACCAAAGTTTCATTATACCAAAATATAGTAATAATATTAAAATAATAGATTTGAAAAGCTAGATATATTTGGAATTGCTTAACCATAAATATAGACAGGTACATTGGCTGCATAGCAGGCACCCGTAGAGGTGGCATGTTTTCTCAATATAACCTGCTCTAAAGATGAAAAGGATGATGAGCATGATACCGTACTCCACTGATTCAACCACCATCGCTCATACCCCCAAGGGAGAATGTAAAAATTCTATCTCAATTACGTGATATATCTAACATCCTTGATAATGATTTAACGGGTAAACGACCCAAATTCTCACTATGCTTTTCAGTTGCATCAACAACTCCACTCTGTTAAGATACCATCTATGCCAAACTAACAACTCTTAGTGTCTGTGTAGATTGGCTTATTTCAATAGAACTTTTGTCAATAAAACCTTTATCAGTAGAACTTTTCTAAAAGGAACTTTTCTAAGAAATCAGTTGACTATTTAGCTGTTATTTAAAAAAGAGCTTTTTTTAAAGAACTTCATACTGTTTGGTAATATAAAAATATAAAGTACTTTTGATTTTAACTATATTTTATTTTGTAATAAAAATTATTTATTCATATAAATATTATTTAAAATATGTTAAACAATATGCAAAAGTACAATATATTAATTATTATATAATTTTAAACCATATAAAATAAAAATAAAAATATATCTAACCAAATCTTTTATATGGATTATGATATAAGTAAAACTAATATAAAAAATAAATATTAAAACATATAAAAAGTCAAATAATATTATATAAATCTCAAAATAAACTTGAAGATGTGTTTGTAAGTACTGTAAGAATTATGTGAAAAATATAAAGATAAAAGTATCTAAAAATAGATTCATTAATTGATATGAAAAATCTACATGAAAAATTACTTTTTTAAAAAGCTTCAAATTTGAACTTCTCAAAAAGCTGTATTTCAACTTTTAAAAAAATTATTTATATGACAAAAGTGCTTTTAGATTTTACAGCCTAACACTCAGTTTTTCTTAAAAACAGCTTCTGTGGTGGAAAAAAGTACTTATTCACTCTCCAAAAGCTGAACCAATCAGGCTCTTAATTAGGACAGAGTCATGCCAGCTTCGATTGTCTCCCTAGTAGATTTACAGCTACCCCGTCGCGGTTTATTTCTCTATCTAAGCCAAACTAGAATTGTTTACAATTTGAGCTACTTCCCCAATTTCAGAACAGTTCCTTTTACATTAGACTCAACAGCAATGCTGGCAAGAGTACCAGGATGCTTCAGAAAATGTTGGTGAAGGTTAGAAACTCGCAAGGAAGCTCCAAAAATGCCACTTAATTGTCTCATAAAGATCCTAGTACTAATTGCAAAAATTGGGGCTTGAATTACTTACGAAACTAACCATCTAACTTTCACTTCTTACAGTCCTTTCACTTCACAATGCTATATGTTCCTAACCTGTTGAATGGATGTTAATAAATAGAAACAAGTACAGATGAAGTTCGCTACCTTCGGGTAAGATGTTAGGATGGGTTGTCTGCAGTTTTCATAAATAATGTCTGATCTTTGTTACTCAACCTTCTTCCCATATATCATCTTCGTCATCCCCTGAAGCTTCTGCTTCAAAATTCAAGTCATTGACTTTGAAACTTTCAATTGTATTCCCTGCAATAATGCAAGCAATAGTTGTAAATGAACATGGAATGAATTCAATCACATCATATATTAAAAGCAGTAAAGTAAAAGTAATGATATGGTCACTTAATAGCTTCAATCTAATTTTCAAACGTTATAGAGCCAATTTCAGTACAATTGTTTCCCAAACGAACTGGCACCAGTACAAGGGAAAAACCTAGTCAATATTAAGTAATTACACATCAATTAATATATGACTACCACCCGTATCATCAGATTGTAGTCCAGCATAGTAATAAGAAAACAAGAAGAAAGTTGAGACAGAGAGAGAGTAAAGTTTCTAGTCATCAATTCTATTGCAATAACAAATTATCAAAATATTTACAGGGAAAGGATATACTAATTGATCCTCCAAAATCTCAACAAGGAGATGGAGTGACAAAGAGTTTCTAAAGTTGAATCTAGCATAAGTTCACCTAAAGTCTTTCCCTAGTGGTGGCATCTGATTCACCAAGGGAAAGCCCCAGACACAGGATAGGTGATGGATCTCACCAGTAAGACACATGAAGATATGCTCTGGGCCTTACAGTCTTATACAATGGAACAGTACCATGCTACAAAACAATAAGACTTACCTCCAACAGGAGCTTCTTCCCAGTCGTCATCTCCATCAATTTCGACACGTTTAGACTTCATGCCCACTTGACGACTAGAAGATGAATCAGCAACATCGTTGGAGTTTAATGTTTGGGATGACTCCTGCTGTTTCTTAGCAGCTTCTTCTAATTCTTGGCGCTTTTGAAGCAAAGCAGCATAATAAGCTTTAACATACTCGTCCTGTCACATAATCAGAACCAGATATCAAGTGAATAAAGGAAATTATACAGCATTTGATCAAAGAAAAGTAAAAGATCCATCATATATGTTACTATAAACCTGCAAATTACTCTGACCATCATTTCCATTGATGGATTTTTTTTCATCTGACAGTTCCACCGCTGGTGCTGCTAATGTGCCATCCATCTTAGACTCCTGCTTGACCTCTCCACGTTGCTCCTTTGTAAGGTTCATTCCCTGCTTTATCATCCATGGTGGTAAAACTTTCAGACTCGAGGTTGAAGTTTCTGGTTTGACATCATCTTTGCCTTCAACACCCGAAAATGCAACTTCAACCTGTTCCAGACCAAATATAATTTAATCATTAGTATACAAAATTTTAATAACTAGGCAGATTAGAACGCCTACAATCTCCGCTGTTAAAATAGAATACAAAAAGACTGAACCCAAGTAGTGTCTACTAAGTGGTAATTTTAGATCCCAAGGATGGAAGCAAAGTTCAGTGTAATGATAAATAAAATAATGTCCAGAAATAGACATTGCTCCATGGCAAGAAAATTTTGCTTTATATTATTTCAGATATCACAAGCTCTGCTGCATTTTTTATTCCAGCACTCCTCAGTGAATAGAACCACACATCTCAGCACATCGATTAGTGTATCAGTCTACTGTCCATGTTCTCAAGACCAAGGACGGTAAGACGGACCATAAATCTAACTAACTGCTTTCTGAAAAGAATATTGATATAGGGAAACAGAAAATGTCTAAACTATATGATAAATCTAACTTAAAATTAGAGTGATTGCCAGACTTATTCTTTTCTTCTTATTTCTAAAGTTTTATTACTCACTTCTAAGCCTAAGAATCACTTCTAGGAAAAAAAGTCTCCTCTTCAAAGATAAAAATCAGATTTCGTAAAATCCTCATCTTCTTCTAAAATTTAAACATCCAACTTAAACTAGAATCCCGTCATCTAAATCTTGTTAAGGTAAGGACTCAAACTTCTTGCACCCTAATGCATATTGAATCATAACGACTTAACTAAACCTATTCCAATTAAGTTCTAACACAGAAGACTGATAACTAAAAAGAAACTGACTATTAAAAAAATAACACGCAAACTAACTCTCATTCCATGTCAATATTGTAAATTTTTATTAGTTAATAATCCCAAAAACTTTAAGAAAAACAGAAATGACTAACCAAAATTCCTCCTGGCAAAAATTAGTCATGACAAGGTACACATCTGACCAACCTTTTTGAAAACCAAACCACTAAAGTGCTACAGCAATAACTAAACAGATTGGGAAGGACTTGTTGATACATTGACAACAATAGTGGGAACAACTAGGCTGCTTCCAAATTAAAGAATCTTAGGAAGCATGATAAAGGATTTAAGAATATTTACCAGGTTTAAAGTGCTATCAGAATAACTACTCTGTTCAGAAACTTCTGCAGCTTGAAAACATGATGAAGATGGTGGGAAGAACTATGCAGTTTAGGATTTAAAGACCATTATCAAGCATGATTATGGGTTTGCAGGTGAAATTAGGGAAAAAGTGAACAATTATACCAAACATGCCAAAGTGAACAATCAAAACCATCTGGGAATAACTTTATGAAAGTCCAACAGCACTGAGATAGCTACTATATATTTCTGTTTCTCAATGATAGCCATATCAATTCTTAAAGAATAAAGTGCATACTTGTCCTAAACTATCAAACTTAGTAGTTCAAAACCATTCTCCTATATTATTACTCTCCTTGGCCTTATTATAGACGTGTCACATTTTAAACAAGAATGAAAGTTACAGTAAGACCAACTCCTAGAATGCCCAATTTTTAGTTTCCTAAAAACACTCGTTTTAACATTCCGATAGTTGGAATAAATGATAGCCTCGGGTTCACACCAGAGGAACAGGTTTATAGACATGAATTACAAGTGAAGTGTTGACTATAATATGATCCACATAATTCTTGGAATGAAATTCCGGGCAAACATGTTTCTTGATGTGTGAGATGCAGAGGGACAGAAGGTAGTTTAAACTAAATATGCATGAACTTGGAAATATCTCCGAGCATAATCCACATTAGAATTATTAACAGGACAAAAGGTTTTAATTTAGGTTTCATTCTAGCACCAAGATAAATATCCATGGAATCAAAGACAGCCATTCCAAGAGCAATGGTAGATATGTTCATGCCTTGTACAACTAGGTAATACAATTGCTAACGATTATATCTGCAAACAAAAATAACCATCATAAATTGCCTGCCAAAGACTTTCAACTTCAGTTCTATCTTTAACTTGCTGAGCTAAAGGTCAGTATGAATTTTAGAAAAACATTTTAAGTTTCACCTTAATCATCTGATTAAAACATTATCATATGTTCCAAAATCATACTTCACTTAGATAGGATCCACTGGTCAACAGCAACTTACGTGAAAATTTCATTCCCCTATATCACAGCAAGAACAATCAGGGCACAGGTTCATGTAAGGACCAAAGTGCTGTTCAACTGGATTTTTCAAAATTGCCAGGAAATAAAACTTCTAAATCTCCTGGCAGAAACAGCACCAATTCAACATATTCAATCAAAGTGGTTGAAAACATTACTCATCCACACACTAACAAGTCCAATAATGAGGCAGAATTGGCCAAACAGGAACATGAAGCAGATGGGAGTAGCTTGACCATACACCTAAAAGGAATATGCAGATTCTTATTGTGCACACAAGGTAAAATCAAATCTAGACATCTAAAATGAAACTTGATGGCAAAGAACCTTGCTACCTTAGTCTCTCCAATAAATGGCATGGGTGTTCCACCATATCCTAGCCCTTGAGAAGATTTAGAAGGATCATTAGATGAAGAATCACCATTTGCCGCCCGGCCAGCAGCACTTGCTCGAGCTTCCCATGCTTGAAGAGTTCCAAATTCTGGTACAGCTAGATCTTTCACTCTGCTTAGTTGCTCCATCAATGGTTTAAGTTGCACCTGCAGCCATTTCATATCATTTTTAGGCGAAGAGGAAAAACATGAGGTACATGCACAGTAAAAAAACCAAGCCTTCACAGTCCCCTCCCCCCGGCAAACAAAAAAGCCTTCACAATATCTATAATTAGCATGGAGTTTCTCAGATCTCGCACAATGGTTATCTACCTTCATGCAATTCAACAAGAGAGAGGGAAAAAAAAAACAGAAAATCTGAATTGGCCATTTTTTGGTGGAAAATTTACAAACATAAAACAGTGGAAGATTAACTGCCTTTCCTTTTGCATGTGTTATAATAAAAGGAAGTCTATTGGCTCTAAGCTCTAGCTGTAGAATCAATGTGAAAAGGGATAAAAACAGCTCCATCACTGTCACTGAAGAAGCATGCCAAACACATCCATTTGTAAAGGTAACAAATGATGTGATTGACCTATCCTTGTTCTCCACTTTGCAATCCAGGCAGAATCAAGTACTAATAGTAACCCAAGTTCTGAAATTAATAAGCAGACGTCTAGCCATAAGTAGACCAGTGGTTCATACTAATGGTTAAGTACACATGAATGACAGAACAGACACCAAGTGTGAGAGATTTGCAAGGATAAAATGGAAGTCTGAGAAGGAAATTTATTATTTGAGACTCAATTAGCCAAATAGCATTCATGGAAAACTTTTTCTACACTAGCAAAAATTTAAAAAAAAAATCCTGATTGCCAATACATTGAAGACTCTGGCAACAGACATCCTTCACCTGTCTTTCGAAAGCCCTTAAGAGAGTAAGCTCAGAAATAAAAATCAGGATATCCAAATAAGATATATATCTAAGAAGATGATTGCATAATGCTAATGGTACTAATTAGAGGAAACGAAGGAAATTCCAGTAACAAAATTATGTCATCCAACCGTTTCACTTTCTTTAGAAGAAGCTGCACTGACAAGTATTGAGTTTAAAGGGATATACATATAAAATTATCTTGAAAAAGCATCACTTTCACAAGAAAACAGAAACCTCCATCTTTTGAAGCATATCTTTCAACTTTTCACGTCGCCGCCTCCTTGCATTGTCATCCCCCTCTCCTACTTCTTGTGCAGCTAACTTGTCACTCTCTGCCACAAGCTCCCCATTGCATCTTTCACAGTGGAAATATTCATCATCTAGTGACACCAATTGTAGAGCATCCAAAGCATTGTACCTAGTCGGATGGCATCATCAAATAGTCAACTAGAGCTACATAAATTCGTTCTAACATACAACGAGTGAAATAAAAAGACTTGCAACAAAGAAGGAAATTTTTGAAGAAAAAGAATGAGTAAATAGATTTTATATAAAAAAAGAAAAGCACAGAAAGATACCTCTTCCCACAGTTTGGGCATATGTACTCTTGGACAGTGTTCTTGTCTTCCAGCTCGTCCTTTAGGTTTTTCCTCATCCGGTGCAACCTGTACCTGACAACATCATATATCTGCCATGCGAAATGGAATTAAGGCATCTCTTTCACAAATTTAGAATAAATTGAACAGAAAAATTACAAACAGAATGAAATACTTAACGAGTAGATTATAAATATGGATTAAGTACACACAAAATGCATACAGAGAGAGCGAACCTGTGAATAGTCAAGGCAACAGTAAGAATGAGTGTGCAGCTTAACCTTCTCCTCTCCCTCCTTGCCAACTTGCTGACCATCTGCTGTGGCAGCAATTGCAGCACTATACAGCTTTGCACCTTTAGCTGTCTAAATGAAAGAAAAAAGGTGATGGGTCAAGCTCTAAATGACAGAAAGAATACCAGTTAAATGAACAAGAAGTTCACTAAAGCCATCCACAAGAATGCACCATTAATAGTTATCTTGTATTTATGTCTAGGATAGTATTCCCAGTAAAGTATGAACTACATGCACAAGGGGAGATTCCATTAAAATGACTAGCTGATTAGCACCTTAAGCAACCGTTAAAATTGGCATAAATATCACAGAGTTAATAGTGGTTCAACAATTGGATCCATTTAAGACTAAATGCTGAAGCTCAGTATCAACATCATACGTATTCAATAGTGGACCTCCTAAAGGGTACAGTTTACCATGTGTGAGTTTCTGACAACCATTAACCTTTCATGTAAAGACATCATTTAATACTTTAGCAAAAAGATGACACTGGCATTAGTAGTACAAGAAAAAATTAGTGTTAAACATGAATACAAAATAAAGTATCAAAGACCTTCCGCATCAAGAGAAGAAATCACTGACCTCTTTTCTATGATCCCGGGTGATTAACTTTTCCTCCTCAAAAAATCTAAGAGTCCGACGAAGTTGTTTAGAATGTAACTTCAAATCCTTTGCCAAATCCTCTTCTCTAACCCATTGCCTTCTGAAGATATATTTGAGGTGTTAAAATTCACTTAAATCAACTCAAGTCCAGTTGCATATCGGCCACTTAATAAATAAACTGCTAGACTGCATAAAACTGCAAACCTGGTGAAATGATTTGAACAATCAAACAAACAAAACCTTAAAACTTCTATCAACTAAACCGCTTTATTTCAATAGCGAGAAAGATAATCCATATCGGAAAAGAATATCAGAGTACTTCAGAGAGTCCACAACCTGGTGAGGGCATCAAGGACCACGACGGCAATCCCTCTGTTATCACTCCTTCCTCCGGCCTTGGGCTGATTGTCACCTTTCGTTGTTATATCGTCGTAAAACGCTCTCGCCGCAAGCTTCACCAACCTAATTCACTCAATAAAATTAGGAGTAAAATTACATAACAGAGAATGTTATGGGATTATTTTATTAGAAAAAATTAAAACCAGATTCAGCGAATTAGTATATACCGATTGAAGGGTTCTACGCTGGTGCTCATAGTAGACAATTAGTGTGAATTAGGGTTTTCCACAGAACCAAAGTTCGGGCAAGTGTTCTAGCTTCTAACAGAAGCAGATCATAGCCACTTCCTCGGATTTCAGAGCTCTAGGATACAGAAAGACGCTCAGAGTCAGCGAGGGAGGCAGAGATCGGAGTGGAGGCTCTTCGAACCAGGAAAGACCCGTCCCCATGAGCATTTAAATAATTTTACTAAAACATATTAAATAAAATTCATATAAAATTTTAGGATGAAGATATTTCTTTCACAGTTAAAATATTAAAAGTTTTTCAAATTTAAACTAATAGTAGTCTTTTGAAATTTAAAAATATTTTTGGTTAGATTATTTTTAATTTTTATTTCCTGTTTTTAACTTTTATTTTCTAAAAAATATGTTTTAGTTGAAGTTTGTAATATAAAAATTGAAAACAAAAATCTATTTGACGGAGACCCTAAAAAAAAAAGATAACGATAAATAAAAAACAATAACATAAAAATGCAAAAATAAAACATCTAGAGAAACTAGAAACACGAAATGCAAAAACATAAAAGCTAAAATAAATAAGAAAATGCATAATAACAAACAATTGTAAATGCAAAAAAGCAAATAAACGATAAATAGGAAAACTATTAACCCAAAAACGTAGAAATAAAAACTTGGAAAACCAAAAAGTAAAAAAAATAAGGGATCAATGGGAAAAAAAACAAGACAACCAAAAAAATAACGCAATATAATTAAAAAAATATCAAATCAATTTCGAGAACTCACCTATTTAAAAGTCCAAACTTTCGCATTCTGCATAAATATAATAAAAATATAAGAGATGAGTTAGGGACGTAAAAGAGAAAAAAAGAGCAAAGAACCAGTAGAGAGAGAAGAGATGACTTTGAGACGTAAGAGAAGAGAAAAGTGAGAAGAGATATAGTTTCTATAACAAAGGAAGTTTTGAAGAGGAGGAAGTATAAACTAAAACGTGTGAAAATTTGTTATGAAATATTTAAAAAAACATCTTTTTTACATTTATGTAAAGTTGTAGTCTTTTATTTTTAAAAACAATAAATGATAATAGTATTTAACCAAACATGTTTTTGATAAATTAATCATTATAAAACTAGCATAACTTTGGTATGTGTTTGTATGATTTAGGTCATTTGCGGGATGAAGATTATGTTACTAATCTTATCATGGGCCCTTGGATCCATTCGTAAATTTTACCTAAGCTTACCCATTGAGTTTATGATCTACTACAATGTATTTGCTTTAACCTAATTGATGTATTCTTGAGGGTGGCCTTCTAGTTTGTAGTGTGGGCTTATTTTTTGACGGCATCGTTGTACTGGTGTGCGTAAGAAATTGGTGTGAGTTGGATTCAACAATCCCAAGTATTCTATTTTCTATTGTGTTTGGTTTTTTGTGTGGCAAAGAATCATGACTTCCACTATAGAATCTAGTTACTATCTTTGTTAAAATTTTCATCAATTAATATCATAGCTAAATCAATAAATTTTGAGACTGTTATTTTCATTACACACACACACACACACACACACACACACACACACACACACACACACACACACACACACACACACACACACACA
>JANZLD010000008.1:59263004-59276422 GCA_026413575.1 Erythroxylum carthagenense | reverse complement strand
GACTGATAGACTGGTCTATTCTATCATTGGATGACTGTATAAAATGATTGTCATTTTGGATTTTAATTTAATGATTTCTGTCATATTGTGATTTATTTTTACTGCGATGCCATGTGGATATAGTGGAATTGTTCTGGTAGTGCGCCTTAATCGTGGAATACATGTCGGGTGACCCGATGTGTACCCTTCGGTAAGGGGGCGCTACAAGCTTCCATTTATTGAAATGATTTTATTTATGGTGACAATTTTACCTTCTTACGAACCATAAGTTTCTTGGACCTTTTTTTTCTAGGAATTTCTTCAAACAAGTCCTATTCTATAAATAGCTAATCCCTAATGATGGCTTCTTTAATGTTTTCTTCAACCATAGGTCGCCTTTTCTTTTCTCTTCTTTTTTCCTTTTTCTTGATTCTTCTTTTTCTTTTTCTTTTTCTTCTGCCTCAGTAGGTTTTTTTATGGAGCTTGTTCCGTAACAATTCATGGTCTTCTTTCCAATCAAGAAGGCTTTTCATTTGAACCATCGTCATTTATTGCCCAATGTACTTCGGGCACTTTCTTCTCTTTTAGGTCAAGTTTAGGAATTACAAAAGATGTTGGAGAAGGAATGGGTAGGGAGAGAATAGGTAAATAGAATCTCACATTTTTTAGTAACTCCCCCTTATTGAAAATCTCTCCTTCTTCACTTTCTTCTTTCTTTTTGACGCAGCGAGTACAGCGTAAACACATAAGTTTCAATCAAAAACTTGAAATTCAATTGAGAGAATCCCCAAATATGAAGTTTATTCAAAATGACCTCCTTAAAATAATGCAAAAAAGAGTTTAAATAGTTCCCAAACCCTAAAACGCAAATAACTAAAACAATAGAGTTTGTCTAAGAAAAATGGTTGACTTTTTTAAGCCCGTCAAATCTGCAAACTCTTTCTTTTGGACTTCTGACGCGCAGCCCACTCTTAAAAAGCATCCGTAACACATTCCACGTCAATCTCCTCCATTTGAGAAAAACTCAACCTCGAGTTAACATCATCATCAAGATATAACGGCTCATCAGATGGGTAGTACGTGTAGATGTTCCCCATATTAAATGTTTTGGAGATCCCCATACTATTAGGAAGTCCCACCATATAAGCATTATCATTGATCTTCTTCAGAACTTGGTACGGACCATACTTCTTCAGTTGTAGCTTGATATAAACGTCCACGGGAAACCTTTCTCTCCACAAAAATACCATGACCTCATCGCCAACAGCAAAAACCTGCTTCTTGCGATGCTGATCAGTTGTCTTCTTGTACTTTGCATTAGACTTTTCTAGCTTCCGCTTAACCTCAACATGAATAGCCTGCCAACCATTCGCCATCTTCTCTACAGCGATACTCTTAACAGCAACATTAGGCAGATTGTTTAGATCAATAACATGCTTAAGAACCTTAGTATAATCAATAAAAGAGGTGATCTCCCTGTTGAACTATAAACTGCATTGTTATATGCAAACTTTGCTTGAGCTAATGCAAAATCCCATTGCTTTGGTCTATCTCCTCAAATGCTCCTGATCAAATTACCCAAAGTCCTGTTCATCACTTATGTTTGACTATCTGTTTGTGGATGAACAGTACCACTAAAATTTAATGTCGAATCAAACAACTTCTATAAAGTCCTCTAAAAGTGCCCAAGGAGCTTACTATTTTAATCCGAAGTGATGGTTTTAGGAGCCCCATGTAAACACACCACCTCTTTAAAGAACAATCGGGCAATATTTGATGCATCTGAAGTCTTCCTGCAGGGAATAAAATGCGCCATCTTCGAGAACCTGTGCACAACTACAAACACAAAATCCCAACCTCTTTATGTACTAGGAAGGCCTAACACGAAATCTATGGACAAATCCTCTCAAATACAATCAGGAACAAGTAAAGGCATGTACAAGCCTGTATTTTGTGACTTTCTCTTTGAAGTCTGACACACATAACAATGCTTCACCTTGCTGTAAACATCCTTGTGCATCCTTAGCCAAAAGAACCTCTCTCGAATAGTAGCAAAGGTTTTATCTCTGCCAAGGTGTCCAGCTAGACCTCCACCATACAAGTCACGAATTACCTTCTCCCTTAAGGAAGAATTGGGAATACAAAGTTGATCTCCCTTGAAAAGAAAGCCATCTGTAACATGAAAATCCTCTTTTGGTTGGTTCTTTGAACACCTTTCCCAAACAGCTCTGAAATCATTATCAGTTTCGTATAATCCCTTCAACTCATCAAAACCATAATTTTAGTTTTCAGAGTCATCAACAAATCTGCACGTCTGCTCAAAGCAACTGCAACTTTATTATGCACCTCCGATTTATGCATAAGTTTAAAAGGAAATTTCTGTAAAAATTGGGTCCACCTAACATGCATGTCACTATTAATTCTTTTTTGACTGCTCAAATACTTCAAAGCTTCATGGTCAGAATATAAAACAAATTATTTACCGACCAAATAGTGCTCCCAATGCCTCAAAGCTCGCACAATCAAATAGAATTCTTTGTCGTAAGTGGGCCACTTTTGTCTTGCATCACTGAGCTTCTCACTAAAAAAGGCTATCAGCCTCTTCTCTTGTTACAACACAGCTCCAATTTTGAATCCGCAGGCATCACATTCTATCTCAAATAACTTGTCAAAATTCGGTAATGCTAAAACTGGAGCAATACATATTTTCTCCTTCGATTCAGCAAAACTAGAATCTGCTTTTACACACCATTGAAATTTTCCTTTCTTCAAACACTCCGTGATTGGTGCTGTAATTGTACTGAAATTTCAAATGAAACGCTTATAAAATGTAGCCAGACCATGGAAACTTCTGACTTCTCTAACAGTCTTCAATGTAGGCCATTCTTTAATTGCCCGAACCTTCTCTTCATCAACTTTAACCCCATCAGCACCAACCACAAAGCACAAGAACAAAAGTTGACTTGTCATGAAGATGCACTTCTTCATATTCACATAGAGCTTATTTTCTCTCAAAGCTCCTAACACTTCACGCAAATGTTGTAAGTGTTCATTTTCTGAACCACTATAGATCAAAATATCATCAAAATGGACAACAACAAACTTGCCAATAAATTTCTTGAGTACCTAGTTCATAAGCCACATGAAAGTGCTTGGTGCATTTGACAATATGAATGGCATAACAAGTCAATCATACAGCCCTTCCTTCGTCTTAAATGTTGTCTTTCACTCATCACCCAGCCTAATTCGAATATGGTGAAAGCCATTCTACAAATTGAGCTTGGAAAACACTTTAGCCCCATGAAGTCTATCCAGCATGTCATCCAGCCTTGGGATAGGAAACTTATACCCAACTTTAATCTTGTTAATTGCCCTGCTATCTACACACATCCTCCAACTGCCATCTTTCTTTGGAGTTAATAAAGCAGGCACTGCACATGGACTTAGGCTTTCCTGGATGTATCCTTTCCGTAGCAAATCCTCTACCTTCTCCTTCAAAATTTTACTCTCCTTAGGGCCCATTATATAGTGAGACAGATTAGGCATACTAGCACCAGGAATCAGATCAATTTAATGTTGAATATCCCGTAAAGGTAGCAACCCAAGTGGTAATTCCTCTAGCATCAAATCACCAAATTATGTTAGCAATGGCTTCACAGCTTCAGGAATTGTACTGCATTCTTCTCTTCTTCACTAGCCAATAGCACATGTTTGACAACTACAACATGCACTTCTTTTTTCTGCATCAATTCAGCTTCAAACTCCTTCACAATAGTGGAAACTGTAAAAAGGGTTCGCCCCTCCACTTTAGAAGCTTTGGCACAACCACTCTCTTTCGTTGGCAGCAAGGTAAATTTAACCCCGCCTTTTTTCACCTTGTAGATGTTATCTCTGCTAACATGTTGGGCGTTAACATCAAACTACAAAGGTCTATCGAGAAGCATGTGACAAGCATCCATATCGACAATATCTCAATAAACTTCATCAGAATATTTTCTGATAGAGAAAGGAATCTTACAGTGCTCCATTACTTCAATTTCCTTATCAGGCCGAATCCATCCAATTTTGTATAGATGTGGGTGCTTCTCAACTCATAGTCCCAAATTCTCAACAACATCCTTGCCTACTATATTTTCACAGCTGTCACTATCAATGATAATATTAAATAGCCTACAACTAATAGTGCACCTACTTCAAAACAGTTTACGCCGTTGTGAGTGTTCTTCCAGTTTAGAAGTCAACATCAATTTTCTCACGACATAATTTCTTGCAAGATCATCGTCCTCTGTTTCATACTCATCATCTTCACCATTGGGTTTGCAGACTACTTCATCCTCCTTTCGATCAACCATATTAATGGTTTTTCTGTGAGGGCAGCCACTAGATCTATGCCCCTGCTGATTACACTTGAAGCATTTACCTGAGATTGGTTTAGCATATGGATTATTGCCTCGTGGTTGTTCTTTCTACCTATCATTCTTCTGTGCCTTCTGCTCCTTTTACGCATCATCCGTCTGCACACTTTTATTCTTTTCAAAAGAGGTTCTAGAGTACTCATTATAACTTCTGCGAGAGGAATCCCCATATCTACTCTTCTTCTATAGCATTATCTCAGCCCTCAAAGCTATATTTTTGGCTTCAGTCAAGGATTTTAAAACCTGTATACCAATCTTTTCTTCAATCGCTAGCTTCAATCCACCAAAAAACCTTGCGACTTGTTGATCCTCAGTCTCCCTCAAGTTGTTACATTCAGGCAACCTCATAAACTTGATAGTGTACTCATTCACAGTCATGTTGCCTTGACGACACCTCTGGTACTGTTGGAATAGGAGTTGCTCATAGTCAGGAGGAAGGTATTTTGCCCTTATCAACCTCTTCATCTTCTCCCAGCTTGTGATTTTTCTTTTTCCAACATGAACTCTTCGCTTTTGAACTCTCTCCCACCAAGCGTATGCCCCACTTTTCATTATGCAAGCAATCACATTAACCTTCTTTTCCTCTGGGATGTCCATGTAGTCAAAGAATATTTCTACCTCTACAAACCAATCTAAGAAATCTTCAATATTTATGCTGCCATAGAAATAAGAGATATCCACCTACAATTTGTAGTCAAGGCTGTTACGATCATGATTCCTACGTCCACGTCGTCCTTAGCCTACCATATCATCATTTGAATCCGAATCTTCTTCAAGAATAGGTTCGTTGATAGGTCGTTCTTCCGCACAATTCCTACCACCATTCCTATTCCTATTACCCATGATTGTCAGGTTTACAATTTGATCAGCAAGTTCCTGAAAATATTGGTCAATTCGCTTGTTAATATCATTAATACGATTCTCCAACGCTTGAAACCTTGAATCGGCATCCCTTGTTGGGCCCGTGTTTTGCGTACTCACCGGGCTTGGGTTCTCGGATACTTCAAGTTTGCACGCGACCCGTATACTAATTGGTATTGTCCTCTTTGGTCAGGATTCGAATCCCTGACCTCAAGGTTTTGTTTCTTTCTAGCAGCACGCTTCTTACCATTGAGCCATTGACAAATAAGAAAATTTTGTGCTCCTCTTTCGTGACCTCATTTTTGTTGAAGTCTTACTAAAATTGTTTGCATTGCGCTAAATTATGCCTTCTTCTTCTTTTTTTTGTTTCCTTATTCATTGTTTGGGTTTTTCAACTTTCTTGTAATTGAAAGCTTAAGTAAGCGGATTTCAAACTCATAAGTCATGTTTTAAACTCCTTAGATGAGATTCGCCCCAAAAGCAAAACTGTTTAAGCCCATTGATGGGCGATTGTTTAGTTCCCCACTCTCCGTAATTTCACAGCTCCTTTGCCACTGTCGTCTTGGCTTCCACCCATAAATGATAAAACTCACTGATCCATCAAGATGAAACTCTCTCCTTCTCGCCGACCTTTCTCAAAGATCACCATTCCCAAATCCACAAACTTTTGCACTGCTGGTTCCTGCGTAATTCCACAAACTATCAGCACTGTTAAAGACAAAGACTCGGATTTCGTGGCAATTCTGATAAACATATTACGAGGAAAACAAAGCTGGAAGCATGCGTTGAATGATCCATTTGTTTTGAGGAATTTGAGGCCTCACCACATTGAGAAGGTTTTGATGCAGACTCTGGATGATTCCAAGTTGGCTTTAAGGTTCTTCAATTTTCTGGGCTTGCACGCAAATTTTAACCACTCAACTTTATCCTTTTGTATTCTAATTCATGCTCTTGTCAATGCTAACCTGTATTGGCCTGCTTCTTCGCTCTTCCAAACATTGCTTTTCCGCGGCATTGGCCCTAGAGAGATTTTTGACAGCCTCTTGGACTCTTTCAGGAGATATAAACCTAACTCGAGTTTGGGGTTTGATTTGTTGATTCAAAGTTATGTGCAAAATAACAGAAGCTGCGATGCCGTTTCCATATTCAGATTGATGACAAGTTGTAATTTAACGCCTGAAATCAGGACTTTGAGTGCACTTCTTAATGGGTTTTTGAAGATTCGGCAATTCGACATGGTTTTAATCTTGTTTCATGAGATTGTAAACTCGGGGATTAGACCTGACGTTTACATTCAGGCAGCGGTAATTCGAAGTTTGTGTGAGTCTAAGGATTTTGTTAAGGCCAAGGAAATGATATGTTGGCTGGAATCCAATGGTTATGATTTGAATTTAGTGGCATATAATTTGTTGATTAATGGCCTTTGCAAGGGTCAGAGAGTTTGGGAAGCTGTTGAGATAAAAAATAGTTTAGCTCGGAAAGGACTGAAAGCTGATGTAATAACTTATTGCACTTTGGTACTTGGGTTATGCAAGGTGCAAGAGTTTGAAGTTGGCTTGGAGGTGCTGAATGAAATGATTGAGATGGAGTGTATTCCAAGTGAGGCAGCTGTTTCATGTCTTGTTGAAGGTCTAAGGAGAAAGGGGATGACTGATAATGCTTTTGATTTGGTAAATAAGCTTGGTGGGATTGGGGTGACGTCCAATTTGTTTGTATACAATGCATTGATTAATTCTTTGTGTAAAGAAGGAAAATATGACAAAGCAGAGTTGCTTTATAATCAAATGGGAGAGAAAGGTTTGTCTGCAAATGATATCACTTATTCTATTTTAATTGACTCGTTTTGCAGGAGGGGTGAAATGGATACTGCGGTTCTTTTCCTTGATAGAATGAAAAGCGCAGGGGTAACAGTTACCGCTTATCCGTACAATTCCTTGATAAATGGTCACTGTAAGTTGAGGAATTTGAGGACAGCAGAGTTTTTCTTTTTTGAAATGATTCATAGAGGATTGACGCCAACGGTTGTAACTTACACAGCATTAATTAGTGGGTATTGCAATGAAAAAGAGTTAAATAAGGCTTTTAGACTGTATCATGAGATGACAGGGAAGGGCATTGCACCAAATGTATACACCTTTACTGCACTTATATCTGGGCTTTGTCAAGTAAATATGATGACTGAGGCTAATAACTTGTTCAATGAAATGGCTAGACAGAAGATTATACCAAATAAGGTGACTTACAACGTTGTGATTGATGGCTATTGCAGGGAAGGAAACACACCAAAAGCCTTTGAATTGCTCGATGAAATGGTAGAGAAGGGTCTTGTTCCAGATACATATACCTACAGGTCTCTAATAAGTGGTCTTTGTTCTACTGGTGGGGCATCTGAAGCCAAAGTTTTCATTGATAATCTTCACAATGAGCATCGTAAGTTAAATGAGATTTGTTACAGTGCACTTCTCCATGCCTATTGTAAAGAGGGGAGATTGAAGGATGCATTGAATGCCTGCCGTGAGATGGTGAATAGAGGTGTGGACATGGACCTTGTGTGTTATGCTGTACTTATAGATGGTAGTATGAGGGAACATGATACAAAAGCTTTCTTTGGTCTTTTAAAGGATATGCGAGATCAAGGATTAAAGCCTGATAATGTAGTATATACAAGCATGATTGATGGGCATAGTAAAGCAGGGAATCTAAACACGGCATTTGAGCTTTTGGACATAATGGTTGAAGAAGGATGCACTCCTAATATTGTAACATACACAGCCCTGATAAATGGTTTGTGCAAGGCTGGATACATGCATCAGGCTGAGCTTCTTTGCAAGAACGTGCTGGTTAGTGATTCTCCTCCAAACCACGTCACTTACGGTTGTTTCCTAGACCAACTTACAAAGGAAGGGGACATGGAGAAAGCTTTAGAGCTTCACAACGTCATGCTTGATGGGTTATTAGCGAATACTATTTCACATAATATACTTGTCCGTGGCTTCTGCAAATTGGGTAAGTTTGAGGAGGCAACCGGCATTTTAGATGGAATGGCAGAGAATGGTATTTTCCCAGATTGCATCACATATTCAACCGTCATCTATGAGTATTGCAGAAGGGGTAATTTACCCGAAGCTATTAAGTTATGGAACACTATGCTAAGCAAGGGTCTCAAGCCAGATGTAGTAGCATACAACTTTTTGATACATGGTTGCTGTCTTGCTGGAGAAATAGGGAAGGCTTCTGAATTGAAGGATGAAATGATGAGAAGAGGTCTAAAGCCAACGAGAGTGCAACGCAGTGGACTAATTCACAGAGATATCTAAAAGAGTTAATACAGATTGTTATGCTCGTAGATTAGATTAGCTGTGTAATATGTGTTAATCTCGATTAGGATGACTTAAAAGCTGGCTATGGGATCATTAGAGAAAGAGTTGCTGGCCCATCGTCAAATTTACTACACTAGAATTTAGTTCAAAGCACTAGGGGAAGGATATTTTTGTATTGAAAATGCTCTCTTGTAATTTGTAAATAGATTGTTTCCTAGTAATTGAGTTGGCCTCCACTAATTTCTTTGTTATTTTACATCTCTTTTTGTTGTTTTCCATTGTTGATAGTTTTTGTTGTGTAATATTAAAATGCTTTGGATTTCGTTAATTAGAAAAAATTTTCTTTTCAGTGACATAAAAGTAAATTTGCGATTCTTCTTCAACCAACAAAATATAAAAGTTAGATATGATTATCACACAAACATAGTATTATACAAAATATAGTAATTAGCACAACACGTATATACAATACTAGTAAATTTGGGACAACACAATACTTAGAGATTAATGAGTAAAATTGGCACATGTCTTATTATATTAACATTATCATCATCTCCTAATAATAGTGTTAGGAGTGTAATAAATATGTTGATATTTTGTAAGTTTACAATACGTCTTATTATAAATGAAGGTAAAAGTATAATTAATATTAGGTAAAAGATGACCTGCTATACTTTTTTATTTTCTTCATTTACTTTCTTAATAAATTTATCATAAAATCTCTTAACATTTATTTAAGTTATTACGAGCTCTTTGCAGTTAAATTATCATTTTATTTATCTTATAAAACAATACATTTTCGACCTTGGAAATGCGTAGTAATTTGAATGGAACTAGTCCATTATATGGACCACCAAAAGTTGTTAAGTGGTTTAAAGAATTGTTATATACTTGGTATATGGACTCTCTTAGGCTATGTTTGGTTAGACTAAAGGTTTTTTATGGAATGAAATGGTTTATAATATAATGGAATGTAAATAGATGTAATATTTAAAAAAATATTGTTAGAGAGAGATGTAAGGATTCATAATTTAATATAATGAAATGTTGTTTAAAAGAATGATTCATAATATAATATAGTGAAATGTTATTTATTGTTAAACCCTCCAAATTGCAGGTAACTTATTTTTACTGTTTAGGATAGAATGAGACATAATGTGAAATCTTTCCCTTCCATTTCCATTATAAACCCTCCTTCTAAATGATGAAAAAATATTACATTCCGTTCCATTATATTAATAACCACCCAACCAAATACAACCTTAGTCTACTAGGCAAATAATGTGGCAAAAAGGGTAACTGAAAGAAAAATATTCAAAATATAAAATATATAAAAATAAATATTTGTTTTGCTTCTAAAAGAAAGGATGTTATGATATACAATTCAATTAAAAAAATCACATATTTTACCATGAGAATATAACATCTCATCTTTAGCCTTTTCAAATTATTTGATGGGGACTCAAATGTTAAAAAGTCCATATCACAAGCACATTAAAGAATATGAGATTGAATGAGGACTTAATGCAACTAAGTTTAAAAGAACGTTAACATGTGACAATTTGAAAATGTTAATGACTCATTTGTTTATAGAGAATTATGATACAACCGAGCTATACTCATAAAATATTTAAGGAAGATAAAGAAGGAAGGAAATAGGAACTGGGGAAATAAAGATTAGACAGGGATAGTAGTATTGATATCTGCTAGAAAATATTATAAAATAAGGACTCAACAACAATTAAAGAGGCTGCATTCTCTCCTTAACAAAGATGTTGCCTGAAATCTTAACAAAATAACCTACTATTTTTATGCTATTTCTATTGTATCAACCCTTCTATATCATATCAGATCTTTTGTGTGGATGAAAATCAATAAAAATAGGGTTGAAATTGATTTACGGTATAAAAGATCTCATTGAATTATTTGACTCTAGCATTTAAAGAAGAGGAAGGAGAAAAAGCTTGCTAGGTTTTCGGTTCGGTCTTGATATTAAAAATCATGTTTACAGTTAGCAATAAAATTCTTGATGAGGTGGCAATAGTAAAGGCTTGGTAGGATTGGGCTAGGTTTCATGATACAATTGTGGTAAGAGTCTATGAGATGGTGAAGGTCTCACTTCGGGTTAGATTAGAAGGAAGCTCTTTTTGGTATCAGGTTATAAAGTTTGGGTCAAGAATATCATATTTTGTTCAACTTGGGTTGTTGCTAACATTATTTCTTCGAGCCCATTTGGGTTAAGCATATTGAGTTTAGCTTGTAATCTTTCTTCAAGCCCATTTACAAATATAATAGTCATGTAACTCTTTTCCATCCTCCCAACTGATGCTGCTATCATCTCAAACTGTGCTCAATATTCTGCCATGGTCTTGATTTGGCAATGTTAGGTATGTGAAAGTAGGATAGAAAAACATAAACTGAAAGATAAACTTTATTACTTTTCAGATACTCACAATTCTACAAAAAGTTATTCTATTTATAAAACCATAACTAACTGAAAATCATAAAATTAGGAAATGCAGCCACTAACTCCTATAGACCAGGAAAACTAACAACAAACTTAAAGCAGTAAGTTAGACCCAAAACAAACTCTTATTGACTAGGTCAACAAAGAAATTCAGCAGATATTTCTAACAATTCCTCCCTTAAACTGAAAGTTTTCAAATTTTCAGTTAAGACTTATCAAGTGCATAAACTCCAAACAGTCCCCTTAACTTCTGAAACGTAGGCAACTTCAATGGCTTAGTCATTATATCAACTACTTGATCTTCACTTTTGCAGTATACATGATCAATTTTTCCATCCTTTGTGAGATCCCTCAAAACATGAAACTTTATGTTTATGTGCTTGCTTCTTCCATGTAGAACATGATGTTTAGATAGTTTGATGACAAAACTATTGTCACAATAAATTGCAGTAACACCCTTTAATGGAAATGTAACTCTTTCGGTAGTTTTCTTAGCCATATTGCTTGGCAAGCACAAGCTGTTGCAGTTGCAAACTTTGCTTTAATTGTTGACAAAGTGACAAGAGCTTGCTTTTTTTAAGACCATGAAATAGCTTCTCATCCTAACATGAAAACCTGACATACTCTTTCTATCATCCAAATATCCAGCATAGGCACTATCTGTAAAACCAAATAAGTCTGATTTTTCATTTTTCTTGTAAAATAGACCATAATTTGCAATTCCTTACAAGTAGTGAATTATTTTTTTTTTGCAGCATAAAGATGGATCTCTCTTGGACATTCCATATATCTACTAATAAGACTTGCAACATGCATTATGTCAGGTCTTGTTGCAGTCACATACATTAAGCTTCCCACGATCTGCTTGTATAAAGTGATGTCCACCTTTCTTCCATCAGAATCTCTCCTAAGCTTCAAACCATACTTAGTTGGTGTGCAAACAGAATTACAGTTCTTCATCTGAAATCTATCCAAAATTTCTTGCATATATCTTTTCTGAGATATAAATATACCAGCAGAATTTTGCACTACTTCTATACCAAGAAAATAATGCATCAATCTAAGATCAAACATACCAAATTCAAGCATTATGGATTGCTTAAAATTTTCAAACATAGCACAACCATTTCCTATGTAAATAAAATCATCAACATAGAGGTACATAATAAGCATCTTTCCTCCTCCACCAATCTTAATTAAGAGAGTATTCTCATATGGACATTTTTTAAATCCTTTTTTTAGAAAATAGGCTTCAATTCGGTTATACCAAGCACATGGAGCTTGTTTTAGCCCATATAATGCCTTTTTGAGTTTATAAATCTTACTTTCACTTCCAAACTTTACATAACCAGGTGCTTGGTCAATAAATACCTGTTTTTGAAGGTCACCATGCAAAAATGCTGATTTTACATCCAATTGGAAGATTGGCCAGGAGCTTTGTGCAACTAGAGTGATTACCAATCTGATTGTATCATGCATAGCAACTGGGGTAAAAACCTCCTTGTGGTTAATTCTGAATTCTTGTTTGTAGCCTTTAGCCATCAATCATGCTCTATACTTATCAACTTCGCCATTCACCTTGAGCTTCGTCTTGTATATCCACTTCACACCGACTGTTTTTGGCCTTTTGGAAGCTCTATCAACTCCCAAGTATTATTTTTTTCAATAGCTGAAATTTCATCGTCCTTAGCCTTTCTCCACTTTGAGTCTTTGACAACATCTGTAGCACCCCATACCCGACGAGACCCGAACCCGATATCCACGGTGATATCCGAGCCCGTGACCCGCGAGGGTGGCGTACTAGAACGACCATTACCTTTTCAAACTCGTATGACATTTTTCTTTTTCTTTTAAAAACGATGAGTGCGCATAAACAATCAATGTTTTGACCCAATTTTAACAAACATTTTCAAATACAAATCAATATCACTATAAAACAATTTCAATCACTATTCAGCACTCAACAGTGCTCAGTCAATCATATACAATTACATAATTACAATCGGGCCTACTGAATACCAAATCAATACACTAATGCAGACGTGGACGACACTGATCCTGACCCGAAACTCTGTCTGGCTATCTACACTTAATCCTGAAAAATAAATTGCAATTTTGGGTGAGTTTGCGAACTCAATGAGAAACCATCATCGATGGTTCTCCCGATTCATGCATCACTTAAGCATGATACAGTACACATCCAGTCATTATACAAAATACAATACCAATACAATCACAGTTACAGTCATAGAACAGTAATTATATATTCAGTCAAAAATATTGCCATATATTCAGTCCAGTATGCAATGCACATGTGACTCTTTTCCAGTTCATTTCAGTATTGTGACCGAGCGCATAACAGTGATCAGTATAGAC
>JANZLD010000008.1:59139906-59151597 GCA_026413575.1 Erythroxylum carthagenense | reverse complement strand
TGTTGAGTTATTCACATTTTCCATGCATTCTTTTAATACCAGCTAAGTACCTTCTTATTTGCACAAGTTCAAATTCCAAAAGTAGTAATTTTTCTTTAATGTACGCTAAAAAAAACCCAATTTACTTCCATTGTACAATTTTGTAGCAACAGAAAGGATTCAAGTAACCGCTACTAGTTGTTGTTGATGTGTGTGTTATAAGAATTGAGCGGTAGACCAAAAACAACCCAAAGAATAATCAGTTCCCTAACTGGTGAATTATGAGCAAAATAATAAAATCTTAAAATCAAATAGAAAGATGTTGCAGAACCCTATACAAACTGAACTTCAGCTATTAAAGATATCGACTTTAGTACAACTAGAGCTTAGGGCTGCCAAGTTCAAACAAAGTTTAAAGGGAACAATTTTTATGATGATTGAAACATTATGCTTGAATATGTGCCGCTATAAACCCAATTTGGAATTTTCAGGCATTACGGTTAACCAACAATTTACTAAATCCTACTACCACAATTAGATTAAAAGAAAGTTACATTCAGAGACTAATAAGCCAACCCAATTTGCCCACACCAATTACACAATAATTAACCCATTCACCTAAACCTCAAAGCCAAAACTTTTATGTGAAGAACTCGTGAAAAAGAAAACAAAGATTGTTGTGTACGAAACTACACTTATAAGATAAAATGGAGGATCTCATTCTTCTCCATTTCTTCTCTGTGTTCATCAGTATCAAGACAAGAATCAAACGAAAAACTCAAGAGACATGATGAAAAAGAGGAGAACATTAAACAAAAAGAAAAAAGAAAACCCAAAATGCATGTCATAAATTAAACCATATTGAGTAAAACCAAACTATAAAATCTCAGAAAATGAACTTTCTTTCTTCATATTATACCATAACTGGAAGCACGTGAATAGCAGAAATGCAAGCCTACGCCTTAAAATTTTTTAACTTTTTGTTCTTTTCCTACTCTACTGTACTTGAACTTGAAGGGATTCTTGAAACCTAGAAATTAAAGAACATTGCAACAAACATACATAATCAAAATTCAATCCTTCAACCATCATTTGGTCCAACGATCATACATACAATAACATACTAGTCCTGAGCCAAATCAGAATCTATATATAATTATGGTTGTGGTTTTTTATATAAGATAGTTAACTCTAAAGGAGTTCTAGATGAACAAGTTACTAGTTTTTTCACAGCATAGATAAGAGGAAATTACAATGAAATAAATAAGGAAACTAGCAAACAAGCTGATATATCAACTGGAGAAAGTTTTTGGTCACAGAACACAAGATATAGTGTGTCATCATATACGTGATGGAGTGGAAGACAATCAAATATTACCCTCTTGAGCAAGATTATAAAACAAGGAAAAAAAACTCTAGTTACCTTCAGTTCTCCTAAGGATCGATAAGAACATTAAGATGGAAGCTATACAGGCAAATAAAGAAGTAAAGACCGATCTTAGCAGTCAGCCCAAATTAGGATTTAATGCATCACCTTTAAATGAATACCCCTTTTACATATGATTGGGCCTCGTAATATTTTGATACTCCCATATTTTATGGATTTATACTGCAACTCTATTAATTACTTAACATCAAATTCTTTTTAGTTACAAAATGAACACTATGTTATTTCACAAAAAAGGTGTTTGCCATATACAACAATCCAAAGATTCAACAAACCCATTCAAAACTGACCTCCATGATTCATTTCCTTCAATTGATCGAACATCCTAGGTTTGTTAATGATTCTTAAAAGGAAAAGTGAGAAAAAGATAAAGGAAGCAATAAAAGAATTCCCATCTCCATCAATGTTTTGTTTGGACTTAATTGGATAGAAAAACTTAAAACTATGGTAATATTTCTGTTATATCTCTAAATCAACTAAAACCGAGAACTTGGAAGATAATAAAACTTCAAAGTTTGAAAATAAAAAGAAAGAAAGTCGTATCATCTTCCCCATGACAAAAAAAGCCCAAAATAGGACATGCAAAAAAGATAATCGTATCATCTGCACTCACACGCATCATATGAATGTATTCCAATAAGCCATAATATAGTTAGACGATATTATAGAACAAATGAAACAGAAAGCTAGATAATGAAAATAAAAAAGTAAATTTATGGGCACAAATAATCAAGTTCTATAAGAATAAAAATTTAGACAAAAACAATTACTTGAACAAAACAAAATGGATAATTTCAATTAAATAATACAAAGATAATCCTTACCTTTTATAGGAATCGAGAGTTAGGATGGAGGAGGAAGTCCCTAAAGTCTAAACTTGTAAAGATTGAAGAAAATCCAAAACCTAAAAAGTTCCAAAAAAGAAGCGATTGATTAACAAAGAACCGTACCAAAAAATAAGAGGCTGAGGGAAAGGAAGAGTTTGGCATGTGACTTAAAAGCCTCCAACGAGAACCGTGCCTAATGTACCAAGTAATGACTTCCATTCCTCTCGATTATAAGGGGTATGGAGTAATGCCCTAAAGGTAGGAATGAAATTACTATTCATTCAATCATAATTCTGTACCATGCAGGTGATTTTCATTCTTTACCAATACCCCCTTGTCATACTCATTAACCAAGCACCCCCTTAAGGTTACTTGGAATGAGATTAATAGCTCAAAGGATCATATATTCAAAAAAATTGTAAAAAGTGTATGCTTTATATTCATTAATGATGAGGCACCTTTTCTCTTAAATTCTTACGATAATAATGATGATTATAATATTGATCTTTCATATAATGAGTTAGATGAGTGCTTAGAAGTCATGAACTTGCAAAAAAAAGGAATTATCTTCTAAGCACAAAGAAACTTTAATGCTCTTAGACGAATGCATGATTGAGAATGAGATATTGAAATGGGATATGCATGACATAGTAAGATTTAAGTGTGGTTGTTTCTAATGATAATGGGCATGATTTATTACATAAAAATGAGGCATCAAATAAAGAGAACAATGACTTAAAGTCCTTTCTTAGATTCTCTATGGATAGTAAAAATTGAATATCATGTTTAAAGCATAAAAGAGCTCTAATGATAGGTATGAAATTGGTTTAACTTATGAAAGTGTATCATCCAATTACAGGATAATTTTTTCTGTGGGAAAAGCATTTAAATGATGAAATTATACCTAAATCATCACATAAGAATATACTAATTTTATACCTGAAAACTTTATTGCTTATACATCATCTTCTAGGTCCTGCAAAAAGAAATCATTCAAATAGAGTTTACATTCTAAACCTAAAGAGCCTAACATATAAGGAAAACCAGGTATATTTTTAATACAAAGCCATAACAAAAGATCATGTGACATTTTTCTGTTATATATAGGGACCTTTATCATCAAAATGATATAAAATAAGCTTACAATCACTATAGGTCACTATACAAGCTTTTAGTACTTGTTCACAACTTTCTTAGGCAATATTTACATTAAAAGAGCATTTTATATGCTAAACTATTTGTTAATCCTTATTATGACACAAAAAGAGCTTCTTATCCCTTTTATATCCAAATTAGATTCCCAATTACCATCACACTCAAAGAACACCTATAAATGCATATATGTCACATTCTTATATGTTAAACACATAATTTATACACTTCCAAATCATGTTATATGAGATGTCATTTTTATAGTAATTATGGACATATTCATAATAATTTCTCTTCAAAATAACATTTGTTAAGTAAACTAAAAAAGATATGGGTTGAAAAAGGTTTAAAAACTAACCTTACATACCTAATTTTTTGTGGTACTTAGTAAAAGAAAGATATATTAATATTAAATTGGTATATAAGCTTTTTGAAAAAAATTTGCATTCTTGATAATAACTTTGCACAAATTGTTTGCCTATAAGTTGGAGTTAGAGAAAAAGATAATCTTCCTAACCGGAGAATTCATGGATAAGAAAGGTCAAGTTATTGTTGGAGGACAAACCCCAAATTAGAATGAAAGACACTTTCATTTGTCGAGAAAGGGCTTTTAGTTACGCAATGAGATCATTGAGTTTGGTTTGCTTTGATTTAGAGAGAACGTAACTTTCCTGAAGACTATGAAAAAGATAACCAAGAACATAATAACGATTGATTTCGCTCAAAACAAAGCAAAATAGCTTCTAACTGGATTGATCAATGCAGAGTTGGAAGAATAGAACTCTCCAATTTCGTTTTTGTTCACAAGTATAGAGAGACAAGTTTGGAGAGCAAAATACAATTTCAGAGGTGGTGTGGGGGAATGCCTTTCATTTTCTTTTTCAACAATTTCTCTATATTTTTTAATAAGATGCTTATTTTTATTTTCTTGAGAAATTGTTGTAAAGGAAAGAGAAATCACTGATTTAAAGTCAACATATGATTTTAATGATATTAAAAATATATTGTTATTAATGAATTTACTTTTGATAATATTAGTAGCTCTATTATAATAAAATTAAGCAATATGTGAAAGATGATTTTTAATAAAGGGAAAAAGTGAGATGAGTCAGTTGAATAAATTGAGCTATCAAATGCTGGATAAAATGTGAAAAGGGGAGTATATATGCAGCTTAAGAGAGTTTCAAGGAAATTCAAGTGAAAAACTAAGAATAAGGAGGAATTAAGCACATCAAGCCTTAAAAAATCATTATGGTCCTTCCAACCTTATATTGGACATTTCAATGAATTAGGGCTCAATTTGCATGATCATTTACTTAAAATGCATAATACATAAATTCTTTCATAATCAAGATAATTTTTTTTTAGTCTTTAACGTTAAATAAGATTTGTAAAGGATTTTTCTTCCCTTATGAGAAAATAAGATGTTTTTAAAGTTTACTCTTTATTTGTGGTAAAAAAGATATTACATGGAGGGTTCCTCTTCATCCTCTTAAGGAAGAAGATAGAGAATTCTCAAGTAGAGATTTAAGAGTGGAAGTACACTAAGGGTTGTTTAGTTAAATTTCTATAAATCAAATTTATCTCTCTTTTTATTTTTTTATTGTTATGTTTGATTATTTTATATTTTTTTAAATAATCATTCATTAATGTAGATAATGCATTAATTAGTTTTCAAATAGGCTAATAAGTGACCACATATAATTCATCTGATCTTGTGTTTCATCTAGGGACTAACATAACTATTTTGAGTTTCTTTAATTCATCATCATAAAAGTATAGGCCATTTTTTATAGTGTAAGCACTTGATCATTCATAGTAAACAAAGACTCCTTCTATTTTTCAATTGATAATAAATGGCTCAATTATAATCCTTAAGTAATTATATACTCCTTTTTTTTAAAATACTCAAATCTTTTTTATCGTAAGATATACTTGAGAGTTTTGTTCCCTATATGATCCTATAGATAATTTCATAAACTTAATGAAACTATATTTTCATTGAAAAGATTAAAATATCCATCACTATATCACGAATAAGATAATTTATTTCATATTGTTTAAGTTTTCTTAAAATATATGCAATTAATTTACCATTCAACATCGACACTTATAAACTAATTCAAGAGGCATCAAAGATAAGGAAGAGATAAAAATTGGCAATAAGACTTTCCTTCAACTTCTAAGCATTCTTCTTACAAGTATCATTCTAACCAATCTTGATTCTTTTTGTTTGTAATAATTATAAAATGTGAAATAACTTTTTTGATATATATAAGTAACTTTTTTGAAACATTCTAATATATGCATCTCTTGTAAAATTTTGATTAAAACCTTAATTAATGATCTAAATCTTTTTCTTTATATCAACGTTGATCTTATAATTAGGTATTATATGATCAATAAGATTAACTAGTTTAACCAAAATTCACAATTTCAAACTTTAACATATAATTGATGTTCACTAAGAATTTGAATGACCAATATCAAGT
The DNA here is from genome assembly GCA_026413575.1 of Erythroxylum carthagenense. Classification (NCBI taxonomy): domain Eukaryota; kingdom Viridiplantae; phylum Streptophyta; class Magnoliopsida; order Malpighiales; family Erythroxylaceae; genus Erythroxylum; species Erythroxylum carthagenense. Next base: position 59,145,700 of record JANZLD010000008.1, on the reverse strand, counting down.
ATTCTATCTTCTCCTCCTTACTATTAGAATATACCAAAACATTATCAATGAAAATAATAATAAATAATAATAAAAGACTTATCATGAAACTTATAAAAATTGCAGTTGTATTTGTTAACCTAAAGGATATTACCAAAACTTTATGTCTATGTTGAAATTTAAATAATTTCTTAGCTATATCTTATTTTCATAATGTGAACTCAAATATTTTCTTAAAAATAACCGAATTTTTACATGAAGAATAGGCTACTTATTTTTATGGTGGCCTTATTAAGTTACTCGTTAATAAATAACTGTTAGGATTATCCGTCTTTATAAAATCTATCATTACTCTATAAGGTGAAGAAGTTGACTTGATATATGATGAACATTTTTACTACTTAAGTTTTCTTTATTATCAAATAATAATTACAAATTAAGGTAGGTGCCCATTCATTTGGCAGTAATACAATGGAGAATAGAGTATCTATCAAACAAGGAAGCTGTAGGAGTCAACGTACTCTTTTACTATTACCTAGACATGTAAACCCCCCAAGAATGCATTAAAATTCAAGAAATTTACTGAAATGCTTGACCCTAACCTAACACCAAAAGATTTACATAAGCCCAGTAATCCATGCAACTCCTAATGTCTGTGCGATGGTCCATTAATATGCTCCTCTTGAATCATCCATACATAAATTATGATCTGATGTAATCATTCGCTTAACTAAATCAATATCAAGAATATTCAAAGATATTTCTAAAGTATAAAATATCATTTTATAAATAAACTTGAATGAATCCGTATAAAGACACCAGTAATGTTCCTGCTATCTAGGCATATAATAAACCATTCACAATGTTTAAAAATAAAAAATAAACAGAGTTTTAGAGTTGGACCTCAATATTTCAATGTGACCTAAAGCTACTGGGATGATTTTGATCTTCTCCTTCTTTTAAAACAGATGTTTTGTGCTTCTTCAAGGTGTTTTTCTCTCTCAGTAGCTAGCCCTAAGTTTAGAACAAAAGTTTTCTGGGGTAATATACGTGATCAATAGAACTTCTTCTGCCCATTGTGTAAAGGACATTGAAAGAGAACAAGCAAAGGCTATGGATGCTACCACTCCAGATCGTACCATTACATCCTGTTTACAACTGTTACGACTACACTGTATAGATACCAAGTATTTATCGGGATATCTTAAGCAATCAGCAAAACCATAGTTGGTAAGCAACCATTATCCACACATATCCCTCATGATAATTGAAACCCATTAATAACGTTACAGCCACTTCTTAACCCATCTCCAGGTCCGGCCTTCTGTCAAGTGCTTGCTGCGTCCCTTCATCCGGAAATGCATCTGGATAGGCTGCCAAAATTTTTGCCTTCATATTCCTGGTGGAAAAAAAAGGGACTGACAAAATAATCAAAACGGAAATATGACAAAACAATCGAAACGGAAATACGGTGGAAAAAACTGCAGTAAATCAGAACTTGGACTACATTCATAATTAACAAACATGTCATTTTACTTTCTAGGATTGATAACACCTACAATCAGGAGGCATACTGAGAGAATACCACACAACACATCATCATCTTCTTCCATCAACAAACAAATTGTTTAGAAATATTTTTCACTGCATCAGACCTTCTTTTCACAAAACGAGAGCAATTCTAAAACTAATCCTACAAATTTTCATGTTTATTGGATTTCACTGCAGTCACTGAAATTAGGTCACAAGTTTCCCGATTAAACATATTGATAAGGTTGTTGAAATGTGCAATCTAGTTCAGTCCATTCTTCACTTTCTTGCACTCATCAAGAAGTGGTGGTACCAAAAGACTTAGTCATCAAATATTAATAACTGATAAATGCACAAAAATTAGGAATATCGGACAAGTTTCATACTATTCTTTCCCCACATTGATAGATAATTAAGAATGAATCATTCACATGAAATGACAGGCATGGAGAACGATTCAGTTACCTTAGCTTCTGGAAGATGTAATCAAGGTCAGACTTCATAGACTTTAACAGACGAGTATTTCTGGAGAAATCAGGGGAAACCTCTCCAAAGCAATTCTCTGAATATTCATTAAAATGAGATAAGACTGCATTACTGTCCTGCAACCGTCCCAATCTACCTTGTGCACAAAAAGGGAAAAAGGACAGCATAAAAGACATCAGTCAAAGAAGCATATTTCTTTTGTAAACCATTTAACTCTTTTGTATCATATAAACTTCGTGCTAATGAACCACTGCTTCTTCTTCTTGCAACACTAATTCTTAAGAATTCCACTTATTGGTTATTTTAGCCTATTCATGTTAGTTTTGCAACCCTACTTGTTGGACTAAATTAAAATCCTAACCTATAGTTTTGAGGATAACAAAACTTATTGTTATTAATGAATTTAATTTTGGTAACATTAGTAGATTCCATTGTAACAAAATTAAGCAAGATATGAAAGATTAATTTTAATAGAAGGGTAAAATGAGCTAATTAAAAAAGTTAAGTAATCAAAAGATGGAGAAGAAGAGTGAAGGGGAGCATAGATACAAATTAAAGGAGTTGCAAGGAAATTCAAGAGAAGAATCAAAAGAAAGTAAGAATCAAACACATCAAGATTTAACAAATGATTATAATTCTCCTTGTAACTTTCTCTTGGTCATCTTCTTGTATACAAGTCATCCATGGAATTTTTTCAATTCTTATCCCTAAGTGTCTCATAAAGTGTTTGCAGTGTGAGAATTGAATTTATTTTGGTAAGAAGCATTTGTGGCTTGAGGAGCCTTTTTCAAGGAAATAAAATGTGTAATTGAGTGTCTGGTGCATGTTTGTATTCCCTTCCTAACAGCTATAGAAATACTTGAGTCATCATATTCAAGCTTTTGGATTTTAGTACCTGATTCTGGATTAGATTATTCGGCATGAGTAAGGTATGGACTACATTCCTTCACAAGTTGACCAAGAATGGCTTGTTACTAGTAGATGTTGGCTCAAGAGAAACATGATCTTCTAAGGTGATAGGTCAGACAATGCTTGGCTCAACTTGGGCAACTTTTTCCGTAGTTTATAGGAAAGAGAAATCAAGCAAAATATACTTATCTTCCTTACAATGGTCTCTCACCCCCTAAACATAAATAGTAATAAAGAAAGGCTCATACTCAATAAAGGACTTATACCCCTTTTATACAAGAGAATAGTAGACAAAGATGCACTTTAGGGCCCCTGGGTCAAGTTTTCCCCTATTATGAGCATGAATATGAACAAAAATGACACACCCAAACACTTTTGGAGGTAGGATGTTCTTTCTGTTTAAGGTAGGAAAAAGCTATAAAGAGCTTCCAATGGTTTTTAAACTCCACAGGTCCGAAAGGTGATCTGTTTGTTAAATGGTCCCCCCTTAGCTTTAGGAACATGCACTTGATACAATAAGGTTCTAGTCACTTCAAGTCAATGTTGATTCTTACATTCAACTACCCCATTTTGTGGAGGGGTGTCAACACAGGATGAATAATGACCAACTTCTTCCTTGTGAAAGAATGAAGGTAAGGTTTGATTGAAGTATCCCAAGCATTACTGCTCCTTACCCCTTTTATGCACACGCCAAACTAGTCTTTTATCATTTGGAAAAAATTAAGGAAGATTTGACTGACTTCATAATTGTTTTACATGAGAAAGATCCTGTTACCCTAGTGCAATTAACAACAAAACTAACAAATCACTTAGCCCCTCACGCATCAATTATCCTTGACAGTCTCTATATATCATAATGAATTAAAATGAAAGATAATCACGATTTATTGTCACTTACAGGTGACAAATTTTTGAGTAAATAGGCTTAATTCCTTTTCCTTGATGATCCTCTCTATAAATAAGAATTTCCACACAATCTATTTTTGTTCATAATCTATTTACAGCTAATTACTCTAATATAAAGCTAATGCACTAATTACTGATATTCTATTCTTGGTAAGAATACATACACAGATCTTAGGCATAATTTCTGCCGTAATCTTTGCACAATTCTACCATAATCTTTGCCATTAATATCCCCCCTCAAATTGATGTTGAGTGATCAACTAGCATCAATTTGTTAACAAGAAAGTGATGTCGATGTTTGGAAAGAGCTTTAATAAATATATTAGCTGTTTGGAGATCAGTAGTGATATGTGGAAGAGAGATGACACGAGCATCATATGCGTCACAAATAGAGTAACAATCCATTTCAATGTGTTTGGTTTGCTCATGAAACACTAAGTTAATAGCAATTTGAATAGCACTAATGTTACCTGCATGGAGTGGAGTAGGCTCAATTCGAGGAAACCCAAGCTATCCTAACAATCCACGAAGCCAAACAATTTCAAAACATGCAAAGGACATAGCACGATACTTAAAACTCGGTAGAAGACTTAGACACCTGATCTTCCTTTGCTTTTCCAAGAAACAAGAGAGTTACTATTGGGAAATATTCAGTTGGATATTTTGCTTGATATCATTGACTCCTAAATAGTTAGGAAATCAGATATGGTATTACGTACATATATTAGGATATTATGTAAAGATATTAGTTTCCTAGAATACCCATCTCTATTTCTATATAAACTTGTATCTATGTACTGATGAATAAGTAAGTGATATACAAACAGTAGAGAATTTCTGCATGGTATTAGAGACATACTTGAACATTAAAAAACCCTAGCCGCCACCTACTGTCTCTAATCCTACTCCCTACCCTATCCTAAAACCCCAGCCGCCCCACCTATTGTTTCTAATCCCGCCAATCTATGTTAACCATGTCTGAAATTGGTGAATCATCTAACCCAGTTCAAACACCTCCTCCACATAATACTTCCTCAGATTCTTATTCCATTCAGATCACTATTATATGACTGAATGGAGAGAACTGTCTTTGCTAGTCCCAATAAGTCAGAATGTACATCCGTGGGAGAGGAAAGATTGGATATTTGATTGGTGACAAAAGGGAACCCACGACAGATGATCCTACACATGGAATATGGGATGTTGAAAATTCTATAGTGATGACATGGCTAGTAAATTCTATAGCAAAGGATATTAGCTCCAACTATGTGTTATCACACAGCTAAGGAGCTATGGGACAACGTGAATCAGATGTATTATGATTTGGGAAACCAGTCCCAAATGTATGAACTAACTCTCAAATTGGGAGAGATCCATCAACGTGAGGATAGTGTTACTAAGTACTTTAATTCTTTGAAATGTTTAATGACTATGAATAGAAATCTCCTGATGATTGTAACTATTTTCGGAAAACAGTAGAGGATAACCGAATTTTTAAGTTCTTAATTAGACTTAATGTTGAGTTTGATGAGGTTAGAGGCAGGATTATTAAAAGACAACCACTCCCTACAATTGAAGAAGTCTTTGCAAAAGTTCGACGTGAAAAAAGCAGACAGTTTGTGATGCTCGATAAACGAAATCCTAAATCTACTATTGAAAACACAGCATTAGTTGCTGGAAATACTACTAGTCGTACTAGGAAGACTGAGGAAAAGTCACGAATTTGGTGTGACTATTGCAATAAAGCACGGCATACCAGTGAAACGTGCTGGAAACTTCATGGAAAACCAGCAAATTGGAAGGGATCGCATGAAGGGAGGTTTAATAAAACTTCCTCTAGTGATTCAACTCACCATGAATCACGAAAAATCCCATCAGCACATGAAGTGGATGCTGGACGGTTCTCAGGGTGACAGTGAAGAATAAGTATCCACTGCCTAGGATCGATGACTTATTTGATCAGTTGCAGGGAGCTCAGGTGTTC
>JANZLD010000008.1:59052402-59064075 GCA_026413575.1 Erythroxylum carthagenense | reverse complement strand
GGACATAACCCCCGACGTGCCTTCCTTGTTTTGCAGGTATCAACACGCCAGATTCATCACGGAGAGCAGTCAACCAATGGATCTCAACGGCAACGTACCGTTCAGCCAAAATTCGGCAGAACCAGATAGTTATTTATAATTTTGGTGATATATGCACATAATTGAACAATAACACATTTTCTGTATTTATATTATTATTTCAAATCAATTATATTATCATCTAATCATAAATAATATCTATGAATTCTCTACTTAATAAAATTTTTTGACTACTAATGATATGAAAAAGTCAAAAATTTTGAAAGAACACGAGAGGAATATTATAATGTAACATATGGCGCACTCATCCATATGAATAAAGCCAAATGATTGTAACTAACAAAAAATATAAATATTTTAACTAAAAGAATATTAAATGTAAGAAAGCTTTAAATTTATATTTAAAAATCGTTTTCATATGATTATCATATTGAAAAATTCATGTCAACAAGCTATCGTACTAACTGTGTTAGATAGCTTTTCTAATTGTGTTAGATAGCTTTTCATAAAGATAATTTTATTTAAGTCATAGTTGACCAAATTAATTTTTATTATAAATATAATTTTAATCTATTTTATAGAACTTAAATTGAGATTAAATTATGAATATACTATTTCATAAGATTTCTTATTTAAATATATATTCATGTAATAAAATAGAAAAATTCAATGTCATAAACTTGATAAAGCTCATACATAAAAATGTAAACAGATGTTAATATAATGTAAATTAAAGTCATAGATTGAGTTTGCTAGATGTTATCTTGATCAATTTGTTAATCCTTTTTTTAAAAAATAAGTTTAATTATATGAATTTTTCAAATTTTTTTGTTGAACCAAGGAGATTTATGCTTTTTATCATGATGATAACAAAACCATTCAATACTAATGATTTACTATAGGTTTTTGGACAATTAACAGTAATAAATTTCGTAAATGTAAATCCGAAATGCCAAGATCCATGTGAATATTGAAACCAAATTCAAGATCGAATTATACCTTTCTATAGCAAAAATAGGAAGAGGAATTGGTAGTATCTGGGAAGAGCTCGTCAAACGTCGCGCCTCTATCGATATTCACACACACGCAGGACTGAATATCACACTCACGGTATGCTAACAGTAATATCGTCCCTCTCTCTCTAGATGAAGACGTGTATTAGGATTGTGATTAGATGACCATTCATCTTCTAATCACCCATATATCTATATATATAGGAAAACCCTAACTAGTTAAGTGCGAATTAGACTAGGCCCAAATCTAAATTAGGCCCATTGAATGTTTAACTTGCTTGGTGTGTGACCCTATAAACTTATTTAATATTAATAGCAGGCCTAAACTTTTTTAGGCTCACAAGTTGTAAACGGTCTCGAACAAGACATTATAACTACCTAATATTAAATAAGGTTCGAATACAACACTACTTGAATCACAACTAATAATTAGAGTATATTCTATAATTAGTTAGCAGGGCATACACTAACAATCTCTCTATTGCACAAGAACCAATTATTCACATGTAACCCCTTTGTCTCATTATATCTCGATTGAGCATAAGGGAAGAAATAGTGTCATCCTTATTAGGCTTAATCATGTTTCTAGATCTTTGAGTTAGACTATGAAATAACGACTGAAATTCACCTCATTTGTTCACGACCATGCAATTTTTCAGTCGCAACTCATCGAGGGCCCCAGAGATATCTTTCTCCCATTATATGGGAGAGACAAATTCCATCTTGTTCATCCACATTCCTCCACGACATGATTCATAGCATGCCCGAGCATTGCTTTTATTATCACCTTTTACGGCTGAGTTTTGACAATGTCAAAACAAACTATTCCATATGTAGGAAACCATGAAAAACTCAAGTCAAAGGACTATATTCAGTAGCTGTGATAAGAATCACTTATGACACTTATATAACAATCCTTGATCATAGCAGGTCGGTCCAATTGCATATTCTCTAATATGAACCCATGTGATTAACTTAATATCTCCATATTAATGACCCTTGAAACATGGTCATCAGTTAATCAACGTGATAGTCTTGACAGTCATCATTATCCCTTACATTAATGACATTGACTAGGGAATTTTAGAATAATTGTATTCATGTTATAATAAAGTCTCACATTCAAGTCACGCACTTGTTGGCCAATTGTGAGATACACATTATTCATAGGATCATAATTCTAATTTATTTATAACTCCATTAAATATGAACATAACAAACAACAACTGGCTATCATTAATGGATTATCCAAAAAACAACATGTGCCAAAATTTTACTTTACATGATCATACATCCATATTTCTAATTTATAATGCTTTAGTATGATGATCATGCTTAGCCTGTAGGAGGCTTAGTTAATAAATCGGCTATATTAAGATTTATTGACACTTTGCATACCTTCACTTCACCTCTTTCAACAATGTGTCGAATAAGGTGAAAACGCTTGAGTATGTGTTTGGTCTTCTGATGAGATTTTGGTTCCTTAGCTTGGGCAATGACTCCATTATTATCACAATAAAGATCCATTGGATTCATAATGCTAGGAACCATACCAAATTTAATGATAAACTTTCTAACCCAAGCAACCTCATTTATTGCTTCTGAAGTAACAATGTACTCAGCTTCTATTATAGAATCAGCAACTGTGTCTTGCTTAGAACTCTTCTAACACATTGCTTCACCATTCAAGCAAAACACAGATCCTAGCTACGATTGGAAGTGATCTTTGTTTGATTGGAAGCTAGCATCAGTGTAACCACTTACAATGAGCTCTTCCTCACCTCTATAGATCAAGAACATATCCTTAATTTTTCTCAAGTACTTAAGAATGTTCTTAATAGCTATCCAGTGACTTTCACCTGGATATGACTAGTATCTTCTTGTCATGCTCAAAGCACATGCAACATCTACACGAGGACACAACATGGCATACATGATGGATCCTATAGCAGATGCATACGAAATCCTACTCATGTCACTACTAGTCATTAAGCACTTAGAGGAGAAAATTTAATGTGAATTATAGTCTGATACTCATTTCACATGATATCAAGGTTTAAAGTTAACTATAATTTTTATTTATAAAATTTTAAATAATTAAGTGATTACGGTGAATCGATCAGATCACTCTTTCCACAAATTAACACATCCCTTCATAATATTTTTCATAATATTTGATAGTGATTTATAATTTTTTGTGATATTTGCGCATAATTGACGAATAAGACATTTTCTATATTTAGATTATTTCAAATCAATTATATTATAATCTAATCATAAATAATATCTATGAATTCTTTACTTAATAATTTTTTTGACTCCGAATGATATAAAAAAGTCATAAATTCTGAAATAACACAAGAGCAATATTATAATATAACATATGGCACACTCATCCATATGAACAAAGCCGAATGATTGTACTTAACAAAAAATAAATATTTTAAGTAAAAGTATATTAAATTTATATTTAAAAATTGTTTTCATATGATTATCATATTGGAAAATTCATGTTAACATGCTATTGTACTAATTGTGTTATATAGCTTTTTATAAAGATAATTTTATTCTAAGTCATAGTTGATCAAAATTTTTTTATTATAAATATAATTTTAATCTAGCTTATAGAATTTAAATTGAGATTATATTATGAATATACTATTTCATAAGTTTTCTTATTTAAATAAACATATATATATATATATATATAATAAAATAGAAAAATTCAATGTCATAAACTTGATAAAGCTCATGCATAAAAATGTAATTTCATGTTATTATAATGTAAATTAAAGTTATAGATTGAGTTTGTTATATGTTATCTTGATCAATTTGTTAATCCTTTTTTTAAAAAATAAGTTTAATTATATGAATTTGTCAAATTTCTTTGTTGAACCAAGGAGTTTTATGCTTTTTATCATGATGATAGCAAAACCATTCAATACTAATGATTTACTATAGGGTTTTCAAACGAATAACAGTAATAAATTTCGTAAATGTAGATTCGAAATCTCGAGATCCATGTAAACATTGAAACCACATTCAAGACCAAATTATACCTTTTTGCAACAGAAATAGGAAGAGGAATTGGTAGTGTCAAGAAAGAGCACATCTAACGTCGCGCTCTACCGGTATCCACACACATGCAATAACTAAATATCATGTTCATGGTGTGCTAGCACCAATATAGTCCCTCTCTCTCTCTCGATGAAGACATGTGTTAGGATTGTGATTAGATGACCATTCATTTTCTAATCACCCATATATCTATATATATATGAAAACCCTAACTAGTTAAGCGTGAATTAGACTAGGCCCAAATTCGAATTAGGCCCATTGAATGTTCAGCCTACTTGGTGTGTGACCCTGTAGGCTTATTTAATATTAGTAGCAAGTCTAAACTTCTTTTAGGCCCACATGTTATAAATGGCCTCTAGTAAGACATTATAACTACCCAATATTAAATAAGGTTGGAATACGATAGTACCTGAATCACAACTAATAATTAGAGTAAAATTTATAATTGGTTAGTGGGGCATACACTAACAATCTCCCTCTTACAATAACCAATTACCCACATGTAATCCCTTTGTCTCATTATATCTCAGTTGAGCATAAGGCACGAAATAGTGTCATCCTTACTAGGCTCAATCATGTTTCTCAATCTCTAAGTTAGACTATAAAACAAACGAGTGAAAGTCACCTCGTTTGTGCACGACCATGCAATTTTTTAGCCTCTACTCATCGAGGGGCCCAGAGATATCTTTCTCCTATTAAATGGGAGAGACAAATTCCATCTTGTTCATCCACATTCCTTTGTATGATTCATAGTATGCCCAAGCATTGCTTTTATAATCACCTTTTATGGCTAACCTTTAACAATGTTAAAACAAACTATTCCACATATAAGAAACCGTGACAAACTCAAGTCCAAGGATTATACTCAGTAGCTATGATTAGAACCACTTATGACACTTATAGAACAATCCTTGAAGTGTTATCATAGCGGGTCCATCCAACTACATGTTCTCTAATATGAACCCATGTGATTAACTTAATATCTCCATATTAATGACTTGTGAAACATGGTCATCAGTTAATCAACATGACAGTGTCAACAATCATCATTATCCCTTACATTAATGACATTGACTAGGGGCTTTTAGAATAATTGTATCCATGTTACAGTAAGATCTCACATTCAAGTCACGCACTTGATGGCCAATTATGAGATACAAATTATTCATGGGATCATAATTCTCATTTATAACTCCATTAAATGTGAACATAAAAAACAATAATTATGTATTATTAATGGATTATCCAAAAAACAACATGTACCAAAATTTTACTCTACATGATCATACATCTATATTTCTAATGCGAAATGCTCTAATATGACGATCATGCTTAGCCTACAGGAGAGGTTTAATCAACGGATCAACTATATTAAGATCTGTTAACACTTTGCATACCTTCACATCAACTCTTTCAACAATGTGTCAAATAAGGTGAAAATGCCTAAGTATGTGTTTGGTCTTTTGATGAGATTTTGGTTCCTTAGCTTGAGTAATGGCTCCATTATTATCATAATAAAGATCCACTGGACTCATAATGCTAGGAACCACACCAAGTTCAATGATGATCTTTCTAACCTAACAACCTACTTTGTTGCTTCTGAAATAAAAATTTACTTAGCTTCTGTTGTAAAATCAACAACTATGTCTTGCTTGGAACTCTTCTAACACACTGCTTCTCCATTCAAGTAGAATACATATCCTAATTGTGATTGAGAGTCATCTTTGTCTGATTGGAATTTGGCATCAGTGTAATTACTTGCAATGAGATCTTCGTTACCTCTATAGATTAAGAACATATCCTTAGTTCTTATCAAGTACTTAAGAATGTTTTTAATAGCTATCTAGTAACTTTCACTTAAATCTGACTTGTGTCTACTTATAATGCTCAAAGCACATGCAACAATTGCACAAGTACACAACATGACATATATGATGGATCTTATAACAAATGCATATGGGATCCTACTCAAGCAGTCTCACTCATCTGGTGTTGAAGGACACTGAGCCTTACTCAAAATTATGGCAAGTCACATGGGTAAGAAGCCTTTCTTAGATGCTTGCATATTAAATTTGTGCCAAAACTTACCGATATAAGTGTTTTGACTTAGTCCAATAATCTTTTGCGCTCTATCTCTATAGATTCTAATACCCAAGACGTAGGCTACCTTGCCCAAGTATTTCATTGAAAATAACTTCCTAATGAAGCTTTTATAGATTGAAGCATAGGAATGTCATTTATAATGAGTACAATGTCATCTACATATAAGACTAAGAAAATAATTGCACTTCCACCAGTCTTCTTGTAAACATAAGGTTCTTCCTCATTTATGAGGAAATCAAACTCTTTGACTACCTTATTAAAATGAAGATTCCAACTCTGAGAAGCCTGCTTCAACCCATAAATGGATCGCTAAAGCTTGCATAGTTTCTTAACATTTTTTGTAGATATGAAGCCTTTAGGTTGTGTCATGTACACATCCTTTTCCAGATTCTCATTAAGGAAAGCTATTTTTACATCTATTTGCCAAATCTCATAATCATAGTATGCAATAATTGCTAGGAGGATGCGAATGGATTTAAGTATCGCAATAGGGAAATAGGTCTCATCATAGTCAATACCATGAATTTGTTTGAAACCCTTAGCGACCAATCGTGCTTTGTATATATATATACACATTACCATCCATGTCAACTTTCTTCTTAAAAACCCACTTACACTTAATGGCTTTTTCGCCATCAGGTGGATCAACCAAAACCTATACTTTGTTTTGGTACATGGATTCCATTTCGCATTCCATGCCCTGAAGCCATTTGTCGGAGTCAAGTTCCATCATTGTTTCCATGTAGGATGTAGGCTTATCATCCTCTACTAGTAATAGATCATGATGTTCCGTAACCAAGAAACCATACCTTATGTGTTCATGACGGACCCTTTTAGATGTACGGGGGTCTAGTGTCACAGATGTAGTATTTACAACTCTTTGTATCTAAACGAGGCTCCTTTTGGGTTGGAGCATTCTCCTATAACTCTTAATTTCTTCAAGATGTACTTTAATCCCACTAGTTCCTTTAGAAAGAAATTCTCTCTCTAGAAAGAAACCATTTTGAGTAACAAACACTTTGTTCTCAGTGGGATTGTAAAAGTAGCATCCTTTAGTTTCCTTAGGATACACCATGAAGAAGCATTTATCAGAGTTAGGTTCAAGATTATCAGGTGTTAAACTTTTAACATAAGCTTCACATCCCTAAATCTTTAGAAAAGACAAATTAGGAACCTTTCCTGTCCAGTCTTATATGGTGTCTTTTCTACTACCTTTGATGGACTTCTATTTAATGTAAACACAGCTGTTTCAAGAGCATATCCCTAAAAGGACAATGAAAGATCTACATGACTCATCATAGATCGAACCATATCTAATAATGTTCGATTCCTCCTTTTAGACACACCATTCCATTGTGGTGTTCTAGGTGGAGTGAGTTGTGAAACTATTCCATAGTCTTGGAGATGGTCATCAAACTCTTGGCTCAAATATTTAACTTGATCTGATTGAAGGGCTTTTATTATCTTGCTAAGTTGGTTTTGTACTTCATTTTGAAATTCCTTAAACTTTTCAAAGGATTCAGAATTATGTTTCATTAAATAAACATAACTATATCTACTAATTTGTTAGTAAATGTAATAAAGTAATGAAAACCTCCTTTGATTGTAGATTTTAATGGTCTACATACATTAGTATGTATGGGTGCTAATTAATCGCTAGCTCTTTCACTGTGTCTAATAAAATGTGATTTAGTAATTTTTTCTAATGATCAAGATTCATCATCATAGAGCTTAGGTATGTGCTTCTCGTTTAGATGTCCTAAGCAATAATGCCAAAGGCAGGTGAGATTCGAATCATTAGATTTGAACCTTTTAGTATTTATGTTATAAACAGGCCTTTCTACATTTAGAACATAAAGCCCATTCTTTACTTTACAGTCTCTGCACATTTACGCAAATGTGAGAACTACATCTGGTATCCAATACCTAAGATGTAGAACTAGAAGTAGCAACATTTACTTTTATAACATAAATACCTGAAGTAGAAGTGTCATTACCCTTCTTCTTCTTCTTTAGATCTTCAAAATATTTCTTTTAGTTTCTCTTCTAGTGACCCAATTTATTATAATAATGGCACATATCATTATTAGAAGGACTAGGATTGGTATTGGGGTTAGCTTTGGGCTTGTTTCGATTCGTAATTGGACCTTTGCCCTTGCCCTTCCCTTTACCATTGCCTTGTTTCTTAAAACCTTTCCTTTTTTGGACTATGAGGACCTTAGGAGTAGGGTCCTTCTTAATGTTCTGCTCAGTAATCTTGAGCATCTCATGCATTTTAGTCAAAGATTTATTCATATTATGCATATTATAATTCATAACAAAGGTATCATAGTCATTAGACAGAGACTGAACGATGATGTTAATAGCCAACTCTTAGCTTATAGGAAATCCCAGTCTTTCCAAATTCTCAACAAAGCTAACCATCTTTATGACATGTGGGCTAAATGAGGTCCTTTTTTCTAGCTTGCACTCTAAGAGAGACTTCACAGTTTGATATTTGTCAATTTGTGCTTGTTCCTAAAATATATTTTTCAGGATTGTAATCATCTCATAGGCTCCTACGTTCTCAAACTGCTTTTGCAAATATGAGTTCATAGTTGCCAACATGAGACAACTAGCATGAGGGGCTTCATCTTTATTCTTTTTTATAAGCATTCCTTTCTACATGGGGAGTATTGGAAGGAGGTGCTTGTATGGGGAGTGGCTTTTTAAGGACATAGTTCTTCTTTTCTTGCTTGAGAACAATTCTCAAGTTGATATACCAGTATAGAAAGTTTCAACCATTCAACTTGTCTTTCTCAAGGACAAATCGCAGTAAAAACTAGATAAAGTGTTGATGGCCATGATTATCTACAACAAAAATCCAATTCTTAACAATTAACAAGCTCCCACTACACCCATATAGCAAATGTCCCTCGAAAATGAGTATAGTGGTCTAAGATCCATATTTCACCAATAACCAAGTGAGCTTTGTGTCATCGCCTGAATCTTAGTTATTTAGGTAAGCAACTATTTGCTAATTTTATTATATATAACTCTTGGTTGTTGGGTGACATCTTATGTCCCAGCTCCCAATTATATGCCTCAAGGTTCAAAACTATTTTGGTAACCCCATTAAGGAAACCAATCCTCACTTATAGGTAACCATTACCCATCCTGCTGGACTTAAATAATCAAGAGCACCTTGCTTTGGCAAGCCCACTACTTAACGATTCAAGACCTTGCAGGTGTAGAATTGGAAAGGCATCAATCATTACTTAATATTGTTGAGGGAGTAAGTTGATTATGAAATTGCTATATACTTGCCTAAATAAAATTATAAGTAAAAAATGAATAAAGCAATAATAATGTGATATAGTATGGCCCCTAAATAATGAAGATCTAATCTCCAATATGAACTTATTATAGCATATGGATCACCATCCTTGTACTTATGCTCCAGTCAATTTGGTTCTTTAAATAACTTAACAAGTACTATACTACAACTAAAACTAGTAATAATCTAATTATTACATACATGCATAATGACACATAAGCCATATCTAAAATATAAAACAAATATGGGCCATACTATTCACCATTCATAATCAAGGCAAGATATCATATATCAAAGTATGCAAAACACCAAATGTAAGAAACACATCATTGACATAACATAAGAAATTTGGTAGGGTCCAAGAGGTCGTGCCCCTTGAATGGTCGAGCGGTAGCATCCCTTGTAGGGCTAGAAAAACCCCTTATTTAATCATATTGAATTATCACCAAGATTAATCACATTAATCTTCCTTTATGCGTGATAATCACATTACTAAACTCATGTAATCAACAATTTATAAGCCCTAATCAAATAAGGGTTATTCATTTTAATTCATTAAAACAAATAAATAAATCCGTATTGAGTAACAACATAACATACGAATCCTATGAAAGCAACAAATTCATATCATATATAAGTCAACAAATAAATTGCTCACACATGCATATCATGTATATACAATACAAACAATTTAAAACATCATGAAAATTGAAACAGTTATGAGATAAAAACATGTCACAGCCTAACCAGCCAGTTGATGCACAAACTGCATCGACTAACCTACTTGTTGAGTCGGACTACTTCTTTACATCGGTTGATGCCTTTGTTGCATTTGTATCAAAAAACTGTAATTTTTTTGTGATTAAACGAATTCAATTTTAGTGAACAAACTTGACTCTGATACCATTGTAGGGTTCGGATGATTAACAGTGATAAATTTCATAAATGTAGATTCAAAATGCCAAGATCTATGTGAATATTGAAACCAAATTCAAGATTAAGTTATACCTTTCTGCAGTAGAAATAGAAGAGGAATTGGTAGTGTCAAAAAAGAGTATGTCAAATGTTGTACCTTTACCAGTATCCACACACATGTAGGACTAAATATATCACGCTCACAGTGTGCTAGCACCAATCTCGTCCCTCTCTATCTAGATGAAGATGTGTGTTAGGATTGTGATTAGACTACCATTCATCTTCTAATTACCCATTTATTTATATATATAGGAAAACCCTAACTAATTAAGCGTGAATTAGACTAGGCCCAAATCTAAATTAGGCCCATTGAATGTTCACCTTGCTTAGTATGCGACCTTGTAGGATTATTTAATATTAGTAGTAGGCCCAAACTTCTATTAGGCCCACAAGTTATAAACGATCTCCAATAAGGCATTATAACTATCCAATATTAAATAATGTCAGAATACGACACTATCTGAATCACAACTAATAATTAGAGTGCATTTTATAATTGGTTCACAGGGCATACACTAACATTTACTTCATGTTAAATATTGGTTAAATATTAAAAAAGAAAGTTGAATTGTTTAAGACCAAATTGTTGCTTAATCAAGGTTATATAGCTTAAAGAGACAATTATAACCTTTAATTTAAAATTATAAAAATCTTGGAGCTTGTTAAGATAATTCACTAAGCGTGTTAATTTGAACAGTTTGAAGAAAATTAAAAATCAAGGTGATTAGGAGGAGTTGTCTACAAAAAGAGGCAACCTTGATCAATCACAAAATACAATTAGATGTCACAGTGTTTGACTATTTATGACTTTTTCATGATATTTGGAAATAGTAGCTCTCATATTAAGAGTCCAATAGTTATTTAGAAGCCCTAACCATTATTTTGGGGTTTAAGTGTAACAACCCACTCCCGCATGGCCTGAACCCGACATCGATGGTGATATCCGAGTCCGTACCCCGCGAGGGTGGCGTGCTACATCACTCAGTACAAATTTTTTTAACACATACACACACACACACATTATAATTTATGTGGAAAACAATTTACATAAACAATTCAATGGCCTCGAGGCCCTTTTCATAAATACAATTTATTTCAGTCTGTTGCTCTTACAAATTGACTTAATCATTAATACAAAAATTTAGAAAA
>JANZLD010000008.1:59034701-59048756 GCA_026413575.1 Erythroxylum carthagenense | reverse complement strand
TAAATTTCCTTAAAGCATACATACTTCTATTTCACAATACATATATAAAACCACTTATTTAAATTCACTTAATATTTTTAAATTTCACTCAAAAATTGGGGTTCAAAATAACTAATTCATAGTCAAGATTTGATTAAAAGAAATTCATTATATCTACTAGTCCTTAAATGACACATAAGAGAATAGTGAATTGTGGGTGTTCATTGATATAAACAAAAAATGATATGTTTTTATCTCTTAATATTTAGTCCTTTTCACCTACATAATGCTTAAATATACTTATTTTGTTTATATTTTGATTTAAGGTGCAATTAAAGGTGTTAAGTGCAAAATGAAGTTAGTCGGACAATTTTTACATTTCCTCATAAAATAAGCGTAACTCTCTCAAGAAAATTACAATTGAGATAATTCAAGATGGTATGGAAAGTTTATAAAGAGAATTAAAACATAATCTCAAACATGATCATGCTTGAACCTGTGTCCAATCCCATAAACATATAGGAAGATCCATGATCTAAGACATGTACAAATCTCATCCAATTTAATTTTTTAAAATTGATATAATGATCCATAATAGAAGTAGAGAGACTGATGTCTTAGTACATGATTATGGCCTAGACTGTATCTCTTGCAAATATGACGTAGGACCCCTATTTAAAGAGTTAAAACCAAAATTTTAGTTAGTTTTTCACCTTAAGTTTTTCTAGGGATTAGAGGAGCAATCATCTTTATTTTTTCTTCTTCCTTGTTATGGCCTTGTGTGACTTATTCTTTAAACTTAGTCAAAATAAATTGAATTGCCTTATAACTCTCTTCAATTGCCATACTCCACTTTACTCATTTTGTTCATCCTTTGATTATTCAATTAATTCAAGCAGATCATTCATTCATCTTACCCTTTCATTGAACTTAATCTTGCACATATTTCTTGATTTCATTATAATAAAGCTACTAATACCATATTGAAGTAAAATTATTATCAATAATATATTTTTCAATAATTAAAACTAGATGTTAGAACCTTACTTTGTCTAACATTATTGTTTCATATTGTACTTAATTGATGTATTAGATGTGAACAATTCCTTGTTAATGTTAGTTTACTAATTCAAAAGAATATTCAAGTCTTTATCATGAAAAATATATTGCAACCTAAAGCAAATGAAATTGTACAATAAAAATATGTCCTATCATTTAGACAAAACAACGTTACTCATTTAATTGTTGATATTAACATAGTATATCTTTTTATTTTATTTTACATTAAAGGTAATATTCTAATTCCAATTTTAGTTATGTTAAAGGATGGAACTTTGGTTCATATTATCCTTTTTTTATTTAGTTTAATATCTCAATATAGTTTTTTTAATAGTTTATGCTAAATACAATAAATCATTTCATTCCTTCTTTTTTCATTGAAAATATAAAATTGATATAGAAAATTTCTTAATTGGTAGTCTAACACATGATCAATCTCCTTTTAAAGTTATCTTAATTTTGATAAAGTCAACATTATAGACTTTATAAAACAAGTGCAGTCATTAGTTTTTTTTAGTAAATTGCCATGACTTTTTTTGTTATAACAAGACTTAACCTTGAATGTTTGAAATTAAAGAGAAGAGGAAAATGACATTTGAGTTGATGTTCATTTATTATTGTCATCATTTTTTTTTATTAGAGTAGAAAATAATATACAACCAAAGTCATATACGATATTTACATTTTATATTAAAATGTTGGGTTTTTAAGAAATGAAAAACAATAAAAGAGAGAATATTTATTATGTATATAATTTGAATAAAGTAAAAAACAAATGAAAAACAATAAAAGAGAAAGAAAATAAATGTAACTTTGATTCCAGTTGTCATTAATTAATGAAAGAATATTTATTATGTATATAATTTGAATAAAGCCAAACATTATTTTCTTTCTCTTTTATTGTTTTTTGTTTTTTAAAATGCCAACATTTTAATATAAAATGTAAATATCATAATATGAATCTGTTTTATTTGCATGATAACTAGTTCCATTCATAATAGATATAAAGTCTTACATTAAAATTTTTTAAGAACTATTAGAATCCTTTCTAGAGAACATGTACATGAATTAGTTATAAATTATTGTTCATTAATATAAGTTACTTTATGAATTGTTGTTGTACATAGGGTAAAGTAACCTTTTTTTTTTAATTTGAGCAATTTAGATTTAAGTTATCGAAGTTTTAGAGTAATTTTAGATGAACACGAATTTAGTATGGGTCCATATTTAGAACGTGGGTTAAACATGACACTTTGTATAACCCCTGTAGGCTACCAGTCTATTTGACTTCTCCAAAGATTTGTCATAAGAAGGGACAAGATCCAAACACAGATTCGTGTTCATGTCATTTAGATTTATGTTCCTAAGATGAACCATTATATACTCGATAAAGCACATCAAATCCTCTGTTCCAACCCTGTTCCGTTAAATCTCATACATGGTCCACATAAATGTGTGGATAAGATTTAATGGAATATGATAGGAACACCATAACCGAAACAGGAGATATGATCTCCGATAAAGGAGTGACTAAGCCAACATGTGAGCTATATTGACCTGTGTTATGGACTCATGTTGATAGTGTTTTTAATGTAAATTAGGATTTTGGACAGCTGTGAATAACACAGGCCAAACATAAATCTAAAGACAAGAGTAGACTAGAAAGTAGTAAAGAGGAGCCAAATTAGAGAGGTTTGTCACAAAGAATGAAGCAAATTTTAAACAAAGTCTTAGATTCTATCAAGGTTCAACTCAGAACTTAAAGATAACAAGATTCATAATAATGACATTTACCTTGTTTTCTTTCTTGAGTATTGTTGGTTTCCTTTACTTTAGCTTGAACTAAATTTTCCTATAGATCTAGAAGAGATGAACTATAAAATTATTACTTATATATTGTTTTCTTGATTTAATTAAAGATTAAGTTTTATAAAAAATTATTTTTGGTTATTTGTTGTAATTGAATTGAAATATGGCAGTGTTTTAATTCAATTATAGATTTTGTGTATTGATATTAAGAAATTATATGTATAAATATATCATGGACTAAATAATAAGAGTTGTATGGAATTCTATAGATAGGACCACATCAATCTTCTGGGTTAGATTTAAACATATAATGTGAATTCATATAATAAGTTGATAAATTTTTAGGGGTTTTATTAGGAAAATATTTCAATCAATAAATTTAAGGATATTGGTTGTATGTATTGATAAATAATATGGTTGTAAATTTAGAATTTGCATCGATCTAAGAAAGTAGGATAATCATTGAATCCAGATGAATATAAGTATAAGCAGATTCTACAAAGATTCTTATCTAGATCTTATTTATCTATTTGGTTACTTCAGCATTGTTTATTGCTCTGGTTTGTGTTTTTAGATTATTTATTTTAATTTTGATAGACTTTTCCTTTTAATTCAATTATTTGTTTTATTAGATTAGATAATAGAATGATGGTCAATACTAGTACTTATAGTCCTTGTAGGATCAATACTTATATTCACCTAAGCTATATTATAAGAATGATTTACAAATTTTTATATTAACCTTTAGTAGAGTTTTGATAGAATAAACATTATCATAATCAATTTTTTGGTGTAATTTATGAGGGGCTTAAGATATATATAAGGGAAAATAAAATTGGTAGTTTTTAGAGCTTTTTAAACAATTATATATTTATGTACCTTTGTTGAAACTTTTGCAAATACCAAAGTTTAGTAAGTACTTAAAGCATCTCCTTTCTAAATGGTGACACTAAATAAGGAGTGCTTTGCCTTCTCACAATTAAGATACCTTAGAAAATAAAGGATTTAGGGAGTTTTACTATCTCTTGTAACATTAGCTGTTTGTTAAATGAAAGGGCATTAGTAGGCTTAGGTGTGAGTATTAATTTAATGCCATATAACATGTTTAAGACGTTAGGGTTATGTGAACTTAAACTAACTAAGATGAACATTTAATTAGTAAATAAGTCAGTTAAGTACCTAGAGGCTAGAGGTATCATAAAAGATATTTTGGTTAAGTTTGAAAATTTCATCTTTCTTATTGATTTTGTGATTTTAGATATAAAGAATAATTTAATTTTTCCCTTGATCTCATGATGACCTTTCCTAACTATTATTAAACCGATGATAGATGTTCATGATGGGAAATTAATCCTAAAGGTAGGAAGTAAGGAAGTAACTTTTAAGATATTTGAAGCAATAAGACATTTATACAAAGATGATATTAAATATGATACTTATTTCTTTTTAATATATGTGATTGATATTACAGTTTCTTATATTATTCAAGAAATAATCATAGAATATTCATTGGAGAATTTTATTATGTAAGGAAAGGAAGAGGATATGGATAACCTATTCTAATGGAGCATGTGAGATATTTAAATGCTAACAAGCCTACAACTAGGAGAAATTATGAGGAGATTGAGATGAAATAAAAGGAGAATCAATCCTTCATTTGAGGAGCTGACATGGTCAAGAGCTTAAGTAAGGAGTTTGTTGCAATAAAAGAGGTTCTTATTGATATTTTGATGATACAAGCATAATTACTAACAATAAGATTATTATTTTTAATGAAAATCAATATAAGAATAAAATGCATCCATAAAATTAAAAATATAATTCATGAATTTGATAAAGAAAAGTGAAAAGTTTACAACCTTCAAAGTAAAAATCAAGTCAAGAACAAAAGAAGTTAAAGATACATCAAGGTGATTGTGTATTTTATATTGTTAATTTTAATCTTATTTAGTCACTTTGATGATCTTAAAGGCTCACCATGCATAAGTATTTTATATCACTTCATTTCATAGGTATATTCATTCATTAACAAGTACTAAAGCCTCTAATTTTAGAAGAAAAATATCTTGATCTTTTAAACACTTTTTGAGAGACATTTCGAATATTGTTTTTAATTATAATTGACTTGAACAATTCAAGTTTAAGTATTTGAAGTTATTAAATCCATATTTTTTTAGGAGATTGGTCAACCACTATAGACTAGTAATCGACCATTGTAAGTTAAATATGTAGCAATTAGTTTATTGACACATTGGTTAACTAATAAGTTGATGTGGTCATATACTTATTGCATATTGGTTGACCACTCAACTATATTGGTTAACCAATTTCCCTCCAAAGGATACATTAGTTGACCGATATGGTTAAGATATAAACCAATATGCATTAACTAGCAAATTTTGTGCATTGAATGCGTACCGGTCGACTAATATGACTTTATAGTAGACTAATATAGGTTAAAATTATAACAGAGATGTTTATTGACATATTGGTCGATAATATAGTGGTTTGGTTAACCAATATCCCTTTAAGGAATACACTGGTTGACCAATATGCCTTAATGTTTGAGAAATGTTTCAATAATTATATATTTAATGTATACTAGTTAACCAATATGCTACACTGGTTATGACTAGCTGTTGTAATGGCTAGTTTTGTATCCAAAGGTTAGTAAGGGTCTAAAATCCTATAAATAGATATTTTCTTAGTGGTTTTTGCATAAAAAAGTATTTGAGAGTCTTATACACACATTTATAAGTGTTGAGTAGGCATTTGAGCATTATTATCTTATATTTATATGAGTAAGCCTCATTGGTATTATCAAAGTGGTAAAGAGAGATATTTTAAGCTGTAAACTTTTATTGAGGTGTTTATATATTTTACTTAGGTGTGTTCCAAGTGGCACTAGGGTTCTTCTTCACCTTAAAGGAAGACTATACAAGGGTTCCTCTTTACTAAGTAAAGATTGTATAAAAGTTATTCTTTGCCTTAAAAGAAGAGTTATAGTGGAAATCTAAAAAGATTCTTAGGGTGGGATATAGGCAAGGGTTGTTTGTCAAATCACTATAAATAAAAATTTCTAGATGGTTGAAAATGTTGATTTGTAAATTTTTATAAAGTAGTCTATTCATTCATACCAAAATTATAGGTGATCAAAGAGTTTCCAAGCTAAAAGAGAAATGCAATCCTCAAGATAAAATACTAATTCTTTAATAGTAAGGTTGTCTACATTTTATTTTATACATTTGGAAGAAATAAATTTAATAAAGCCTCTGTGTTTGAAATGGCCTATAAAATTTAGCATACTCCATAAGTTACATATAAAGGAACAAATGAAGTATGGGAGAGCAAAGTTAGCATGTTAGCATACTAATATAAATTGTTTCAAATGAAGCATGATGAAAGCATATACAGTATATACAATAGATTTATTGATATTATTAATGATCTTAAGGTTCTTGGAAGAAATATGCTGTTGTTAAAATGGTAAGAAAGTTGCTTAAGTCCATTTTTAAGATATGAGAAGCTAAAGTGACAGCCATATAAGAAGTCAAGTATTTAACAACATTGTTTAGAGAAGCTTATAAGATCTCTCTTTACATATGAAATTAGGCTCCAAGAGATGTAAGAAGAAATGATGGTTTTAAAGAAAAAAAAGTATTTAAAGTGTAATAGCCCATTTCTACGCTTAAGGACTTAACTGTTAGATTGAGTCATATCATATGAGAATACACGAAATGCATCTCATTTGCATGCATTATATTCTCATAAACACATGAATCATGATTTAGAGACATTGCAAAGATAATTTATGCACTCAATTGACTTATTCTGGGATATGAAAATTTTTAAATGATTATGATGTGATTGTGTAATTGTGTATTGATCATGTCTTGAATTTTTGGTTTGATGGACTACAATTAGTAAATTGGAATTTATTGTTACAATTGGGTGATTGATGAAGTGATATGTACATCTAGTCTAGGAAAAATGTTAAATGGCAAGATAAATGGGTACTTGGGAACTTAGGTTGACTAGGCCTATAAGATAGTGACACATGTCATTAGTAATAGAGTGACACGTGGCTTGAATAAATGAGTGACAAATGGTGGTTTAATTGGGTGACAAATGACTTAGGAAATTATAAGACAAATGGACTAATTATGGAGTGACAATTGGTAGCTTATAAAAGGAGACATGTAGTATGGGTCTTTATTTGACAAGGGTTTGGACATTAATTATAAAGTGACAATTGGTAGCTTATAAAAGGAGACATATAGTGTGAGTCCTTGTTTGACAAGGGTTTGGACACACCCATGGCACACACACACATACAAAAGAAAGACCGTCTTTCTCTTGTTTTTATTACATGCCATCTTCTTCTTCCTTTTCATCACCGATTCACACATTCAACCTACATAACTTTGAGTTTTGCCTAAAATTCTACACCTCTCCACTTCAATATTCTATTTTCTTCTTCTTATTACTAAAATAATCTAACTTCCCCTTTGTTCTTGGAGTTATACTTACATGCTTTGAAGGCTAGGTTAACATATTGATTGAGGTGGAACTTGAGCTAAACAAGTAAGCAAAGTCTTGATCTTTATGGCATGTTATAATAGAAAGATTTTGATGATTGAATTGAGATGGCATACATGTAGGGTTGATGATGAATTATGCTAGAATTTGATGAATGAATTGGTTTTGTCTTGACGTATGAAATCGTAGGTTAGAGGCTATTCAATGGATGATTTTATGTTAGGATTTGAATTATAATGAAGGCAAATTTGTGCTAAAGAAAGCTGTTAGTGTAGTGTTCTTAAAATGGGAAAGAGCTAGGATTACATGTATGATAGTGAATGAAAGTTTGTGTTTGGTTTTTGATGCATAAAAGATAAATTGTTTATAAGTTACAAATTGAATGATTTTGAATTGGAATTAGAGATTAATTGACGAGGAATTGAAGTATCTTTAAAGTATAATTGAGGTATAATTGACGAACTATCACGAAGGTGTTGAAATTTGGAAGAAAAGTTGAAGGAAAATGTAGGTGGACTTTATGTTCACCCATCCCAAGATTGTGGTAGCTGCATAAGCTCCTTTCCACGATTGTGGGCAATGCATTGAAGTGAAAAACTTTCTGTTTTGTCTTTCCACGATCGTGGAAAGGTACCCCATGATTGTGGGATATGCTTTGAAATATGAAAAATTCTATTTTATGTGATTGGTGAACCAACTAAGGATAAGTTACTTTACCTTACTGTATTTGGACTTGATTGAGGCTTAAAATGAACCTAGATTGTTTTTGGATTAATGGGTTAAGGGTTTGATAAGTTTAGGTTGTTAATGGAGGTTATAACTTAAGGAATGGATTGTTTGAGATCAATGTAACTAAATTTGAAATTGTGAGTTGTTAAAGGAATGATGGTGTTCTTATGGATGCAAATATGATCCAAAGGATATAAGGGATGTGAAATAGGTATGATTGTATGAGAATTGGGAAATTGTGTTAATATATAATGTTAGGAAAGGATTGATAATTGTATGGATGAACTTAGAGTAGTCAAGTTTTGCTTATGACATAAACCTAATTGCGAATAAGTTATATGCAAGATATGATGTATAATGATCAAGACTTGTAAATAAGGATACATACTTGGGAAAATCAGTTGAGCATGCATTGAACATGACACTTATAAATTTGCATGACTGAATATTCATTTGATAGAACAATTTAGTAATGCGTGAAATATGTGTGTATCGCATGATATAGAAGCACAAATTGAGTTTCCACATCCAGACATTGCCAGACCGTTAAGGCAATAGCTAACTAGAGCATCCTGTGTATAAGTATTGGATTAAAGGCATTAAATGCCTTAGAAAATGCAAAAGAAAAGCTAATGTGAATAGTAAGGAAGTTACAATGTGAGAAGTTTCATGATCGAATCCTATAGTTTAAAGGGAGTGATATTGTGTTTTATACACTTATGTGATAGTGTATAAATATGAAATTTATGTTTAAGTAGTAATTTCACTGTATGACTTTTATGTATAAAGACTCGAGAGTTGTGAATCAAGGAGTTCATACTGAGGATTTTTGAAGGCAAGGGAGTACACACCTTCTTTTCAGGTGAGTTTGGGAATCTGTATTTCTCAAATAGGATTAGAACATCCTAAGACAAGCATGATGACTTGTATGTGAATTTTGAACTTAGGCAATGTATAGTGGAAATGAATTTTAAATGGATGCTAATATGCTTAGGTATTTAATAAATGACTTTGTTTTGAATAACTTTTTGCACTTAGAGTGCAACTGATATTTTCATTAAGTATTTTGAGAAACGATATTGCTTTCAACAAACCTTCAATTAAAATGTAATGGATAACGTCTTATTTTTTTGAAACTACATTTTTGAGCAACTTTGCACTTGGAGTGCAAAAGATGACTTTTATTGCATGAAATAATGTTTTGAAACTTTCATATACATAACTGAGTCATATATGCTATGTGTATGTCTTCTCTTTTAGCTTAGAGCCATGAAGAGGTTCCATTTTAGTAGCTGGACCGATAATTAAAGGCATAGTGCCTTATTTGATTTTTGTACATAATATTTCTATATGATTTTTTGTGATTGGTGAGGACACGATTGGCCAATTGTGTGTTAGGCACAACTGATTAAACGATCCCGTACTCTTAATATTGGTATATAAAAGTCGAGTTCTCGTATCGATACCTTTCTATAAGACTTGCGGGTAATTCCAAACCTAAGGTCTAGACACCGACGAGGTCATCACCTAGGGTCATGATGTTCTTGTCAATTGTAATCCGGACTCACCACGGATGAAAGTTGAGTCAACACTAGGAATCGGTTAGTATGCACATTAGTTTGGCTGACTAGTGGTGTCATACATAATTATTTTGGCTTATCCTGATATTTGTTTTCTGACAAGATTTAGTTTATACATATGGTGTTTTTATACTTTTATGTACTAGAACTGGAATCTATGTTCACCGGATGAGTGAATTAATAGACTAGACCTATATGGTTCCTAACCAGTATACATTGAGTCATAGGCTAGGCCTATATGTTTCTATATGTCATATGTTCATTTTATAGGTTATCTATATCGTCTTGGTGTGTATCGAATTCTATTTGCGATATATGTTTTTCCTGTTCACTAAGTAGATAATGTACTTACTCCCTCCGCCTTCTAACCATGCAAGTTAATTTAGTGTGCTTGAAGCTCTGAGTGGATCGTGTGATCTTTTGACATTTTTGAGGTATTACCGCACATGGGTAGTTTCTGTTTTATACTTTAGTTGCATAGTGGCTCATGAACTGTTTCACTGCTTTTATTAGATTAGTTATGTTGATATGCTTTATGACTTTATATCTTAACTGTTTTATAGTTTGTAAAAGATTTTATGTATGAACTTTTGGTACTATTGTTGAGATTGCTTTTGAATGGACATAAATTCCTGAAGTTGTGGTAAAATTTTTAATGTGAATATAGAAGTGTGTTTAAAAATGTTTGCAGGTATTTGATTGAGTTTTGAGATTTTTAAAATTATACTGCACAAATTTTTCAACAAAAAATGGGAGAGATGTTTAGTTAGCCTTACATAGTCAGATTAAGGATACCATAAGTGTCCTTAACTTGGTTATGCGGCAGTTGTCATGGACCCGATGTGGTACCGGGTTGTGACACATACTGTGAGTCAACTTAGATGTGTAAACCCAATTATATGTGTGTTTTTGTTTGAATTATATGTGTAGTGAGTCAAATTAAATGTTTTCTCACTATATTTGAATTGTTTAATTAACTTTCAAATATTGAACTGTTACTGATATGATTGTGACATTGATAAATTTCAAACATTGATGGTTTGAGGAGTTCGATATTTGAGACTGTATTAGGAGTGCTTTATAATTGTATGTGAACATGGGAAAATGTGTACTTAGTCAAGTGATTAATAGGGACTTAGATATGATGAAAGTGATAAATGATGTGCACACTGAATGAAAGTTATTGATAGCATAAATATGTGATTTGATGCATTTTATTACATTGTTATGCATGACTAGATAAAGGAGTTATAACTGGAGTGACCCAAGTGAAAAGGAGCTTAAAGCTAAAAAATGTGCATAAAGAGCCACAAGCTCAGTTATCAATGAGTCCAAGATCTATAATGGGTACAGGATAGTATATAAAATGAGCTTGGTATCCTCAACAGATACGGGATAGTAAATAGGCACTCTGTCACAACAAAGTAAAAATAAAAGTGGAGTCACATGTGCATTTTGCATATATAAATTGACATGTATCATATGAATGATTTGATTATTCTGAAATGATAATATGAAATGTTTGTATTCATGTTGAGCTTGTTAAAATGTGATGACTATACAATATTGGAATAATGTGATATACTTGTTGAAGTCAGTTATATACTTGTGATGTTTGTGTCTAACTTAAGTGAGCACATCGATGATGGTTCACTTACTGAGTTCACAAACTCATCAAAATTGCAACGTTAGTTTTCAAGTATAAGGGAGACCTAGCTCTTAAGGTGATAGAGTAAGAGTATAATGCCTACTTTTTGGGGACAAAATGGCTCAAAGGTCTGGTCAGCTAATGTGTGAGGAGTTTAGTTTAGAAAGTTTTTAGTTAGCACTTCATCTTATGTTAGCTATTATATATATAGAGTAGTAAATTCTCAGATGTTTTTGTTATTAAAATATTTATGGATTATGAAATGTAATGTAATGCTACAATGTAAGTTATGTTTGTGAATGAAATGGGAAACGTTGATCTTTGAGATACTTTGTGATATGGGTGATGCTACAATAAGATAATACGATTGCTATAATATGCCATTTTCATAGGGTATGTTCTTGAATGTCCTTTGGATGTTCGAGCATATATTGTATCGTAGTGGCGTGTTACACAAAGCCTTAAAGGAAGAATCAAATGAAGAGGAAGAGACATCAACTAGTAAAAAAGATGAAGAAGACATTGCCTTAATCACCTAAAAAATCAAGAAATTCTGAATAAGGAAGAACTCTTTAAATGGAAAAGTCTTTAAAGGTGTTAAGATAGATTTAAGGAAAAAAAATCAAGCAGTATTGTTTGGTTTGAATGTCAGAAACATGGACACACAAAGTCTTAATGCCCTCTTCTTAAAGAAAGAAACAAATATAAGATAAATGAGAAGAAAAATAAGGCATTTAATGCCTCCACTTAAGACAAAATAAGTGGTTTTTGAAATTGAGCATTTGGAGGAAGATATAGTTCATATGTGTTTCATGGCCAAAGATCATGATAGGGTACTCTTTAACTCTAAATCTTTTGATAAAGACAGTGACGTTGATTTGACAGTGATGAACTAGTTAAGAGCCTTAAAATTATGAGTATGAAAAAGAAAAAAACTACCTTTAGCACTTAAAAAGGTTCAAAAGAATATAGATGAATGCATGAGTGAGAATAAAAAGAAAATAGTGAATTGCATAATATCGAGGTATCTAAGAGCATGACCATTATTGATAATCATTACTTAGATGCATTAAGTATGAGAATGAAGCACTAAAAAAGGACGTTAGTATCCTCAAGGAATCATTATCTAAGTTTATAAAGGGAAGTAATAATCTTGAAAACATGTTAAGAGCTCAAAAGAGTTCAAATAATAAGCTTAAAATTAAATATAGCTATTGGAGTGTTTCTAGCACTAAAACTATTTTTTTCAAAGGAACGAATTTATGGGGTGAAGAAATAATGCCCGTGTTTTAACTAAGGGAGGTTCAAACTGATGTTTTGATGATAATAAAGAATAATTACTACTAATTTGTTAATTATTTGGACGAAAAGCAATATAAGAACAAAATGAAGTCATAAACTCAATAAAAAAGCTTACAAAGTTGATAAAGAGAAGTTAGAGTTTACAATTATCCAAATAAAGATCAAACCTAGAATAAAAGAATATCAAGACTTATCAAGGTCATTATTTAGTTTGTAATATTAATTTGTATCATCCCGTTACCCATGTTAAGGTAAAAACAGTAAATGAGAGAAATTGTTGAGAAATTAGGAAACACATTTCATGCTTATGCATAATATATCATACACATACATATGAATAGTGAATTTGTTGCATATGAAAATAATTGTACATGCATTCATGAATAATTCTGGAAATAATGGGATTGATTTATGTATTTTTGAGAATTATAAATGCTTTTACATTGGAAATTTTATGGGTTAGTGAAATTGTAATATTTTTGAATTTTCGTGATTTTAGGATTTATTTTTAGAAATTATAGAGAATTATGGAAATGTATGGAAAGTAGAAATAGAAATAAAATGATATCGGAGAATTTACAAATGATTTTTGAAATTTTCGAATGACTTAGAATTTGTAAGAAGTTGATATTGAAAATATTGGAGATAATTGTAATGAAATGATGAAAGTTATGGGAGCTAGTTCAAAGAGAACTAGTTAGTTTGGGAAATTAGCTAAGGGTGTAAGAAGTGGGCAAGTGTCCATGTTTAAAGTTAATTTTCTTAACCTTGGAAAGACCAAGTGTTGTATCCTTATTTTCATCTTTCTCGAAGCTTCTTCCTTAAGATCCTCCCTAATACAGAATTTTTCATCAAATACTTTCCAAGAGCTTTCTTTGTTTTTCCATATTCCACACCACTTCCCTACTGCTATTTGTTCTTCTGCTTAAGAAAAACCAGAAGTGGGTCAATGTTCACAGTGGATACATATATTTGCATGGAGTTAGGGCTTGAAGATAATTGAAGATTTTGGAGTTTTTCACAAGTAAGTAGTGAATAATTCCTTTGGATTTATGGAGTTATAAAATGATTTCAATGAATTATTGTCATTCCATGATCATGTTATTTACATGTATATATTCGTGAACACTGTGTAAATTGGATAAAAATTATGGATATAGTGTTATTTAGTTTTTGATGGATTGTTAGTGGTTAGATGTTGTAGAAATGAGTTTTGGAGTTGAAATAGCAACAAAATGATGTATAAGATCAGTGTAGAGAATTATAGTATGAAAAGGTGATATGCAGATACATGCTCTATTTTCTTTTTCTTCACTGTGCATGAATATATATATGTGTGTGTGTGTGTGTGTGTGTGTGTGTGTATGTGTATGTGTTTATGTGGGTAAGTGAAAGCTTTAAGGATGATCA
>JANZLD010000008.1:59004306-59019207 GCA_026413575.1 Erythroxylum carthagenense | reverse complement strand
CCGACGCTCAAGTCAGTCTTTTGGTGAAGGTGAAGTCGATGAGTGCAGAGAAAAAACTAGGTTATGATTTTGTACCTCAATTATGGGAGAATTATACCTTATATATGGTTTTACAGTTAGGTTTAGGTCTTTACGTGTTTGTATGGGAGATTTCCTTCTACGGATGGGCCAAGGAAGGCATGGGCTGGACTTAGGTTTGGCCTAGGCATAAAAATGATCTCTGAAGAATGGACCAATCGGCCCATGGGTCGTTTTGACTGGATCCGAGCCCAACACGGCCGACCCGACCAGCGGGTATTTCACTTTTCCACCAAATATCTAGAGTTTCAAACAAGCCAATGTTTAAATATGTCTTTCTTATGTTCATTTTTCTTCAAAATAAGACCACACCTTGAATGCTATAAAAGGCATAGTTAATATCTTCTAAGTTTTCACAAAAACAACATTTAGATACCATTGAGAATCCCAGTTGTTTGAGCGTTTCTTGCAAGGGGAGCAATCCACTTATCATTCGCCATACAAAAATATAGATCTTCAGTGGTATTCTGGCATTCAAAATGTAGTGTAATTGATGCTTTTGTTTAGACCTCAGTTTGATCTGCTCGTGAGTTAACTTGAAAGTGAAAACTCCAAAGGAAGTTGGCATCCATATAAGGTGATCTCATCCATCATCAAACATTGGTTGGAATGTTGTTAAATGTTCAACAATTTCGGAAGGCAGCAAATGTTGTACATTACTGAGATTAATGTCAACATTGATGAGGAAGTCTTTTAAACTAAAAGCATAAGGCGAATCATTGTATCCTTTATAATATAAGTGCAACATACCTTTCCCAATGCTAGCTTTTCTATATTCCCTGTTGTTGAGCTTTTAAAGTTTTGCCTAGAGAGAATTGCCTTGATGTAGCTTCCACCATAACTTACAAGCTGCCATGGGATCCAAATTAGCTAATCAAGAAAAAACCAGACCATTTTAGTCTTTTGTAAGAGTAAGACTCCTCCAATTTTGCCGATATCTCTTGTTCCCTTCTTCCATTTGTCCCCAAAAAAATCTTGCAAATCGTTATTCGATTTGGTGAATGACTGTTTCTGGAAACTAGAAAGCAGATAGTTCATATAATGGAAGTGCAGGTAAGACATGTTTAATGAGAATCGTTCTACTAGTTGGAGAAAGAAGCTTTTGATACAAAGCAGTTAATCTTGAATCAATTTTATCGATTATGTGCTAGAAGTATGATAATTTTGGTTAGCCTTTAAACAACATGCATCCCAAGTATTTGAAGGGCGACTGATCCCTTTAAATTTTAGTAATGGCTGTAAGTAAATGGGACTATGATTGACTTATATGCGATGAAGTTGAGTTATATGCTTTGAAGCTACATAAAAGCTTTTAGCTATGTTGATTTTTTTCCCACTTACTTCCTCATTTGTGTGCAGAAAGTTCATCAAAACAGTATCTTCGATGCCCTTCGGTGAATAGAATTATGTCATCTGCAAAGCTTAAATGAGTGACAAGATGGCAATCTCCTGGCTATGCACAAGTCTCTATCTTACCTTTTTCAGCCAAAACATTCAAATCAGGTCTATATACCCACTTTTTCTAAAACTTAAAACTACCTATTTTATGCTATGGCGCTAGCCGATTAAATGCATAAAGCAGAGGACTATGGTCAGAGGTAGCCCTGCTTAGAATTTGCACTTTCCTATTTGATAATCTTGTGATCTATGGCATGTTGCATAAAATACGATCAAGTCGCTTCCATTCACGTCCTTATGGTCTAGTTCCCATCCAGGTGTGTAAAGATCCTTCAATTGGAAGATCATAAGCAACTACTGTATGAAGGAAGTGTTTGAAATCATCCATGGTTCCTTGGTGTGCAGTTCCCTCTATGTTCCTCAATATTAGATATAACATTAAAGTCGCCACCGTACGTCTACAATTTATCATTCAGATCCTCTGCAATTCTTTCCAAGGATGACCAAAGGGTTATTCTATCTCTTCCACTACATTTGGCATATATCGCCGAGATATCTAAAGACTCCAATGATGTCTTATTGATCAACTCAATATGGATAAATTGTTCATGATTCTGGATGATCTTAGCAATATAAGAAGACTTCCACGTAACCCAAAATTTATTATTAACATTGAAGATAAGCATCATGACAGCCTAAAGAAACTTTTAAGGAATTCAACTTTTCAGGGGGGAGCCATTAGCTCAATAATGGCAATAAAAGAGGGATGATGAAGCTTTTGTAAATTTTTGAGTCGATGTAGTGATTGTAGTGAGCCTGCTCCTCTATTGTTCCAAAATAACATCGTCGTTTGTGTCATTTAGAGTAGCTAATTGGGTGGGAGCAATCGACCTTGTCAAAATGGTCCAGGGCATGTCAAAATATAATTTTTCCAAGGCCTACTCTTTCTGGATTCCTTTGTTGTGTTTTTAGATATCTTATCTTCATACTCACTACTAAATTTTTTGAAAATTTGGATCAGCTCATCCTTTCGAATGTTCTGAAGTACTTATTGATCGGTATCAGAAACATTTCTTTTATTGGGTTAGACTTTTGTCGTTGTGCACTAGACAAAATAGGTAGTCATGTGTCAAACACAGATGTTGATTCCGATCTATTGCCTGAAGTTTTGGTAATATATCATTCTCTATTTCATCTTCCTGAGTGACATGCTTGTCAACCACACAATCATTGATCACATCAGCCTCAAGCTTTTTTTTTCAATTAAATCATCGCCTGTTAACTTTGTCTCAAGCTACTGATTTTCAACTAAGGGGATTTGCTCCTGTAAAATTCCAGACTTCAGATTTTCAACAAAGGGATCATGTGTCTTCTGAATCATTAGCGTTATCAGGTAACATGGCGAGAGCTAAGTAATCTTACTGTTGTTTTGATACCCTGAGACACAAAGAATTTGTGAATTATATCCGATCCTAGTTGTCCCTGGGAAAATTTGCCAATAAGCGCATAATGGAATGGGATGGACATATTTTCTACAACTGGTTTTGGAAATATGATCAATGGTTCACCACGATGTATGGTGATTTAGGGTTATTGCATGACAAAATTGTTCGTTGAGGACACTACAGCTGACAATGACGTGAGTATTTGAAGGAAAGAGTGTCAGCCATGGTTAAGCAATCATGGTGGCACGACTAGGTTTTCTCTTTTGTGACTTATCCTATTTTCTTATAATTTATGTTTATACATTCCAAAACCCAAAACAATTCACTCTTCTTCTTGAAAAACATAGTCTCCCATTATAGTAAAATCTCATTAGATTGCATCAAATTAAAAAATTGTCATCCTTGAATTTCATATTTGGTGTTTTCAAAATTTTTCTTAATTAAGAATTATTTTTTAAATTAATGCTTTCATAGTTAAATTGTAAAAGTAATTAAGTTTGATTCCCTTTCAACTATATCAATTCATTTTTAATTTTATTCAATTTTAGCATTTGGGTACTTTCTCATGTCTCTATTTTGGAAATTTTGGGATTCAAAATTATACATTCTTTTATAAAATATTTGATGGAAGTAGAAATTTTGCTTTTATTTGTTACAATTCTAACTTTTAATTTTGTAAAAAAATTGCTCTTGATACTTTAATTGAGTCTTCCAACTTAGGCACAATATTGAAATTGGGGATTTTTCAAATTAGAAAAAACTAGGAATGCTTCTATCAAAATTGACCTTTTGTTTGAACTCTTTAGATATTCAGTAGCATTCTCTAGTCAGAAAGTTTGCCATTCTTGTTTAAATTTGTCTTTTTAATCAGGTTAGCTTTATGCATGACATTTTATATTATGTATTATTAGTTTTTTTTGCAGCAATGGTTAATGTATTGGTTGACTAATATACCATATTGGTTGACTAATATGCCTATTAGCTGACTAGTGTTCCAACATCTAGTAAATATGGTTACTTTAATGCATACTAGTAGACCAGTGTACTATATTCATCAACTAGGTCTCTGTAGATAGTCATTGTAATGACTAGTCCTTGGCTTTAACTACTAGTAGGGTCCTAAAACACTATAAATGGATGTTTTCTCATTAGTTGTAACATCAAGAAGGTTTTAGGTGTCTTATAAACACATTTCAAATTGTTTTTGACCATTTAAGCATTATTATCTCATATTTGTATAAGTGAGTCATTGTGGAGTTATCAAGTGATAAAGTGAGGAACTTTAAGTTTTAATATTTTGTTTAGAGAATATATTATTGTACTTAGGGGTGATCTAAGTGAAATTAAGGTTCCTCTTCGCCTTAGAAGAATATTGTAAGAAGGGCTCCTCTTTACCAAAAAAATATTGTACAAAGGTTACTCTTTACCTTGAAAGAAGAATTAAAGTGAAATTCCAAGAAGAGTCTTGAGAGTAGAAGTGGGTAAGAGTTGTTTCCAAATCACTACAAATTGGCTTGCATTCTCTCTTCTCTATCATTTCTAAATTAGTGCTTAGTTGTTTGATTAGTTTATATTAAACAAATTCCTTATCCTTATTTAAATTTATTGTTGTTAATTGATTAGTTTGATTAGAAATTTTGTTGAATTTTATAAACAATCAATTCACCTCCTCTTGGGTTCCGTTAAGGACTAACAACCTAGAATGAAAAATGAGTATGAAGCATCTATATCTAAGCATACACATAAAACATATGCATATAACACGTCCAATAGGGCTCACCCTAAGAGCAAACCTCATGGTTTAATGTATGACTCATAATTTAGGTCTAGAATTGAACACTTCCAAGTAAAGAATAGGCATAACCCCTATATAAGCACATATAATAGTATACAATTTCACTTATACTCCATTAGGCTTCATACTAAGCATAAGGTCATAACACATGTTTACACTCATAATAAGCATTAATATAATTAAATAAACATTCCTCATTCATATAGTTATGATATTTCTCTTTATCACCCAAAAAGAGCATTCAATTCATTTATTTAGAAGAGAAATCTCCATCACTTATATACACATAAAAGAATAATGAATGCATGCATATACTAAAATTATAAGGTTCATCATTATACCACCACCCCACATTACTCATATGACATGGTATTACACTTTTGTGGTAAATATAGGCATACTAATACATTTTATTTAAAAAATAAAGGCTAATAAGTAAACCTTAAAGGAAGTGGGTTAAAAAAAAAAAGAGAGACTAACAATCAAATACCAATGATCATTTGGGTATCTAAAACAAATTAATTGTATTCTTTTGTTAGTTGTTAAGAAAAAGAGGAACAAATGGTACATGGATAGTGGATTCTTTAAAAGTATGACTAGCAATGAATTCCAGTTTTTAACTCTTAGAGACAATGATGATGGATTTGTCATATTTGTAAACAATGCCAAGGGTAAGATAATTGGAAAAGTTAGTAAGGCAGATCACACTATTATTGATAATATGCTTTTAATTGATGGACCAATGCTTAACTTGTTAAGCATAAGCTAACTATGTGACAAAGGCTATAAAGTATAGGGAGATCATTAATTGTATATAGAATAATTGAAATGGGCATTGCTTTTTTTTTTCTTTTGGGGAATGATTAAGTTTTCATTACCAAAAATTCATTATGTACACGCTAAAGTTTTAGGAAAAAAATTTAGTCCGAATAAACTGGACCATCACAACTTAACCTAGGGAGAGATGCAAATGCCATCAGTAGCTATTAATATAATAACTTTTAGAAAGTGCTTATAATCCAACTTTATCATATGGAAGCATTCATATAATACAATCTATGGTAGAAAAATCAAATCAATTAACAAGGATAACAATTATTAGTAGCTAGTACTAGACCGCATCCTTGAGACCAAGTACTCTTTTGATGAGCAAGCTACACTATTTCTTTTACCACCCGCTGATAGTATTTGCTTTTACTTTGAAAATTTTAAAAGTTCCTCTCTTACCAAATCGTATAAACAACAGCTGCAAACACATAGTAAAGGATTTGAACTTACATTATTATGCTTTTATCTATTTGACACACATTTAAGGATTTGAACACACGGTTCATCCTATTAACAACTTGCTTTTCTTTGTATTCCAAGCCAAGCAAGAAGATGTTACCATAATATTGTAGAGAATTCGCACTTAAAGAAAAATGGTTAATAGTTTTAGCATTACCTAAATTGTAGAATGTGCAATCCTCAAATATTTTGCTAATCCATCTCTTTAAATTTGTTGCTATAGGAAGGCTATTATTCAATGCTAACCTTATAATAAATCTATGCTTGGCTAGATAACATTGCAGTTTTAGGGAAAAGAGAAGGAAATATATAATTGATAATTAATCTAACCAAAATATGAACTGCCTAATGTTTATTAGCGAAGATGCAAGGACTTGACATAAGAGGCTTAGACAAGCAAGCATGGACCTCATCTCTAATTTCAAATGTAAACAACTTGTCAACAGACTTCCGAGGGTTAAATTTCATAAAGACAAGATTTATGGATCTTGTCAAGTTAGAAAATAAACCAAAAGCTCGTTCAAGAGCAAAAAGTTCGTAATTTTGAATAGACTTTGAAATTTCTTTAAATTGATTTGTTTAGGCTAATTATAATTGCAAGTTTAGGTGGTAAATTTTAAGCTTTTAATATAATTGATGACTAATAGATTTACATGAGTCTTATTCTTAGCTAACAAAGATGAATAATATTCAGAAAATTTCAAATTTGTAAAGAGGATTTAAAATGAAAAGGAGCTTTCTATTACATACATTTGGAATGACCATGGTAGAGAGTTTAAATATGAAAGGTTTGAAGCCTTTTATGAAGACGATAGGACATTATAAGAAATAGCTAGGACTATGATAAATATTATACTTTGTCTAAGTGCTTTTGGGTGGAGGTCGTAGTTGTCACATGTCCCATTTTAAATAGGGTCTATATAAGGCCAACTTAAGATAAAACTCTTTGTAAGCTTTGGCTTGTGAAGAAACCAAAAATTAGTTACTTCCAAGGTTTTAGTTGTATATGCTACATTTTGAATATAACTTAGGGAAGTTTCATTCCCAAGTGGATCAAGGGATTTTTCTTATTTTTTCGTTAAGAAGCACAGTATATAAAGTGTTTAAAATCATTATTATTGAAGAGTCTATGCATGTTGTCTTTGATGAATCAAAACCTCTTGTATCCAAAAAATATCTTGAAGATAAGGATGTAGGTATAAATAAGGAATTAAAGAAATTATCCCTTGAACAAAATAAGAGCAATCACTAATGCACCTCATATAAACACTTTATTTAACCATATGAGGGAGATAACAATGATGAGGAGCTTTCAAGAGATTGGAAAAAAAGAATCATCATTTAGATTAAATTATAGGTAATATTTAACTAAGGATAACCAATAGATTTCATCTTAGAGGCTTATCTCATCTTGATTCATTCCTTAAATTGAACCGAAGACTATGAAAGAAGCTTTTAATGATAAAAGTTAGGGCTTGCTATGAATGAGGAGTTTAACCAATTTGAGAGAAGTAACGTGTAGACTTTAGGAACTAGACATAGAGATCACCAAATATTAAGAATCAAGTGGGTTTCTAGAAACAAATTAGATGAATCGGGTACCATTATAACAAATAAAGCTAGATTGGTGGCAAACAAGTATAATCAAGTGGAGGTATAGACTTAAAGCAAATCATGATGCATCTAACCATGTTTACAAACTTTCTAAAACCTTGCATAGTTTGAAAAAAAAATCTTAAAGCTTAGTATGATCAGTTAATTAAGAAAAGTACACTAGATAATTACTTAAACATTTTAAAATGCATTAAGCTAAACTAATAGGGAAACCTATAAACATCATAATAAACTTGAACAAGAATAAAGTGCCCAAGTTAGTTGATGTAAATCTCTATTAATGTATGATTGGTAGTTTGTTTTAGCTTATTGTAAATAGGCCTAATAATATTTTTAATGTACCATTTAATCAGTACTTTAAGCATATTTTTTTGACTTAATTAGTTATTCAAATGCAAATTATATCATTAGTCTTTTGGATCGAAAAAGTACATCCAATATTTGTCAATTATTAAAAAATGCATTAATATCTTAGTTTAGTTAGAAAAAATTTCGATTTCCCAATCAACTACAAAAGCTTAATAGATGGCAACTTATAACTATTGTGCACAAATTATATAACTTAGGTGATAACTTAGAGACTATGAAATGGATCTTACAAAGATACTAATTAGTTATGATAATAATAATTCCATTTGTCTCGTAAAAAACCTCATTCAACACTCTAACACATGTAAATTAAATATCATTTCATTATTGATCATATGAAACATG
Source organism: Erythroxylum carthagenense (assembly GCA_026413575.1). Classification (NCBI taxonomy): domain Eukaryota; kingdom Viridiplantae; phylum Streptophyta; class Magnoliopsida; order Malpighiales; family Erythroxylaceae; genus Erythroxylum; species Erythroxylum carthagenense. The sequence goes on along the minus strand of JANZLD010000008.1, from coordinate 59,010,876 downwards.
TAAATTAAATATCATTTCATTATAGATCATACAAAAATGGTAATATTAAGTTTGAATTCATGGTCACACAATATCAATTAACTGATAATTTTACTAAACCTCTGAATAAGGATATATTTTGCATAATTAGAAAAGAATTGAACATGATTGATCAAAACTCTTTGTGATGAATCTCTCCTTTATTTTTTTTATTATTAACTTAGAGTAATTTTTTTCATGATACTTATATGATTTTAAAATTGGACTTCAAACTATTAATATATACTGGTTGACTACTGTTCTCATAAATCATCTTTTATGTCTTTCTAGTGAGACTTTAAGGAGTCTGATCGCTCCTTTGGTTGATTACTTACTCACGTTAGTCAACCAATGTTTCTTAATGGTTAACTGATTTCCCCTCTTCTAAAAACTTTCTTCATTCCCGTGAGTTTATAGCCTAGTTGGTTGATAAGTATGGTTGACCACATATAAACAATAGTTGACTAGTGAAGCTGTGTGGTCAACCAATCTTCATGTTTTAAGGTCTTCCTCATATTTTCTTTTATTTTCTATATTGTTTGTTTATTTCTTCTAAAATCCTAGACAACACATTCTTTTGTTTGGAAAACATTATCCCCTATTTTATATGAATCTAGTTAGATTGCACCAAATTAAAATATTGCCATTCTTAAGTCTCAAATTTGGAGAATTTCATAATTTTTCCTAATTAATAATCAACTTTTTAAATTGATTTTTCATATTTAAATTATAAAAGGAGTTAAGAATGTTTTCCTTTTAATTATCGACATATCTTTGATTTTGTTCAATTTGACATTTTAGGAACTTTTATCACTATTTTTGAAATTGTTTGTACTTTATGTGGTGTTTTAAGCTTAAGTAAATATATTCTATATTTAAGTTATTTTATCGAAATGCATGGATATTTCATGGATATTGAATATTTTTTTCTTGATATTGAATACGACTTATGTATGAATTAAAGGGGAGTTAATCTCTATCTTGATTATATACTTAATTATTACTCTCTAATATCACAAATATTTTATCATCATTGAAAAGGAGAAGATTGTTTAACTAAGGATGGTTCCCATCAATATTTTTATGATAAAAAAATAAAATTAATACTAATAAAGTTACTATTATGATGAGAAGCAATATAAGAAAAAAGATATAGCCATAAATTCAAGAAGATAGTTCATTAAGTTGATAAAGAAAAGATGAAGTTTGCAACTATTGAAGAGAAGATCAAGTTAAGAACAAAAGAGATCAAAGCACATCAAGGTAATTGTATATTTTGCAATGTTAATTGAAATCTCATTTAGTCCATATAATTATCTTAAATGCTTACTATACCTAAACATTTAATATCATTTCATTGCATGAGTTTTTTTATTCATTAAGAGGTACTAAAGCCTTTTTTAAAAAAATAAAATCCTCTTGATCTTTCAAACACTCTTTTGGGAGATATTTTGAATGATTTTAAATTATAATTGTAGAAAACAAATCAATTTTAAAAATTTGAAATTGTAAAAAATTATTTTTAAGGGCATTGTTCAACCAGCATAGGCTAGTTGTCGACTAATGAAAGTTAAATGTATAACAGTGAGTTTATTGATACATTGGTCAACTAATATGGTGATGTGGTTGACCAATGTTTTAACTTAACAAAAACTATGAGTTATAATATCTTACAAATGTAGTGATCCAAATTTTTGTTAAATTACTCATAATGGACCAATAAGGAGGAAAGCCTATAAAAGTATAAGTTGAGATTAAGAAAACTTAAGTTCATTTCTCTCTTAAACTCTTATCCCTATAAGTTACTATTCACTCCCAACTTCCGACACTCATGCCTTCACTATCCAACCACCATTTCCATTGACCTAGGGCTCTATGAAAAGCTCTCGGGATGTTATAAAAACCCCTAAACTTGTTTCTTCAAAAACGACCTAAATTTGGAGGAATCACAACTGGAATTTCAATTCATTTAGGTAAGTCACCGAGCTCCTATTTTTAGTCATTTTTAGGTGAAAATAACACCACTATCATGTCCAACAGCCCTAAAAAAGTAGGAAGAGAGGGAAATCCGACATTAATCGCCCTATTTGGCCAGTGAACGCAAATGGGTCACTTTTGAACTTTAAACCTTCGATTCTCACAAATCAGGAAAAGTATCGACATGAGACTAGTGCCATTGGATTCTTGGAGGCGAGCTTGCCATTTCTGGGTGGTGGTGAAGGTCACCCCCCCCTCCAGTGTCGACATGTGTACCCTACACTCCGGTGATGGTAGTGATTTTCCAACCAGCCCAGAAATGATAAAAAATAATTTTAAAATTTTCCAAATATTATGTGGATCAATTTTTATAAAAAGTAAAATATTGAAATTATTAATGTTTTGTGAGATAAAAATTTAAAAAAGGTTATGTTCTTATAAAAATGCATGAAATTGATTAAATGAAGTTGTTTTTTATTAGAATTGAGAATATCTTAATGTATTGAGTATAAATGACAATGTATGGGTTAGAAATTGGTATACTTAAATTATGATTGGATTTATTATGAATTTTTGGATTTAAATGTGGACTCGATTAGGCATGGACATGTAGTTTGGATGTTGAAATTGATTTGTGATTATTGGTGGTTATTAAAGTGTCTTTTCATTGCACGAATGACCTTTCTTTCAAAAGGGAGATATTTATTTTACAAGGGAAACTCTATCGAATTTTGAGTAGGCTCCTCGTAAAACGTGGCATTGTCATTTTTAAATAGAAAATTAAGCACCTTAATATTGAGTTATGGTCTTATTCTTTAGGTGTCTAAAATTGGTTTAGGTTTTAAATGCTAATAATCATTCCTACTTTTCTTTCTATATAACAATTAGGAGCAGAACCCTCCACTTTGAGACACTTGGTTTGGCATGAAGGAGCGCATTCTACCTATGAGTTAATGTTCATGGTTATAAATCTGCATCAGAATTTCATATTCATCATGGAAATCACTATCATTATCATATGCATGCATGACATTCATACATATGGATTGACCATATATACGTATTTTGTTGTGCAATGTTGCGCTTTTTTGATGTGTCATGATATAGAGGATTCTTATAGTATGAGTTACCTAGCGAGTGTCACTAGGCTATGCAAATAGTGAGTCACTAGTCAAGGATAGATTTTTGTTAGTGTTAGGTATATAGTGAGGTTGTTATGGTTTGATTGAGTGTGACTCTCGGACGACAGTTCACTACATTAGACCAAGTGATCTGTATGGAATACGAGAGTCCCTATGGCTATAATATGTGGGGAAGAGGTATGTTGTAAGGTCAGTCGTCAATCATCCACTATTAATTGTGATTTGTGATTATGATGATTATGTGACATGATATTGGTATGAAAAATGCATTTATGTTTGTGAACAAAAAGATTATGTTATGAAATTGCATTTATGGATATAATACATTATAAATATATATGTATCATTTGAAATCCTTAGGAATGTATAACATAACCATAGTATTAATTCACTCAATAAAGTCTGACTCCCCTCAACTATTTTTCAAGATCTTCTTTTTAGATCTCTTTTAATAGGGTACTTAGTCGATCTTTTTCCTCTCCAACAATTTGATGTATGATTGATAGTGACCTTTGAATCTAGAGTCACAGTAGTCTTGTTTGTGTTAGATTTTCCCTTGTATTAACTATCTCAATATTATAGCAAATTGAGGATTGTATATTGTTAGAACTGTTTGATTATTACAATTATGAGTTTGATCATTTTGAAATTTTATCTTTATTATAGATATAGTGATTTGACGATATTTTGGGCTTGTTAAAGGTTTAGTAAACCTTGAGTTTATTGCTCCTTTGGTGCTGGTCACGGTCCAAGGTTAAGGTTGTGACTCTTTCTGACTCCATCCCTTTTATTATCTTGTTAATTCATTTTTAAAAAATTACCCATATAGTTTTATTGGAGGTGAAACTATCAAGAACAAAAATTTCAAGTATAATTATATAAAGTCAAGAAGTTTGGATACAGCTAATCCCCTTATAGGTGACCTAATAATTTTTTTCTTGAATTTTTCATTCACACTTTATAAGATTAATCAATTAGAGTTATATGCTACTTATACTTGTCCAATAACCCATACAACTAGAATACAATGAGTCATACATCTATTATGAATATATGGCTTCTTAATTGATGAATTGATCCTCGAGTGGGCTTTTTATACTATAACCTAAGTCCTATCAAATATCCCTATTCTTCTTTGATCTTGTTTACTTTACCATATCATAATCATATTTAATTTTTTTACTAAAAGACAATAGTCACCGTTGAATACATTTTTTTTTATGTGATTTACCAATCAAAAAGATCTTCCAATATTTTAAATTTTCTTAAATTGAATTTGATTTTTTCTAGAATTGTATCATAAGATCACATCATATATGGTTCTTCAATAGCCCTTTTAAGGATACATTAATATAATTCTCAAGAATTAAATGTAAGCAATGAGGGTATACAAGTATCTCTTTTTGTAAGGAAGAAATTATATAGGCGGTTTGGAATTGTTGTTGTGGATTTATGAAATTGTAAAAGCATACTAATGAGTGAATGAAGAGACTATACTTCTTTAAGGCAGCTATATACAACCTGCGCCAAATATTGACTAGAAAATTTAGATTGATAATTCATACCTTTTCTCAACTACTCACAAGATTTTTGCATGAGAAAGGATATAAAATGTAACTTCCATTTGTTGCAATTAAACCTTAGATCACAGAAAAGTAAAGGTCAAAAAAAATTTTCAAAGTAAGCTACCACTTTAAGTCTAGAAAATTGTTACCGTACACAAAAGATCCAAATGCTTCACTAGTTATAAAGTGTTATGGGGAAGTTATTTTCTTTCCAATAAAATTTTCATAATTTCTTCTAGAAAATATATCTATTTACGTGCAAAAAAAGGAAAAATATTATTAACATTTATACATAATGTGAAGTTGAATTAAAAAAAGAAAAGGCAATCCTACCAATATTTTCGAAAATCATTTTCTAATTCACATGTCAAATAAGATTCATTTCCTTGTTCACGTATCTTGATTAATCTAATTGTAATAAGATTAGTGAATATTATTATATATGAACACCTTGTTTGAGAATGAACAAACTGTAACGAAATCTGTTGGGAATAAATTACAAGCATAATGGAATAATTTTTACAATTTCCTTAGCTGATCATTTTAGTATGATAATTGAAATAACAATTAGGAAGTTAAAAGGTAAGAAATAACTATGATTTAAGTTCCTTCAAAATATGTTCAATGATCTAACCTCTAACAATATCTAAAGATTAAAAGAAGATAACTTTGACAATTTTAGAAAGGGTTAGATAGGGAGTGCTAGCTCCCTTAGTGTCTTTTAATTTATATAAAGAAAGACTAGGGTTATAGTATTTTAATTAAAAGAAAACTCTGATTTTATAATTAGAACTTAATAAAATCAAATATCTATTTGATTATTAAAATTTTTAAACGTTATAATTAACTTAAAATTAATTTAAATTAATATGTATGACTCATTAGGAACCTAATATGATAGTAATAATTATATATGGTAATTCCAATTCATAATTAGTATTGGATAAATTAAATCTTTTTAAATTATCGTTAGCTATAATCAAATAATTTATTATCTTAATCAAAATTGACATATAGCAACATGTCATGACCATCCAAATATTAAGAATATTAAAGTGATTTGATTTAACATATCCATACATAATTATAATTTATGATTTCATATTTATGTCATAAGATGTTCCAATTAGTTAAAGTTAGAAATTGGTGTCTCCTTTATATAAAATCAAATATTTTCTTTCTTATTAATTAGTAATAAACTTATAATTGATATTTAAATAAACCTTTTTGAAGCTCAATTCACTCTAATTAGAGGATTCTCAAATTATTACTAACTATGAAGAGTGGAACATTTTGACTAATTATTTTAGGATAAAAAATCATGAATTGACTTTCTCAATCCATATACTTCATATTTATCTAAGTACTATAGATTAGTAAGTTATAAGTAATATTAAAAATATAGTAATTTTAATCTAAGACACTTTGGTAGTCTCAAGTATAAGAATTAATTATATAACTATCATAATTAGGACATTAATTGACACATAGGTATTCAAAATCCTCACTATTAGGATAAATTAGTAAATTTATTCATCTATATATAGGTCATGTCTTTTTTGAGATATGATCTATATATAGATGAATAAATTTACTACTTTTGGGACAACAACTTAGTAATAGGATCTGCAACATCTTCTTTGGTGAGGACTCGCTCTAGTACAATGTTTTTCTGCTCCATTATCTCTCTAATCAAGTGAAAATTCTTATATGTTGATGATACATTAATTACTTTTGATCTACAATGGCACCATTGATATCACAGTAAAATACTATTAGCCCAACAATGTTAGGAATTACCCCAAGTGTAGCGCCCCAACCCCGCAGGACCCAAACCTGATATCGTGGGTGATATCCGAGTCCGCGAC
>JANZLD010000008.1:58988147-59004206 GCA_026413575.1 Erythroxylum carthagenense | reverse complement strand
CTCATTTATTGGCCTCTCTTTCATTTTGATTAAAAGAAGGAAGTAGTGCATTTGTTGCTCTCTCTCCCTTCTTTCATCATATTACCAAAAATAAGAGTGTCTTGTTTTGGTTTTTTGTCTTTTCATCTAGCCATATTAAACAAATGAGAATGTCTCATTTATTGCTCTCTCTTTCTTTTTGATTAGAAGAAAGAAGTAGTGCATTGGTTGGTTTTTATTACTCCCCTCTCGTTTCTTTCATGAGTTAGTCAAAATTAGGAATGAGAGTGTCTCATTTTGGTTCTTTCAACTAGTTGATCATAATGGAAAAAACCTTTACAATATTTCTTCTCCTTTCCCACCAAAGGATCTTGTTAACTAAGTTGTCCAAGGAGAACAAGTGGCAGATTAGATTGGTTAAGGACACAATAGCAAGGAGAGGATACAATAGCGAGAAGTGAAAGCTGTATCAAAGGAGTCAGTAAAATTTTGATCTTGTTTTTATGTTATTTTTCTAATACCGTATCATATGTGGATTAAACATGTTGATTTGGTTATCATGCTTCCACTGCGTTTTGATTTCGAAAAAGGTTTTTAAAATTTACCATTTATCCGTTTAGCAAAATCTAGTATGCTATTGTTTTTGATCCAACAAATATAGCATACATGATTGATCCTATAGCCGAAGCATAAGGGATCAAATTAATGCGAGTCCTCTCATCTTGTGTCTTTGGACAGATAGATTTCAAGACTGCAATCCTATGGATCATAGGAAGATATCCTCTCTCGGACTACTTTATACTAAACCTCTTTATCATCTTGTCTATGTATATAGAATGACAAAGACCAAGTAACTTCTTAGATCTATCTCTATAGATTCTTACCCTAAAAATATAAGTTGCTTCTCTAAGGTATTTCATGGAGAAATTCTTGGACAACCAAATTTTAATTGATTGTAAAGCTGAGACTTCGTTTCGTATTATAGGTATGTCATCTACATACAACACAAGGAATACAGTTGCACTCACTAACCTTCTTTTACACACAAGGTTTATCCAAATTTTGTGAGAAAGCAAACTCTTTAATTGTCTCATTAAATTAGATATTTCAACTCCTATATGCTTGCTTCAATCCATAAATGGATTTTTGAAGATCACATACTTTTCACCATCTTTGGATATGAAACCATTGGATTGTGTCATGTACACATCCTCAGTTAGGTTTCCATTAAGAAAAGTTATTTTCACATCCATTTTCCATATTTCAATCATAATGAGCATTAATGGCCAGGATTATCCTAATGGATTTAAGCATGGCTATCGGGCTAAATGTTTCATTATAGTCAACTCCTTTTTTTTAACGATAACCTTTAGCTACAATCTAGCCTTATAGGTAACCACATTACCCTCAATGTTAGCTCCATTTTAACCTTATGGGTTTTATTCCTTTGGGTGGTCAACCAAAGTTAATACTTGGTTTTCATACACAGAATCCATTTCAGATTTCATGGCTTGAAGCCATTTGTCAGATTCTGAGCTCTTTATAACTACTGCATAGGTAGTAGGCTCATTGTCTTCTATAAGCAATACGTCATTATGTTCATTTATGAGAAATTCATATCTCTCTAGAATATGACGTATCCTACTTGACCTACGAACTTCTTGTATGTCAGAAGGTTGAAATATTGTTTCATCATTATGAACAACAGTCTTTGGTTCAGGTATTTGATCTACATCTATTTAAGCATCTTGAACTTCCACAAGTTAAATTTTGCTCCCATGGTCTTCTTTTAGAAGAAACTCTTTCTCTAAAATGATAACATGCTTTGAAACAAACACTTTTTGTTCCAAAATATTGTAGAACTGTTATTATATTGTTTTTTTTAAGATATCCTACAAACAGAAACTTGTCATATTTAACTTCTAGCTTTTCTGACTGAATCTACTTCACATAAGTCGAACAATCCCAAGCTTTCAGGTGAGAGAGATAGGGTTTTTTGTTCATCCACATTTGATATAAAGTAACATCAACTGACTTTGAAGGAACTCTTTTTAACACATAAACAACAGTCTCGAGTGCATATCCCAAAAGGATTTTGACATATCTACTAAACCCATCATTGACCTCACCATGTCCAACAAGGTTCGGTTTCTCCTGTAACACCCCAACATATACTCTGGAAGTATTACAACATGTATAAGGTGTATTAAGAAGTGAACATAATGAATTAATTCCATTTTAGTAAGGGATATAATGGTACTTAATATAAAAGACAAGGTTAAATAAGTAATTTGTTTGTTTTGACATAAATATACCTTTGTAATTTGGCCATATCTTGGTATGTAGACCTGAAAATTGGATAATTTTAATTGGAGACTAAACTAAAGACATAGGTCTAAAAATTTCATGATGAACTAAAATTTGATTCTACCTCTAAAAGTTTTGAATTTTGACTTGAAGTTGAGTTATGGCTGTTGTCCTTGTTTTCGAATAGCCTGTAGTATTTTAGGCATAACTACTAGAATAATTAACCAAATTGCATGAAATTTGTTACGTTATAAAATTAAGACATAGGGGAATGAAATTAATTTATAAGATTGTAGGCTAATGTGGGAAGTAAAGGAAGAAGATGGACCAATATGTAAATTTTTCTAAAGTTAACACATGGACCAATTGGATTAAAGCATATGTGACCAATAATAATAAAGCATGTGTGTCCAATAGGAATTAAGCATATGTGTGAGTCTTGAAAGTTACGGAATGGTGATATGGAGAGGGGAGATGCACAACATTTTGGGGGTTCTATTTTCTCCTCTCCATTTCACCTTATTCATCCCATTATTTATCATGTAAGAAATCAAGCCAATCTTAGGTGGAAATCAAGGTAAAAGTTAGGATTTTCTCTTCACCTTTATCTCTTCTCACTTTGCTTATAAAGGAATGAAATTATAAGGATGGAAGTAGAATTTTTGGTGTTTTTAGTTGGTGAGTCAAGCAAAGCCAAAGAGGAAGGGAAGGAAAGGCAATGGAAGACCTACTTTGTCAATTTTGAGGTTTGGGACTTCACTTAATTGATTTCTATAGTTGTGTATGATTGAATGAATATAAAGATTCATTTGGATTTGGAATTGTTGCTGGGATGTGTCTTTGATGTTATTTTGTTGTCACCTTGCATGAACTTGGTTGTTTACGACAAGAGAGTATCGTGTAGTGGAATTCCATCTATGTTTGTTTAAGTCAATCACATTTTTTGAGTCATAAATCAGCCTACAGACCTCCAAATTGTGTGATTTCATTTGCATATAAAATCTAATACATAGAGATAAATATCTCTAGAAGGGACTCTGACACAATTCTGGCTCTATGACCTTGGAAATTGAGATAAAAAAAAAGGTGACCTGATGCTGCCCCTATTTTGGAGAAGCTTGTGATATTTTGCCTATATCTCATGATTTAGAAGTCCAAATGGTCTGATTATTATTGCTATAGAAATTATATACATAGAGGAAAAAATGTCTAGAAGACCTTGAAACCCAGTTCTGAATTTTTCTATATGCATATTACGGAACAAGTAGTGGCATGAATGGAGAGAGTGTTTGTCACCACTGTGGCATTATTTTTGTTTCCAATTTCTACCATATCTTATCTGAACCTTTATGAATGTGTATGAAAATTTTAAAACACATAGAAATAAATGAAATTAGACTTACCATATGTGAATTGGGTGATTGAACATTGTAATTTAATATTAAGCATAATGCATTCCAAAGATAACTTATATTTACATAAATGATTTGTTTGCGTATATATTGCTCATATATATATAGTATGATTATACAAGTGCGATTTTGACACCTTTCTAATGGTGATAAATTATGACTTTCATGTATGAACACATACATATTTTATGACTTGAAAAGTATATCATATGACTTTTCAATATATGAATTGTGAAATTGGCAAACGGATAAAGGAAATGTTATAGTGCCTGCTCTACTATCTCGGTGGTGGATAGATAGGCACGCCCATAGGGTTATAATGCAGCTGCTACAGTTTGACACCACTGATGTCCACAGTTTGATACCTTCGGGTATCCATAGTTTGATACCTTCAGGTATCAACAGTTCGATACCTTCAGAGATCCACAGTACCCGTTGCCCACACCCACAGAAAATGTGTAGGCCTAAAACAAAAAATAAAGTAAAAAGATATAAATAAGAAATACAGTATGACAACATAATAATCTGTATATGAATGAGCATTTACATTTGTATTGATAATTTGTATCATTAAGTGTTGAATATCAATGTTGAGGTTTTGAAGGTGAATTTATGGTATATGAAAAAAAATATTGAAGCATGTTTGAATTATTTATTTGATTAAGTATGCCATCATGATTTATATTTGTGCGATATTTATGAATGTATGTGCTTGGCGGATGACTGTTGTAAGTGGTCATCCAAACTAAGTGTCTCCCCACTAAGATTCAAACTTAGAATGAGTGTTAATCTATGCAGGTCCAAGTTATAAGAGTGAGGTACAGGGAACATCTGCAGAGAACAAGGCTAACAGATAGAAGAAAAAGTACTGTCCAAAGGCGTTTTTAGTTAAAGATGATTGTACATATAATGGTTAAAGGAAATTGTACGTTTTCTTTTGGATTACCATGTAAAAATGTCTTACTACTGTTAAATGATAATGTTAAGCATTAGGGAGTTTTGTAATGTGTATATGTAAATCATTGAACCGAAATGCATGTCGTGAATGTATCTACAGGAAATTGGTTGCCTTATTTGGGGATGGTTGTAGGTTCCGTATATGGGGTGTTACAGCTCCTTTCTGCCACACCAGTATGTTGCGGCGTGTAAGGTTGAGTCAACTGGGATACTATCTCATTATCTTCGAGATAATTTAGAAACTCTTGGCCTAAGTATTCACCACCTGGATTTGATCGAAGTGTTTTAATACTTCTGCCCAGCTATTTCTTTACTTCATTTTTAAATTCTTTAAACTTTTCAAAAACCTTATATTTGTATCTCATAAGATACACATACCCATATCATAAATAATCATTGATAAAGGTAATGAAGTATATGAAACCAACTTTGGCATTTATGGACATCAAACCACATACATCTGAATGTACTAAGTCCAACAACCCAGTAGTTCATTCACCCTTTCCCTTAAAGGTTAACTTTGTCATCTTATATAATAAGCAAGATTCACATATGTCATATGACTCAAAATCAAATAATCCTAAACTACCACACATGTGTAGTTTAGTTATGCGTCTCTCACTTATATGGCCAAGGTGAAATGCTATAAATACGATGATTTCACGTTATCTTTTTTTTATCTTTTATTGTTATTGATATTTAAAACTTGATTAGACATATCTGATATGTATATCCCATTGCATAATGTACCCATAGCATAAAGCATTCAATTCAAGCTATGAGAATAACTATTGTTACTAAAATTTAAATGGAAATCAACTTTATTAAGACTAGAAACTAAAATAATATTCTTAGTTAATAAAAGTACATAAAAACAATCATCCAATTCCAATTCAAGCGTACTAGGGATTGTCAATACATAAGTTCCTACTACTAATACAGTAACTCTTTCTTTATTTCCCATGTGCAGATTCGACTCTCCTTTGTTGAGTTGTTTATAATTCCTGAGGCTCTGCATATTAGTATATATGTGTGAGCCACATCCAATATCCAATACCCATATGTTATTATTAGAAACAGTATTACTATCAATAATAAAATACCTGAAGTAGATGGGGCATCTGATGCCTTCTTTTGTTTCAGTGACTCCAGATAGGCCTTACAGTTCCTCTTCCAATGACCATCCTTGCCAAAATGAAAGCATGTTCCCTTAGGGGCAATCTCCTTAAATTTCTTCTTGGTCACACCTCCCTTAAGCCTTATAGACTTCTTCTTCTTTTGGTTCTTCTTCCTTGAACTAGAAGAGTTCACCAACATCACAACCTTATTGTCCTCCCTGACAGATGACTCAACTATTTTGAGCAAGTTGATCAATTCAGGAATCGTGGTGGATATCTAGGTCATCTTATAGTTAAGCACAAATTGTGAACAATTATCAATTAAACCATTTATAATTAATTCTATGCTTAATTCATGATCCATTAGGAAACTTAAGGAGGCCAACCTCTCAATGCAGCCATTCATCTTCAATGCATACTGCACTGGAGATATCCCCTCAATCATCTTAGAGCAAAAGAGTAATCTTTAGGTCTCGATGCACTGGAGATGTCCCCTCAACCATCTTAGGGTGGAAAAGTAATCTTGAAGTCTTGAACATTTCGTACCTTGCTTGCTCATCAAACAGCTCCCTCAAATGATATACTATGGTATGAGCATCCATAATCTCATGTTGCTTTTGTAACTCTAGTGATATACCAGCATGATGCAGCAAGCCATCTCATTATCATTGAGATGCTTTCTATATGGCTTCTGATCCCTATCAGAAGCATCAGCAGTAGGGGGATCAGGAAGTGGTTCGTCTAAAACGTAGCCTAGTTTTTCTTTATTTAAGACCTATTCTCAAATTACTAAGCCAGTCTAAGAAATTTGGCCTAGTTAACTTGTTATCCTCCATCAGTGAGTGTATGTTCACACTAGTTGTCATGGTGTCAATTATGGCAACCTAAATGTCAAAGAGAAATGGTGTTAAATTGCATGTAAATGCATTTCAGTTAGAACATAACTAAAATGCATTATGGCTCTCACTATTTTCTCCCAAATCCATAACCCTCGATATCCAATATCTCTAAGAAAGACCTTGGGTTTACCAATAAGCCACCCTAGGTCAATCGGTAGGTATTGGTCATACCAATTGTATTTATACTGCAACTATTGAATCTAGTGCTATCAACTGTTGATGTATGTACACACATTGAGCTATCAACTCTTGATGTATGTACATCTCATGTACACTACCCAAGTTCGTCTCTATCCGCATTAACTTTAGTTTTGCCTAACAAATCAATGCTCCTAGTTGAAACTGACCTATTAATCCGAAAACCCTATTTTCATAGTTCGACCATATTCATGTAAAGTGGGCTTTTGCCCAACAACCCTAACTCTGAAAGAACTCTTGTTCTCACTATATTAATAGAAGGCAATAGTTTTGTCATTCTAAGTGAGAGGTTTCTTCTTAGGTCTCATCTAACTAAGATGGTCTTATATATCACACACACATACATATATATATAGTTACTATAACTATATGGAATGATATAGACACCTCAATCAAATTGGACTTAAGTCCATAATCATCCATGATGGAAGGCCACTCAAAATCTTAGCATGCATTCTCTAATGCATCAAAGAACACATATAAATTTTGGTTATGACAAGTTATAAATCTTAGTCGATTCAACTCTTAAAACGAATTGCTAATCTTGGTTAAAATTTAATTTTGCATGTCATTTTCAATTTGGAATTTAATATTAATCAAATTAAATTAAACTCCAGTTATCTATAAATTAATACAAAATTAATTCACCTTTAAATACTTATTTGATATCAAAATTAAACACTTTAATGTTATCACATGTGCCACTTCCTAGTCATACTAGAAAATTCTATACTCTACTTAAAATAATTCAAAATTAATTTCCAAAATTTTTCAAAATTTTCAGAACATCAAGTCATCATTCCATGCATTTTTAGGTCATTTCAAGTTCATCAAAATAATTTTGAAATCATCCAAAATTGTCAAGAAAACCGAAACTACACCTAGACACATAAAATGACAAATTTGACATCTAAAATGTTTCTGGAAATCTAATTTTGAGAAAATTCATTTTGGGCATGCAAAAGACATCAAAATAACACAATTTTTCACATTAAAATATTTTTAAAGTTTTGGAACTGAAACATACACATACAAAATTATCAAACAAAACAGTTCCATCAATTTTAACAAAATCGACCATATCTGTGTACTATTGAAAATTTTAATTACAATTTTTTTAATTAATTATGGAAAAATTCTAGAGGATTAAGCACATTCTAAATATGTTTACATAATTATTCCAGAATCAAATTCCAAGAAAAACATGTTCATCCTCAATAATTTAGCCAAATAAAATCATATGTTCCGCAGGAAAATAGTCTTCATGCATATTGTATAAAATTCAAAAATAAATATTTTAATCATATTAAAATTAATTTTCAATCACTAAAATCATCTAATGAGCAAGTCAACGAAAGAAAATCATGAAAACAACATTTTACAGTTTAATTTCACATTTTACACAACAGATCCTAAATTGTTATAACTATGCAATCTTATTACATATGTAATGAAACTACATCTAATAGGCACAAACCTTTCTCTGATACCACTGTAGGATTTCAATTATGCATCACAAATCAGAACTTACATAGCGAAAATAAAACCCAGAAAATACAGAATCAAACATGTGTCATTAGATGTAGTAAATCAAAACATGAATAAGATGTGTGTACCTTCCTCGATGAGGTTCTTCGTTCTTTATTCTCTTCACCACATCGGGTTGTCATAAACCACAAAAACCAAGCTAAATCATCTCTAACATAGTCCACATGAAGATAGAAGAAAGAAACCTCCAAGGTAATGACAAAACACACACAAAAATGCTAGCTATTGACGTGTGTTCTTAAGAGAATGTTTGCAAAGAGTGAGAGAAGATGATAACACTTCACCAAAAGTCTCTCTATATTCACACAACCCTTGCACAAAAATTGGTCTTTTTACACCATTTAGCCTTCCTTTAACCGTCAAAATCAATAGAGAGAGTTAGTGGAAATTAAATGGTCATTTATCCCACTTAATATGCATAAAAACGTTCACCCTTTCTTTAAAAGGTAATTTTGTCATCTTGCTTAATAACCAAGATTCACATATATCATATGGTTCATAATCAAATGACCATAAACTACCATACTTGTGTAGCTTAGTCATGCATCTCTCTTATCTTGGATCCCTATCTAAAACCATTTTACTCTTCGCGTCTCCAATGCATGTGACCCATTAGGTTTCTAGTTATATTTTTCACCTGAATAAACAATTAATTCAAGCAAGTTATGAGCAGTATCTAGCAGCACATCATAACCCCCAATTGATCGAAAAATTAGTGTTTTGACTACAATGTTCCCGTACAATTCTTCCTTTCACCATCTATACCCTACATAGTTTAGAGTATAGTTAAAGTGTCAACTCCCACTAGACTGACTACGTCAAATCTAGCTCAAATGATGTTAGTTTTTGTCCTCGAGGCTCATTACTTAATTAGATATGTCACTGAAGACTATCTTTATGACATTACCACTCTAGCCAGAGATTCCCGAGTAATGACCCTGATAAGAGGTAATAGGTATCATCTCCTTCTATTAGGAGTGGTGAATCCTTTATTGTCTACTTAATTACCTTATAATACCTCAATTTATACCCAATCACCACCCTCTGAGCAACCTCTAAGAGGCAACGAGGAATGGAGTCAATGTATAGGATCAGTATCCAAGATATCTTTGAACACCTTAAGTTTAAGGATATTTACACCATTGTTATGATGAGACTATCATTGACACTATAATAGATTATCCATATGATTGTCTCATAGCAGATCATCTAATGTACTTACTACTCTTAGTAAGAATCCATATGTTAACTCTAAACAACTCATACTTACACCTTGTGAGATTCACTGCTTGATCCAATCAAGGAGTATAACATGCGCTAGTCTGTCCAGATTAATAATGTCCCTTTTTATTAATCCTATGACTAGGGATAATTTAGATACTAATATAATTACACATGATAGGAATCTCATTATCATGACCTCATCATGATTTCCTCCGTGCTATGTAATGTATCAAGGACTTCATTAATTTTATTTAAGATCATTATCATTCATAAAGAACTTGAACATCAAATCAACGGAAATGCCTTTTTATTAATCATAAATATTTGTACAATAATTTGATTGAATGAGATATAAATTCAGAGAGTAACTAAATTGATTAGGGTTCCTCTTCACCTGTAGCAAAGAAGATTTGTAAAGGGTTCCCATTCACACTAAGAAAGGAACATGTGTAAAGATTCCTCTTCACCTAAAGGAAGATACATGTATAAAAGGATTTTCTCCACTATTAAAGAAGAAATTAATTTTCTAAGTAGAGCTTATAGACTAGACATAGGCTAAGAGTTGTTTGGAAGAAACACTATAAATTAGCTTTTATATGTCTATCCTCGCCAGTATGGTTTTTGATTATCACATACAAAGTTGTCATAATCATTCTTAATGATAGGGAATTCGTTTGTTAGTTTTCAAATATGCTGAAATGTGTATATGTATAATTCATCTCTTCTTGTGTGCCATCTAAGGACTAACATTTTATTTGATGTTAATATTTTTCCTAGACTTCATTAGTTGCATTCATAACAAACTTAGGTGGAATTGTAGTATCAAGAGCATATAAAACTTCTTTTCTTGCTTAAGAATGTTTCTTAAACTATGATATCAATTTAAGAAATAAGCCTTGTAAGTTTGTTTGCATTCAAAATACTTCTTAAGTTGTTATTCATATTAACTAAAACTAAAAAATAAAAGAAAATATTAATTTATGTCACAAAACCAAATAAAATAACAAATTTAATAAAATATTTAGTTACTCCCATAATTTTAAACAAATTAATAGCTCCCTCTCTTAATATGAGAAATTATCAAATAATTTTCTTGTGAGATAGGTTTCCATTTAATTTATTTGACCTTAAGTTTGCTAACAAAGCAACTAAATTAAATTAGTTAGATAACATGCTTATCAATAATAAGTGACTCTTAGATTAATTAGTTAACAATTCCTTGTTAAATATATCATATATATCATTTATAATCATGCTTTGAATTTTACATGATCATGAACTTATCCAAATTAGATAACTTCAGTTAAGTAAGACCTATTAATTTAAGATAGAACATATTTTAAGTTATTTTGGTCTTGAATTTACACAATAGTTCTTATAATAAACATAAATTTAGCTTTATACTTAAGTAATATAAAACAACAGAGGGTGAGCCAGCAATGGGTAAAGTTGCTCATTTGTTATCATAAAGTCACAGGTTTAAGTCATAGAAATAGTCTTTTTGTAAGAATATAAAGGAAATATTGCATACATTATGACTCTCTTTAAACCCCTGCAAAACGAAGAGTCTTGTGTACTAGGTACGTTGACTTATTTTAATATAAGACAATATCATATTCTTAAAGTGTACTTAGTATCTAGTTGGTGAATTTTTAATATTAAAGTTTTACATCTCATATAAATTAATATAATCTCTTTATACTAATTAAATCTATCACAATGCAAATAATTCTTTAAAACCTTATTGATTCTAATTCTTGATTTGATAACTAATTTAATCTAATAATTCAAATATTAAAAACTAAACTACAACATAAAATAATTTCTGACAAAATTAAACCATTTGAAAATAAATTTAAATTAATAAGGAAATAATTTCTAACTTTATTAGAAATTTAAACTAATTTTAATTTAATTTATTTGGGAAATATTAAAATTGAAAACAAGGCAGGAGACTTTAGGTATCGTGTATTGCACGTGCTAGGCGCGTTCTCATCTAGTGGATGCGTTTAGCCTAGATTAGGTTTTCGCTGTCATCGTGTCTTTTCTCCGATTTTGCTACTGATGTCTTTTCCATGTGGTCGGAATTCACACCACCCAGAAATTTCTCCGCCGCTAGTTGCGGCATATCCTTCGTTCTTTTATAATTGGCGGTGTTTGTCCTCTGCGTCTGGCGTTGGGTAAACAGCCCAAAACTACCCATTCCCCAATTGTCTGTTGGACCATGACCTAGCAACAATGTCGCTGGTTGATGCAGGACCAACACTACCGATGTCGTTGAACCTTAGGGTGATTCAGCGTCGTCACCTCAAAACAAAAATTTCCAAATTTTCAGAAACAAAAATGCATATTGGAACAAAAAGACAAAATTCGAAGCAACTCTTACTCTTGTATGTTTTCTAAAAAATTAGCAACAATTGCAACTTGGAGGAATAAGTAAAACAATGTTTTCCAGTAAAGACATACTGAAGTTATCTTGCAAATACCTACGGCAAAATTCAAGTTTTGTTCGAAAGCAAGATATTTTAATTGTGCTTTCAAATTTTATCAAATAAACAATAATAAGGAAAACAATCATATCAACAATTAAGAAAGGTTTTGATACCATCATGACCAAATTATGTGTACAATATAATAAATTTTACTATAATAAAATATTTAAAATAATAACTATGAAATAAAAGAATTAAAGACAAACTTGTTTAAATTTTTTGGTAAATTTTTTCTTCCTCTATAAAAAAGTCATCTTCAAAATTATTCAATCATTTAACTTATACCAATATCCAATGTCTTTTCTTTTATATAAGAAAATAGTAGGGATATATTCTTTTAATTAAAATCAAACTCTAAATGTGGTGACTTATTAAAGGAAAGACAAAGTTTCACAATCAATTCTTTCCTTTCTTCTTAATTCTTGTTGCATATTCCAATTGTTGTCATATGCTAAAATTTTTCTTATTGTTTCAAATGTGGGTAGAGGAAGGAGATAAAAAGAGAAATGCAAAGTATCTTGGAGGTAGCTTATTTCTGGTGAGTATTGTGAAGCTTCACTCCTTTTGCTTATTGGCTTGATTGATTAGAATTCAACTTAGACAAGTAGTTCATTAATGTGTCTTTGGCATTATCAATAAGGGAAGATATATATCCTTAGAAACAAGCTCTTAAGTACAAATCTTAGGAATTTTTCTCCCCTCTAATGAAAAATAGTTTCCTTAGCTGCTACCAAGTGTGGAGATGTATTCATTTAAACTCCTATGGACCTCATTTAAAATGAATTCCTTGAGGCATTTTTTGTTTGTAAACATGAAACGATTTTTCTCATTCTATATTGCATACACCAATCTTCCAAATAGTAGCTTAAAGGTGATTAAGTGCATAATCCACTCCAAAGGGAAGATAGCAAAGAAATCTGGAACAACACAAGGAACTTATTCCATAGGTAATCGGTAAACTGATAATGAAAACAGATATGCTTTAATGTCTCATACAGTAAGGAACTAAGAAAAACATATAGGAGTATTAGTTTCGCAAACTTTCAGATTTTGCTGCAGTTGTTTCTAGCACAATAAAAGAAGAAAAATTAAACACACAAATATAAATTATCGCCTATATTTGTT
Source organism: Erythroxylum carthagenense (assembly GCA_026413575.1). Classification (NCBI taxonomy): domain Eukaryota; kingdom Viridiplantae; phylum Streptophyta; class Magnoliopsida; order Malpighiales; family Erythroxylaceae; genus Erythroxylum; species Erythroxylum carthagenense. The sequence goes on along the minus strand of JANZLD010000008.1, from coordinate 58,990,947 downwards.
AACGCATTTCGATTGCCTAAATTTGCAGGACCCTTACCTAGCTTAATTCTTTTATTAACAATAATAGTTTTATACAAGGCTTTATTGAGACGACACTACTCAACCTTTGTCACTATCTCTCATTGTCACTACCTGTGAAAGAATTTCAAACCTAATAACACAACCGATTCTTGTTAACCTCAACAAAATATTTTTCTCAACAATCTTTTAACGAAAGAATACTAAATAAATAACTTAAGTTGTTAAACAAAAATTCAACATAAATAAGAACACTTGAGAAAGAACAAAAAAAAAAACAACTCCCTTAAAGATTCAATTTCACTAAAACAAGTATGAAAGTTGTCATCACAAACTATAGGCTCATGCACGCAAATACTAGTATTAATACACAGCTGTAGGATAAAAATGCCAAGTATGCCAGAATAACCCACTCCAAGATGTTGCAACCATAAAGAAATTAGTCAATAATTGTCATTCAGTTACGACAAACCCAGACAAGACAAATACTAAACCAAAACAAGGAAAGGAAGAAATCACGCAACAACCTTCACAAAATATGTAGTTCACTAACGCTTTTCTTTAGCCTATGACAACACTTTCCAAAACGATGACTCACGTACACCATAACACACTTTTAGCTATCTCCTAATTTTCTACATACCCAGCAACATGGTGAGCCAATTCACTATAGATCAACCCACACCAAGATGGAGACCAAGTCCTACGTAAGCCTCCCTCAAAATAGTAAATAATCATATCAAAGACAACACCATTTACTCAACCTTTCACTGTCAACACATCCCAGAAAACATCACGTGTGCAGTGTTGAAAACAAAGCCACACACGCAATAAAACTAAGACTTGGAATGCATAACACAATAACCACTCCAGCTATTTTATAATATCTATACCACAATTAATCAACCAATGCCAAGACTCCAACAAAATCACCCCCGCTATACCAAGGAGTCTTCACACAATTAATTAATAAAAATTACAGCACTAAAATGGAATAAGCATCAAGGTGAAGTTAGCCTAACAATCCTTCCATCCAATTGACAACCAACAACAAGCAGCTTATGGTCATCAGTATATCCATAGTGTAACCAACAAGAAACTCACACCCAGTTGTGGACAACACGCATAGTTCTCTCACTCACATGATCAATCCATGCACGTCAGACCAAAGAGAGACCACAACAATCAAACTCACTAACATCATATACAAGAGATCTCAACTAGATAGAATTCTAATTCAATACATTGGTCCCAGATTGCAGATATTTAAAATACAACTTTTAGATCATATATAAATCCAATCCCACCTTGATTTCAATTTTAAACTCATCAACATTATCTTAGATGTCCAATTATCGAAAAATGTAAAAACCAAATAATAAGATATATACCATATATTTTAACAGGAACAAAACAAACATCTATCATTTATTTGTAGCCCATACATCATGTCCTTTATAAATAATTTCCCAAGTATATCCAACCATAGTATAAATGGTATTTTTAGAATTGCTTATAGAAACTAGCCCATACATTCTTAGAATTGCCTATTTTCTTTTCCTTAATAGTTCCTCGTACTCACATGTCCTAATTTTTTTACCAAAAGTTCTCCATACTTGTCCTAGATTGGAATGTCAAGGTCTCCATTGGTATGTGAATAGAATAATGTCTTTATGATATTCACCATTTTCGTTCAATCACATAATAGAAATGAATTTAGGGAAGGCTAGGTCAAATTTCACTAATAAACAAATTCTCACATAGTTTATGTGGTTATGGCTTCATCTATGGTGATTGGTTTAGCAATAAAGCTCATCATATAGCTTAGCTCCTAAGCAATCCAATATATTAGTGGAGTATTATACAAGTTCAACCAAATCAGAATGTACCATTAATTGAGCTACCATAAATAAAATAGTTTATTAGTAGTATCAAAATGTAATAATATGACATGAAATAATTTGTTAATCTCAAGTATAAAAATTAATTATACAACAATCATAATGAAGATATCCACAAACATTTTAATAATTTTATATTTGATATCGTCATTTGTTTAATTGAAACTATAATTAAAAATAATTTAGGAATAATATTTCAATGTCATTTGTATCTTATAATTACAATTACAAGATAACTTACGTAAGTATCACAAAGATTTTATATTTTCTATAAGTATTAACTATAAAAAAAAGTACATAAAAATAAATAATGTTTTTGTTGAATATATTTATTAATATTATACATAAATTACATCCAATCAATTACAAGTCATAGGGTTAGGATTCATAATTAGAAATCCATAATAAGTTTTATGTAATTGATATTAATAGCCTAAAAATAATTTAGCTCATTTGGCCAAAAAACCATTCAGTTAAATAGAGTTAGCCCATAAATTAAATCCTAATAAATGTTTAGCTAAATAATTAATAGGCAATGAAAAACTAGAGAAGTGGGAAGTAATGTGCTGAATTTTTGGAAGTCCAGAATATGGAAGTTGAGAAATGGTGGAAGGAAGTTAAGAAAATCATGGCTGAGTGAGCTAGAAATTAGGATTTTACTTAGGCAAAAGTCTAAGATGTGGAAATTAAGAAAATAGTGACAAGAAGTTAGCCAAAATGTAGGGAATAGAGAAGTTATAGCAAAAAACAACTTAAGGATGATAAGACTACAAATTAACCAACATTAAGACAAAATAGAACAACACTGATCGCGGCTCTGTCGATTCGATCTTACGATCGATCCTTGGAAACCGGTCAAATAAAATAATAAATTCCAAGAT
>JANZLD010000008.1:58922660-58942045 GCA_026413575.1 Erythroxylum carthagenense | reverse complement strand
AATTTTACATTTAGTTTTAAATGTTAATTATCAACTTTTAATTTTAAGTTTTAACAATCTTTATTCTTTGCATAATACATAATTAATTAATTACATACTAATCCCATTTTAAATTTCCATTTTCGTTTCCAATTCTAATTTTCATGTAACAAATTCATAACAAAATAACATAAATTACTTACCCAAACCCAATACCCACGGTATTATTCAACTTTAATCCAACAATTTCAAATTATCAACTTCAAAACTTCATTCCAAAATTCCATTCCAAAACAATTCCAATTTCCATCCAAACATTCAAAAATTCAAACTTCAACTTCGATATTCAAAAATCAAAATCCAAATCCATTCCTCCACAAACAAGTCCACCCACTGATAGCATTTTCATCAATTCATCAACACTATTTCACAACAAACGCAAATACAATCCATTTCCAAATTCCATTCCACAACCCAAAAAACAAAATCTATTTACCAGCAATTTTTGGAGTATCAACAGTCAACACACACCCAAAAAAATTATTTAACCGTCGAATGTCTCAGGTCTTCACTTGGGTATTCAGGTTGGGGCTTCGGGTCGTGCCTCGTGGGGTTGTCCAGGTCCAGTCGTCCACCTGTGAGCCGTCGGAAGGTTGGTGGTGGTGCGGCAAGGAGGAGAGGTGACGTCGAGGAGGAGCTGTTAAGGCTAGATCTACACGGATGAGGCTAGATTTACACGGAGAGGAGGAGAACAACCAGGGCGAGGAGGAGAACCAAGCGTCGTCGACGATGAGAGGATCCAGACGCTGACGATACAGACGGTGAGAGCAAGAGAGTGAGAGAGAGAGGGTTAGAGAGAAGAAGAAGAGTAGAAGAAATGAATGAAGTGAAGAAGAAAGAGGCGGTAGCAGAGCAGAGGATTGGGGGGGTTAGGTAAAAATTAGGTTAAAATTTTTTTTACAGATAAGTCCTCAAAATTTTTAAAAATTTTGAAAATGGCCCAAAATTTTCTAGAATGTTGAGTACCAGTCGGTACCCAATGGAAAACCTCGATACTGACCGATATTTATGGTCGGTGCCGAAGTTGGGATCCAGGTTTCATTTTTCGATCGGTATAGTACCTTCCGGTCGGTATCGACAGGAACGGAATGGATCCCAAAACTCTAATCACAACGTTCATCATAATATATTTTCTTGCTCCCCCACACCTAAATCATACATTGTCCCTAATATATGCATAAGATACTCACATCTCAACAAAAATAATTAGAGAAATAAAGCACAGAATAGAGGACTCCCCTGAGGTATGAGCATCAAAAAGGATGTGTACTATGGTGCTAGTAGACATGGAGGTACAACTCCTATTAATTGAAGCAGAGCACCTAAATTCTTCTCAATTTTTGAAATTTTACTTTTCAATCTATCCAGCCAAGAATGATCCTCTTAACGGATTGGTGGAGCCAAGAAGTTACAAATTTGGTCGAACATTACTATGCTATCATTGTGTTGATGAAGAACCTCTCTTTGTGTGATCATATGACGTAAAGCAAAATGTTCTCTATTTGTCTCAATTACCCCAATCCTACTTAAACAAGTCCTATCTAAAGGTTTCATCTTGTAAATTAAAGGACAAAAAAAAATAGAAGAAAGGTATTGAAAGAAAGGTAAAACAGAGAAGCAAGAAATTGATGAAAACTCACACCTTATTTCATATCATCTTTGGGTTTAAATAACTGAGAAAGCTAACAAGAATTTTTTAGAAAAAAAAGCAATCCTAATCGTGATCCATTTGAATCACAGAATAGATAACAATCCTCTTTTGAATAAGATTACATATTGACTAGGAATTTTATTTAAAAATTAAAAAAATAAAAATCACGTGCACAAACTTACAGCAGACATTTTAACACTCCTCCTTGCTTTAAAGTTTGCAGACTCCAATTCTTTGTCTTAATTTCTCAAACTTGCTAACTGGAAGTGGTTTAGTGAACAAGTCTGCCAGCTGGTCTTTAGAATTGTAATAAACCAACTTGAGCTCACCATTCTTCCCTCAAGAAATAGAGCTTAATATTGAAATGCTTAGTCTTCCCATGAAAAACTGGATTATTTGAAATTGCAATAGCAGCTTGATTGTCAACAAAAATTTTAGTGTTTTCTTTCTGCTCCATGTACACATCACAGAAAATCTTCTTCAGCCATAAAACTTGATTTGTAACTACTGTTGCTACTATAAATTTTGCTTCTGCAGTTGATTGTGCTATAATTTCCTATTTCTTGGAACACCATGAGAAAGCTCCTGAGCCTATATTAAAACAATATCCTAAGGTGCTTTTCATATCATCAACTGATCCAACCCAGTCACTATTCGAAAAACCACATAGCTTGAAATCTTCACAGCTTTTAAACTTAACTCCGTAATCAATAGTACCTTTGACATACCTTAAAATTCTTGTGCTACAATTAAATGCATTTCACTAGGACAATGCATGAATTGAGATAAGAGACTTACAGCAAATAGAATGTCAGGCCTTGTTGCTGTGAGATACATCAAGCAACCAGTCAAGCTTCTGCAATAGCCTTCATCAATTCTATCAGCTCCATCTTCCTTACTTAGCTTTTCCTTTTGATTCATTGGTGTGTTTACCGCTTTTCCATTCTTCCACCTGAAACTTGTTTAGAATTTCATTGGTGTGTCATGGGGGAGGTGTTTAGTGTTTTAAACTTGAATTAATTTTGATTGTTTTTATTTACTTAAGTGATTTAGATTGTTTGTGTTTTTTCATGCATGCATGTTTTATTGTGTTATTTGTTAACATGTTTTGTAATTTTTGTTATTAATTTAGTCCTTTGCGTAGTTAGTTTGTACTAGGTAGGAGAATTTTAGGTAGTAAATTCACTTGATTTATGCAAGGAAAGGAGAAAACTTTGGAATCAATTACTTTGAGCGATCCACCTTGAACATAATGTTTTAGGTATCCATCTAAAAGACATTAAAGAAATGCTAAATGGAAGGCAACCCATATAATTTCTGTTTTATTTTTTTAATTAGTTTTTTTGGTTTAATGAAGCTCGATTTAATCTGTTTGCTTTGGGTGCACGGGCCTAATTTTCAATCTCTTTTTTTTGTCTTCCTCGCAACTATTCTCCACTCCTTAGTGTAGTAAGTCATGATTCATACTGCATTGACGCAGCCGCCGCCCACACTTTCGTATCATATTTCTATCCTTGTTATTTTATTATTTTTACTTCTTGTTAGTTTAATGTCTTTTAGTTTTAGCATTTGTCCTTATTTGTGTTGTTTTATGTCTTAGATCCCTCTTTTACTTTTTCGCATCACATTATGAACAATGTGATGTTTAAGTGTGGCAGGGAGTATTAGTTTAAATTTTTTTATTATTTATGTGTTGTGTGTTTGCTTTCCCATTTAGGAGTTAAAGATTCATGGTCATGACATAAACTCGATCGGTATTATAAATACATAATATGAGTAAATAAGTATACTTGCATGCTTAGACTAATTAACTTGGATTTCAGTTAAAAGGACAATAGCTTTTGTGATAGTGAATGAAACTTTTTATGTAGTAAGAATTTGAACCTTTTTGAACTATTAAACACTAAATTCATATATTATTTATTGATAGTGTTATTTCATGATTAATGAACTCTAAAACTTGTTTGCAAATACTAGTTAAGATCACATAATCTTATGCAAACGTTGAAATGATGAAGGTAATTAAGATTTACCCCTTTTGCTTAAAAAGCCATCATGATGTTACCTTTAGTGAACCCCCTTTGAGCTTAACATAAAAACCTTTTCTTTCTTTAAACCTAAAAGATAAGCCTTGACTTTATTATTTATCCTCTTCGTTGTACCTACCATAAGGCAAGTTAAGCATTTTAATGTGTATGATTGGGTTTAGGGAATAATTGTTTGAACAAGTGTGGGGGAATCATATCATATAGTTGGCTGTTGAGTTAGGAATTGGTAAGGTTGTAATAATTTGTATCTCTCCTCTACATTTTTTTGTCTTCTAAACTTGATCATGTTTTAAATAAATAAATGAAAAATATAGTTTAAAAAAGAGAAAATCAAGAAGAAAAAGAATAAGAAAAAGAAGAAAAAGAAATAGAAAAGAAAAGGAAGGAAGGAAGGAAGAGAAGATGACCAAAAATGAAAAGAAGAGGAGAGAAGTAAAAATGTGAAGTGTTAATTTTGTTAAGTAAGAGAAAAGAATTGAGTGTTTTATAGTTCACTGTTTTGTATTTATTTTAAATGCTCAATTTGTGTTGTCATTTTAAACTGCAATTTTCCTTTTTTTTTTACCCTTAGCTTGTCCCCATTGCAACTAAAATAAATACCTTCAGATTGATGTTTGTGTTTGATATGAGTGGTGGAGATTTGATTACTAATCAAGCTTATGGTAAATGCCTTACATGAAATGAATGATAAGTGAATATACCCTACCTTTGAATGATTGAGAGGATAGAGAATGAAGTGAGTATCTATCACACTTATTGATGGTTCTCTAAATTGAATTGCTTGTTGATTTTGGCTAAATATGTGAAGAATAGCTTGTTTATGGAGTATTATGAGTTTCAAGTTCTTAGGTTATGTTTATTGAAATGATCGTTGATATCTTTGACTATGATTTGGGAAAATAGTTGTTTCCATTGTTTGTTCTTTTATAGTCTAGCATTCTTTAATATACTTGAGGACAAGTATAGTTTAAATGAGGGGAATTGTTATATCTAGTTTCTATTGTTTTTAATTGCCTTCATATCTTAATTTTGGTTACAAATTCTTGTGTGTGTTTTGATCTAAATGTGAGATAGATTGAGTGAAATTGGTGCAGATATTGCATAAATGTTGATTGGATTATTTTGTGAATTTTGCATAAAGGTTGAAGAGAAAGTCACAAGTGTTAGTCACGGTGGTGACTCAACTTGTTACCACCATGACAAGTGCCCTCACGGGGTGACTTAACTTAACACCCCCCGTGACTACTCCATTGCATTCACTTAATTTTTACACGTGCAGGTTAACGGTGTAACAATCCTACAACCTTAAACCTAGACTCGTGCTATAAATGGAAAAGGAATGAGAAGTAAAAAGGGGCAAAACTAAAAGGGTTTGACACACTCATTTAGGAGGCATAGAGAGATAAAGAGGAAGAAGAGAGAAACAGAGTGAGTCGGTGAAGAATGGAGAAACATAGCAGAGAGGTGGAAGTTAAGGACAGAGGCTGAAAGCAAGAGCTGGACCTGAATCCATTGAACTCGAGTAACCATTCAGTTGGGTGAGAACAAGTTGAAGCAGAAGGAGAGAGCTAATGCGAGAAGCTTGAGAGGGGCAGGAGACCAACAACACTCCCTCATTCGATCTTTATTTGCTCATTATATTTTTCATTTGTTACTTAGTTTCTTGTTTATTTACTAAACTTGTTATATTAATCGACTATTATTTATTTTTTCATAGTTCATTTAGTATTCACTGCTTTATCGCTTGAATACTTCTATTGATAGTAACATGGGACTAAAGTGTATGGACATGATGCACTGTGTTTATGCTATGATTGGCTTATCCCTTTTTCTTGAGGATTAATGTAGCTATTTTAGTCAAATATGCGTGATTAAGGGATTATGTTGTTTTCCTATTTTTTTACTATAATTTCTTAACTGAATGGATATAATAGTATGATCAAACTTTGCATCATTTTGGTATTAAATAAAGGACCAAGAGGAGAAGTTTAATATGGAATGAGAAACTATAGACGTTTAGGTTAAGAATTAGAAATATATTAACTTAAGTTGTAATTAGTAGTCGGGTAATAACTTGTTGAATACAAAAGTTAGATTAGTTTATTATTCGAGTTGATTTAGAGCCTAACTGTTAATTTTAGTAAGATAACTAACCAATGCCTAACTACTAATTTTAGTAAGACAACTAACCAATCATTTCCCTTGATCATGCATAGGAGATTAAATTAGTTAAATTAATTCTCAAGAGTTTTCCACTTCAATTTCTATTTATTTTTTCTTCTGGTTGATTTACTTTACTTTTTAGTTTAATTGCATGATTTTTCTTTTAAGCCTTTACTCAACGATCAGGACAGAATATTAGGATTGCATCTGTATCTGTTTTTATTTTCCATTCAAGATTAATTTAAGTTAACCAATTTTACCTTCGTAAGAGACAATCTTAGGTAATCACTACAACTACCTCATATAATTGCAAGTAGGATGGCCTAGGTAATTTTTAGAACCTTTTGGGCACAAATTTTTATATAACTAAATTATTTGCAAAAGAATTGATGACATGTGAGTGTACTTTAAATTGAGTTTTTTCAAATAGTTGTCATTTGATCATAAAATGAATATTTATGCTGAGTTTTATTCAAATGGTATTTTACAAGTGAATATTGCTAGCATAAGTGTATGCTTTGGCAATATATGAGTTTTAATTTGAAATTTAAATTGTATATGATTGCTAGTTACATTGAAATAATACAATTATGAATCCTCCAATACTTGATTTAGAAAATAAGATGAGTTGTAAATGTAAGAGTTTCTTTTGCCTATGGTATACCACTAGGCTTTATACATGTTATTATATCGGTATATTTGTGGTGGTTAACCTATTACGAGTAAGCGACATAGAATCAGATCTGTAAATGATGTTAACTAGTCATAGGTAAGTGATGTAGAACCAACTTCGTGACTTGTTAAAGGTAAATGATGCAGAACCAGCTCCGTTACTACCATTGTATAGCACTTAACCTATTACGAGTAAGCAATACAAAACCAACTCCATAAATAGTGGTTAACTAGTCGCGGGTAAGCAATGCAAAACCAGCTCCATGACTTTATGTCTAGTGTACCGTATGGTAAAAAAAAACTAGTGATGAGCTATGTTGAGTAATGAAAGTCATGAAAATAATAATGTCATCACTATTTAAGTTAAAAGTGATTTGAGAGGTACCATATGGTATTAATTCTAGTGGTCAGCTTATTTTTAGTATAAAAGTCTTTAGAAAACTTATTATCACCACTGTTTATTGGTTAAGGAAAAACAAAAAGTAAAAAAGGAAACTTTTATATTATGAGTTTAATTTCAAAAAGGCATTTTGAAATAGTAATTTCAAAAAAATGAAGTTGTGTTTTACAACATGTTATTAAAGTACTACATTTTATGATGCACGAATAATTTGTTATGAAAAATGTTTTACCATGAGCTTTATGATTTTATAAAATATTACAGTTATGATGTTATAAAAAGTTCAAATTTTTTAGTAAATTGATTACACTCACTAAGCTCGTTTAGCTCACCCTTATTTTAATGTTTTTAAATAAACCACCTCAGGTGTGTGTGCAGGTGTTGCAGTAATTGAGATTTTGTCGCATGATTAGTTGTATCTTCGGGTGTTGTTATGATTGTGTCATTTTGATATGTCCAATTGTGTAAAAAAAATGGATGTTTATAAAGGCTTTTAAATAAAATGCATGAATATGTTTTAGTTTTTTAAATTTTATTGTAGTGATTATTGAGAATTATATGTTTGGGGTTGCTTATGAGTAAACTCGAAGTCCAAAATTTGTAGCTGAGAAATTGGTGTAAATATAGAAGTATTTTGAAATTTTACAGGGCTTTTGAAAATTTTGGGAATGTCAAAATGCAGTCATTGTGCTGCCAAATTTTCAATGAAATTATTTTTAAAAATTCCCACTATTTTTCTGTTTTAACTTTTAAAGTATGAAAGGTTTTTAACAGTTGAACGGCTTGACTTTGCGGGAACCCTTCAACTGAGTTAGATATCGATTGGAGGGCTATGCTGGGATGGTTTCACTCGAGTTCCGGAAGAGTAACTCCAAGATGAGTCCTTTCACAGATAGAGTAATGGGGATTTCAAATGTGAAAGATATTAATGCAATCTTTGGACTTGACTTTTGATATTTATAAAAGATTTTTTAGGATTTAAGAAGATCCTTATGGGTAACATTACTGAGCCTAACTTGAGAATTTAGTCCAAAATCCATAAAGCCGATGGGAAGTAGTTGGAAGGAAATTTCCATACTATATGCAAACAAAACATATATGGGGAACAATGGTTGATAGCTTAAAAATAATTCAATTATTTTAGGCATTCCATGAAATGAAGTTAGGCTAAAAAGGAAAGCCAATTCATGATCAACAAAAGAAAGAAATGTGTTGAAAGTATGGAAATTAGAATACGGAGTTGAGAAAATGGTAAATGATGTAGAACCAGCTTCGTGACTTATTAAAGGTAAGTGATGCAGAACTAACTCAGTAACTACCATTGTATAGCAGTTAACCTATTACGAGTAAGTGATGCAGAGCCAACTCTATAAATAATGGTTAACTAGTCGCAAGTAAATGATACAAAACCAGCTCCATGACTTTATGTCTAGTGTACCGTATAGTAAAGAAACTAGTGGTGGGCTATGTTGAGTAATGAAAGTTATGAAAATAGTTATGCCGCCACTAGTTAAGATAAAAATGATTTGAGAGGTACTATATGGTATTAATTCTAATGGTTAGCTTATTTTCAGTATAAAAGTCTTCATAAAACTTATTGTCACCATTGTTTATTGGTTAAGGAAAAAGAAAATGGAAAATGGAAACTTTTATATTATGAGTTTAATTTCAAAAAGACATTTTGAAATAGTAATTTCAGAAAAATGAAGTTGTGTTTTATGACATATTATTGGATTACTAGATTTTATGATGCACGAATATATTGTTATGAAAAATATTTTACCATGAGCTTTATGATTTTATGGAATATTACAGTTATGATGTTATAAAAAGTTCAACTGTTTTAGTAAACTAATTACACTCACTGTTTAACTCACCCTTATTTTATATTTTTAAATAAATCACCTCAGATGTGTGTATTGGTGTTGCAGTAATTGAGATTTTCTCGCATGATTAGTTATATCATCGGGTGCTGTTATGCTTGTGTCATTTTGATATGTCCAATTGTGTAAAGAATTGATGTTTATAAAGGCTTTTAAATAAAATGCATGAATATGTTTTAGCTTTTTAAAGTTTATTGTAGTGATTGTTGATAATTATTTGTTTGGGGTTGCTTATGAGTGGACTTGAAGTCCAAAATTTATAGTTGAGAAATTGGTGTGGATATAGAAGTGTTTTGAAACTTTACGGGGTTTTGAAAATTTTGAGAATGTCAAAATACAATCGTTGTGCTGCCAAAATTTTTAATAAAAATATTTTAAAAAATTCCCACTATTTTTCCCATTTTAACTTTTAAAGTATGAAAGGTTTTTAACAGTTGAACGACTTGATTTCGCAAGAATCCATCAACTGAGTTAGATATCGATTGGATGGCTATGCTGGTCAGGTTTTGTAAGGGGAACTTCAGGATGGGTTCTTTCACTTATAGAGTAGTGGGGATTTCAAATGTGAAAGATATTAATACAATCTTTGGACTTGACTTTTCTTATCTATAAAAGATTGTTCATGATTTACGATCCTTACAGGTAATATCACTGAGCCTAACTCGAGAATTTAGTCCAAAATCCATAAAGCCATTGGGAAGTAGTTCGAAGGAAATTTCCATGCTATATGCAAACAAAACATATGTGGGGAACAATGGTTGATAGCTTAAAAATAATTCAGTTCTTTTAGACATTCAGTTAAATGAAGTTAGGCTAAAAAGGAAAGATAAATTCATGATCAATGAAAGAAAGAAATGTGTTGAAGTATGGAAATCAGAATATGGAGTTGAGAAAATGGTAAAAGATAGTTATCAAAATTATGATTAAATGCGATGGAAGCTAGAAAGTTACTTGAAGCATAAGCTCAAGATGTATATATTGAAGAAATAGTTGTAGGTAATTAGCTAAAATATGAGGAAGTTGATAGTTATAATAAAAAAGATGAAAGCATTATAAATTCACCAACATCAAAACACAATAAAACAACTCATTCAATATCTAAGAGTCAAAACAATCTCAAACTCAATCTTGTATCATTTTCTCAATTTTTTCATATAGTTGCCCAAATTAAATTATTTCTTATTTCCAAGACATTGGCATTTTAATATTTTCATTTTTTAAAACTTTTCGAAGCCTGCTACTTCCTTAATAAGAAGTCTAAAAAAAAAAAAATCCCAAACACACCTAAATTCCAAATTAAGATCACAGTCTTTTCAATCCCCACCACTTTGAAATAACTTCGGATTGGCATTTGAGCATAAAGTAGACACAAAGACATAAACGGAATACCTAGGATTCAACTGGTTACATTGTTTGTTTTTCCCATGTCTCAAAAGTCAAAATCCTCGGGTCGAAGAAAAGGATTAAACAAGAAAAATTAAAGACCATAGCTCCGAAATTTAGGCCCATAAATTTGTATCCTTACAAAGACCAAGGTACCAAACGTTGACCACTGCCCAAAACTCCAAACTCAGATGGACAAGAGTTACAAGGTTCGATAAAGACTCTTCATGGGAGTCCCCAACTCTCACTTTTTCCCTAAAGGAACGTGCACGCCGTGCCGTGACTTTCGATCTACCAACTACTTCCCACACAGTTTGACCTTACTACGGTACCACCATGTCATACTTCTGTTTTGGATTATGTTCTTAGTTTCCGGTCCAAACTACAAAGTCACATTTACAGAGCGAGATTTTTTTTGCATATCATATATCCTTCTCATCTTCAAATGTTAGGAAAATCGAACCTCTTGCTTCCCATTCCACTAGTACCGTCACTTTCACAGGCATTAATGACCTTTTTGTTTGGAATTGTCTTTGTCTTCCGCGGTATGCATTTAGTGCCTGTTCCTTCGCTCTCATTCTCTTGCGTTTGCAATCGGGAACTCTGGCTGGGTAAACATAAACAGGGTGAAGTTGATTAGCCAAGAAAAAAAATATCATGACAGTATAAAATCCTGCAAGATGTAACTTATTTAGTGAGGAATCAAACACAAACTGAATACCAAAGTGGAGCTCCAGAAGTTCACACGAGTAGAATTCATTTTTAGTATAAAATGGTCCCACCAAAGCGGGACTCATAAGTAACCAAAAGTCAGCAAAGACCGTGGCTTTGGCAGAAATCTCTTCAATTAAATTCCTTACTGCAAGAATTTAATTCTGGAACCCACCCACATGGAGTAGAGTACAGCAAAGAGGTGCAAGGTGGCCTTTCCGTATATCAAATCTCGTAAAAATCTTGGAGACCAAATCAAGCCAAAAAGAGCCCACAGAGAATCAAAAGTATTTCTGACATAGAAATGAAGAGAGGACGAAACAAAAAGAGTGACGCTTTGCAAATTGTAAGTAGAGATTGAGGCAATGGTTTTGACGTGAAATTTCCTGTCTTGAAGTGCAATAATCATGCTAAAAGATGTCGACTTTTGATTGAAAACAAATCCTATCACCACCAAACACCGGCCAACTCCATAACTGTTTATATATGCTCGATGAATACTTCGTTAGTCTCCCACCAAACTTAAGTCCCTGAAATCAAATTTCACTTCTAGTTTCATATTGACAATGACATTTAAACAAGGTAAGAAAATGGTTACCGATCTTCATGATAGGAGTTGGACCGCTTCAATGTCTGAATTTCTTCTTTCTTGGTCTCGACTAAGCTTGCGCTGAAGTACTCTTTATCTTCCAAACTTACCCCTGAAAAATTCGTGATTTCCCTACCCGTGCCAACACAGTTCCCTCCTCCTCCACCTCCACCTCCACCTCCACCTGGTAACCTTCCCTTGTAGTGCCCAGTCAAGGAGAAACCTTGTTGCTCTTTCACCGCCGTCGCCCCACAGTCCCTAAACGAGATTGAGCCGCAAGAGATCAACTGCATTAGAACCGTCGACGCCTTCATCCTTCCGCAGCTCTCCAAGGTACGTTTCGAACTATCTTCATTGCCACTCCCAGGGTGGTTCAGTACCAGCCGTCCACCAGCTTTCATCAACGATCCTAGAGTCTCGGGACTAGAATCCGAAGGTGGCGGCGAAATCTCAATCTCTTCTCTAATCAACTCCGATTCGCGCTTCTGCTCTCCCTTTACTTCCTCAATCTCCTCCTTCTTGGCCAGTCTTCTTCTCCGCCTCTTATCATCGGTCTGAGTTGACGCGTCGGCGGCGAGTTTGCGATCCGACTCGGAGCCAGGCTCGGCTTTATAAACCTTGTACTCATTAAGGTCGATGGAGCTCCACGATTGGTTCCTCCGCCGAACAATAACCGGGAACTCCGAGTCGTCGCCGGGGGACTGTTTTCTGGTCTCAGGAGGATTCAGTGACCTAGAGGACGGTGTTGATTCAAGAAGATTTTGGATAGGGCTCATAGAATCGTCGAGAAGCTTAGATCCTTTGAGAACGTACTCGTTGCCGTGTGTTGGGTGGATGAGGTCATTCTCAGCCAGGTCGTGCCAGACGAAGCCATTTTTGTAGTTCCTGGTGATTTGAAGAACCGAGCGGTGATCAGAGAGGTGGTAATTAGATCAGACGATTGAGGATTAGCTTACTAGTTTCTTACCTTTTGACGGACCAAGAGTAGAGGCTTGCCATGCCTTTGCCTCGAAGGACGTTTAAGCGGTTCATTACATCTGACATTATGAAAATTAAGGCAATAGGATGACGATATCATGCTCTGTTTAGTTGCAAAGAAATCGTTAAAAAAAATGTAACTGAAATACCTCTGAGAAAGAGGCCATCGGTAGAAGAGAGGGGGATCTCCATGAAATGTGGGTGTTCAAGTTGGCCATTTGTGGAAAGATAGTAAACAACAGGGAGTTTTCTCTGACTAACTCCATTGTTGATGTAAAGCTTATGCGAAGAAGGTTGAGACCAAATTCTGGTTCTCTCAGGAGTAGCGTCTCTGTCTTTCTGCTGCGCCCATTCTCTTGAAACGTGGAACTTCGCGTTCCTTCCCCTATTAAAACTCGCTTCCATTTCTCCCTGACAGCAAACATTTTCAAAAACAAACAAACTGTTAAAAGTGACAAACAGTAACCAACAAATGAGAGAGAGAGAGAGAGATTTACCATGCTGCAGAGGAAGTGAAATGAGAGTTGGGTTGGTGTTGGTGTGTGGGATTTATAGGAATAGGATGGTTGGACTTCGGTCGGTGGTGAAGAGATTCGGATGCGGTAGACAACAGCTACGCTACAAAAGACCGCTGTTTTGGTTTCAGAAGTTGCAGTCCCCTTCCCGATCCCCCACGCCGTCTCTCCATCTTCTATTTTATTTATTTCGTGTACAGTAACGGTGTCGTTTACCTTCTAACCTTTCATTCAGTATGGTGCAAGCTCGATCTCGCATGATATGTGCTAACAGATGTGACGGACAGATTTAAAGGATCTAAATTCTAATTATAGAAAGAATGCCTCATCCATCCATTTTCCCATGTTTCCTTTGTGCATAATGTGAACCCATGGAAAAAAGAAAGAAAGTAGTTCTTGCAAATTCAAATCAGATTCTGAAATAAAATAATTAAAAGCGGCTGGGAAGCATTGAGCCAGGGTCAGTCAACGCTGTTGCCCTGCTCTATCACCAAACTTTGACTATTGCTCTGGGCTAATTGCCTCATGTATCTTTTTATTACGTCGGCGGACAGGATATTATTTAATTCATTCACTCAATTTACTTTCTGTTTGCATTTTATATTGGTTCTGCCGGATTCTGGCAGAACGGGACGTTACCGTTTGGATCCATGAGTTGATAGCTTCTTGTGATGACTTCGACGTGAAGGTACCTGCAAAATAAAGAAGGCACGTCGGGGGTTGTATCCCGATTAGCCCTTCTGACGCTCAAGTCAGTCTTTTGTTGAAGGTGAGGCTGCTGAATGCAGAGAAAGCTTAGGTTATGATTGCGTACCTTTTTTACGGTGGAATTATACCTTATATATGGAGCAGTAGCTAAGTTTAGGTCTTTACGTGTGCATGGAGGTCTCTCTCATGCGAACGAGCTGAGGAGAGCGTGGATTGGGCTTGGACTTGACATAGCCATTAGGTAGGAGATTGGTCTTTGAAGAATGGACCGATCGATCCACGGGTCGTGATGACTGAGTCCAGGCCCAATACTACCGACCCGACCATATATTAAATCATTTTAAAGTCCTTTTTTAACAAAAATTGAACGCATATAAAATATCATGTATGGAAGAATTACAGCTTTTGTTTTGATTTTGATTTTGAGCAGGTATGAATATTAATGTTTTTTGTTGAATAATAAAAAATGAAAAAAAATGAAGATGTGACTACCCAAATCAAACTTGGGAATTAAAGTTTGAAAACTAGCTTTGAAATCAGTACACTTATTACTGAAAGTTGATTCTGGAATCATATCCACGTGGTAAGAAGTAACGCTTGACAACCTTAATCAATCAGGAGAAGATAGGAAACTGACAGTAGACACAGTCTGCAACACGTGAACGTGAACCTGAACCCATGATCGGGCACTAATCAACGGTCCAGATCAGCGAGAAAGGTCAATTTGTGTGACCAAATAAGGCTTTACTTACGACCCATCCCATCCCAGAGCTCATATCCATCGCGCGGTCATGATTTCTCCACGTTCTGTTTGTGGGAATTTATGTGCAAGGAACGGAGGGCGGATCGTAGGCAACAAGCAAAAGATTTCTCGGAAGTGGGACAGAGGTATACTAAATTTTCGTACAAGCAGATAAGTAATATCTTTAATGTTTCAAAATGATAAAATATTTATGATATAATTTATAATTTTATACCATCTTCAAAAATTATGATAATAAGGTTTTAAATTAACATCAATCTATTTATTTTATTAATATTATTTTTTATATATTTCATGTATAAATAATATTTACAATTAATATAAAAAAAGATCATATAATCATTATAAAATATAAGATTAAAGAGAACATAAAGTATTTAAAATGTTACAATTTTATTATATAATAAATAATAATTATATCAAAACATCAAACATAATAATAATAAAGATCCGTATCTCTTTAATATCATAATAAGAGGTCATAATAGGAAAAAAATGATTAAAAGTGAAACTTAAAATAAAAATATTTACAGTTGTATTTATATTACATTTATAGAATTTAACTTGTATATCAAATATAAGTGAAATTAAAAAAGATAAGAAATGAAAACATAGAACTTACTTTAATCAAATATTCGTTGAAATTGCATTAACCCCAACTCTTATTTTGTATAAAATTCTTATCATTGAGAGGAGTATCATCATCATCACTCAAATTCATTACACCAAATGATACGTTAAAACTTTTATATCCAAAATTATCTTCCAAGTCACTTTTATTTATCAAATGGTCAAAGCAAATTGAATATACATAACTACTTGTTCTATTAAGAGTCTTAGTAAATAAATAAAATTAAATTATTAAGAAATTAAAAGAAACTATTCAATGTAAAAATGATAATAATACACCTTTCCTGAAGATTTAAATTGTATCAGATAAAGACAAAGACATTTAATCTTTTTTTTGTTCCAATCTAATCATTTTCTTAGAATGGATGAATTCAAATACACTCTAATTTTTTCACACCCTGTTGCCCTCATATATTGACTCAAAATATGGATGAATATACATAACTACTTGTTCTATTAAGAGTCTTAGTAAATAAATAAAATTAAATTATTAAGAAATTAAAAGAAACTATTCAATGTAAAAATGATAATAATACACCTTTCCTGAAGATTTAAATTGTATCAGATAAAGACAAAGACATTTAATCTTTTTTTTGTTCCAATCTAATCATTTTCTTAGAATGGATGAATTCAAATACACTCTAATTTTTTCACACCCTGTTGCCCTCATATATTGACTCAAAATTTGAATTACAAACCTTTGTAATTCTAGAACACTACTTCCAAATTGGTCTCATTAAGCAACTGTATGACAACAAAAATAATATTAATAAAAAATAAATTTATTTTTAATTTTTAATAAGTAACAAAAGAAAAGAAAAACTTGGGTTAAGTTTGTCTGACAAAAAGCAATAAGCATCCTAAAATCACCAGAAGCATCCTTATAAATCTCCATTTATGAGCATAAGAGATCTTGCATCATCTTATAGACTACAATAGTTATAATAGTTAATAGCATTCCCCTATTAATTTCAACCTTTTTTTTATAAAACTTGATCAGAAAATAGACACTAGGATTAAAATACCCTAACTATAAATAATGAAGTGTAAAGTTATCTTTCTCATCTCTTATTGATAACTACAAAACAAGGTGTTTATAAAAAAAATGCCTATTTTTTTAGATTAACCTTAATTGCTCCCTTCCCCTTTTTTATGATATCATAAAAGTAACACATTGTTGTCTTCTCATCACTATCATTAAGATAAAGTATCATCATCAAAGGCTTACAAACTCGATTGATAAATTGATATTATGACTAAAATTTATGATCTTCAAGTATAATTCTAGAAACCTCCAATCTAGCATTAGGCCTAGCATGTTGAGATGTTACTTACTTATTACCTGTAAAAATTTGTCTCAACTCATTCTTCATTAGAGTAAAACATTAAAATGATAAGAAATTAGTTGCAAATCTTATAATAGTAGGGCGATACAAATTCCTACCATTTGTGAAATCATTTTTTATTAAATTGAGGAGCCATACACAATTGTAAATGACCTATGTTACCTTTTTTCCTTTTTGCACAGTCTTAACAATAATAGAAAAATATCTAACATCTCCAATATTTTCCAACTTCAGGTCAATGAAATGTGCAGCACAAGGAGTCTAATAAAAAGAATTATACTTGCTTTGCAATCTTCTTCCATCTGCTTTATAAGTATAATCATTCTCAGTACTGAACTGAATAATATTTTATGGCCTAACTTCATCAAATATCTGAAATAGAGCATTAACATTCCTAATAAGGCCAGATATATCAATAGATTTTAAAAACATTATCCCCTTTGTAGAATAAACAAAAAATTAATAATATGTTTATGTCTTCTATTTGTCTAACTATTACACATGATTGAATACTCATAAATAGCCCATAATTTTATCCAAATAACTTTTTATTTCATAAAAAAAGGTGCTAAAAAGTTTACCTTTATAGTCATCAATTAAAGGATCTGTATATCCTGGATTGTAAGAGGCAATATCATCTACCATAGACTGATAATAAAAGAGGCAATATCATCTACCATAGACTGATAATAATAAGATTGGACTATATAGAATGTTATAATTGAATCATAACACCATCTAGCCATTGCGTTATTCACGTTATGAGCCACTTTTTGAGATTGTAAGGAATTACGGATTGAAGGCTGAGTTCTAGGAGTTGTTCATCATATAAAAAAATTAAACAGTTGTCTTCTTCTTTACCTATCATTAAGTACAACATTCCCTTCTTGTTGGGTAAGAATACTACCACCTTCAACATCCCCACTTTCATCCTAACCACCAACAAAATAACTTTTACTACCAATTTTATATTTCAATATTTGTCTTCTATCTTTCTTATGTTGATACTTTTTAAGCAAAGCCTTCTCTTGTTATTTCACAACATGACTCAATTTTTTTACAAGGCTTCATATTACCGTTGACTCCAGCTAAATGCTTCTTTAATATGACGATTTCTCTACCTTTCAAATGTTGGTTACAATAAAAATAAATGGTATGATTATTTATTCTATGAACTAATCTAGCATAAGCCTAAGCTAGATTATCGAATCTTCCTAAACTGACTAAATTGTCAGGAGTATATGAACTTCCTTCTATTTATCTATAAAAATAAATGAAGAAATATATCAAAATTAACTTAATAACTTCGTATCAAAATAAATTTGTGGAAAAAATGAAGAAATAGATTAATAATAGTTTTTCAATAGTTCATGTTTCTTTCTCAATCCAAACATCAAATATATATATTGATTATTGCATTTTCACAATTATAACTCATTTTGTGTGATTATATAATTAAAATATAAGGTCACAACTATAAACTATTGTGTGTAATTATATAATTCAAAAACAAACTTACAACTATAAGCTATTTTGTATGATTATATAATTCAATCATAAACTCATAAGTCATAACTATAACTCATTTTATGTTATTACATAATTCAACCATAATCTCACATTTATAATTCAATTTATGTAATCACAGAATTCAACCATAAAGTTACAATTATAAAATATTTTATGTGATTATGTAATTTAAAAATAAACTCATAATTATAGCCTATTTTGTATAATTATATGACTCAACCATAAACTTGTATAACTTATTTTGTATGATCATTGGTTAGTTGATTAAATAATTCAACCATATATATAAAAAATCACAACTATAACTCAATTAGTATAATAGTTAATTATATAATTCAATCGTAAATTAACTAATCCATTTTGATGATTGCAAAATTCAATTTATAATATATAACCTAATATGTAATAAATACTAACTTTTCATTCAAATTTCAATATATCTTAATCTTAAATTTCAAAGAAAACATTCTCAAATTCTTAATCTAATTTTGAATTTCAAATAACAAATGAATAACCTCAAAATTATAATTCAATTCAAAATTCCACTTTCTAATCATTATAGAAACATAACCAATTCTAATTTCCAAACATAACCAATTCACAAGCCACCTACCACAAGTCCACAAGACCATAACACAAGCAATAACATTATCAATTTATCAATTATCACACACAATTATAAAATATTTGTACTTGCAAAGTGCAACCTTGGCTTTATCTTTATCTCAGGCACAAGCCCATAACATTAGAATTTTAAAACACAACACAACACAAGGTGAAAGTGGAGGGTGATGTGGTGTAATGGTGGAGGATCAAAGGTGGAGCTTGGAGGACGACTTGTGATGGGGCATAAGGTGTGTATGGTGTAATGTGACGGTTGGGACTGCTACAGGTTGTAATGGGCGTTAAGAGACTCAAGACTGTTATAGGTTGTAAGAGATTAGCAATGATGATGGCAACTGACAAACTATAGCAAGGAGATGGGTTATTAGAGATCTTAGCTACAGTACCACTACCATAGAGCAGATGCCTAAACATCCAGAGGACATTCAAAAACATACGCTATGAGAATGACATGTTAGAGCAATCACACTCACTTATTATGGCATCACACATAGCACAAGTAATTTAACAATATATTTCATTCATAAAATGAAACTTACTTGTCGGAACCCGATCTGGAGACCGGACTCCAACTGCTTATAACTTAACACTCTTACTCTTGCTCTGATATCACAGATGTCGGACCCCGCTCCCGGAGCCCAACCCTCGTAGTCCTGAAGTCTTGTGCTTATAACATTGCTGGGTCCTTAACTGTAACTCCACATTCGTGGCAAGCGCACACTATGTAAACACTAAAATCATGGGTTGACTTA
>JANZLD010000008.1:58838970-58850626 GCA_026413575.1 Erythroxylum carthagenense | reverse complement strand
AAATACCATGAATGCATGCCAAAATATCAAAGAGACAGAACATAAATCGGACTAAATTTGCTTAATATGCTAACCCCCAATTTGGGGTGTTACACATAGGATATGTTTGAAAGAGTTATCAAAGTTAAATAGAAAATTGTATGCCTATTATGTTATTTCGCTATAATCCCTATTGAGGACTCAATAACAAAGTTTTAAAGTTGCGTCAAAATCTTATGGATGACAAAATGTAATGAAATTTTGAGTTAAATAATATTTTGCAAACTTTAATGACAATATGTAAGATTTCCGTCAACACCATTATAGCAAGATATAAGAGGTTGCATAAAGTACAAGTAAAAGGTATACCCTAATGAAATTGTTCCACTTAATTTAGTCTACTAAAGCATAATTGTGGAATACAAATTAAAGACATTTGCTAAAATGATAATAGTTATCATTAGAAAAAAAAATGATTGCATAACTTTTCTTACTTATGTTTCATATGATACAAATCATATATATTTCTAGTTCATGCTTATGAGTATTTGATAATGAATTTAGATTCAACATTATTATAATATTCAAAGCATGATAAGAAATAGATTGTTAAGTAAAAGTAGTTGATCCAATTTTATACAAATAGTTTGTATGTGCTAAATCAAAGGAGACTTTTGCTTATAAATTGCAAAAATAAAAGTTGGATAATTGAGACTATCCTTTTATGTCATATTATTTAAATCAACATAATGAGAATCATAAAGTTACATACAAGGATATGTGTATCCTTTTGATTATGAATCATATAGAACTTATCAAGTTGAAGAATAACCAAATCAACCTTTGGTAAAAGGATCATGATATTATTGAATTGTTAAATTTATACATGTAATGTATTGGATGGAATAATAATTCATAAAAACACAATACTTATATTTCATTAGATTATTAATGACTTTGATATATATGTATCAAATGAAATAATGATTTAAAATTTTGAAAAGTTCAAATTGTTCAAATCTATATAGAAATTAAGCATTGAGAATGTGGAAGCACTTCGATGAGATTGCTGTAGTGAGTTGTAAATTTTTAGTTATCTATAGGAATGATGTTGTTTAGTAAATACCTTCATAACAAAAATTCATAAATAGTATGGATTCAAGTAAGAAGGAAAATACAATATGAGATATTATATGATGAAATATTATTTTTCCTATAGCTATATCTAGTACAATGAGTTACCTTCAATAGTTCCAGTTAAATCAATTAGCAAGATTTCATATTAGATGCTTAACTGAAGCATGTATTATACCCTAAGGATTTGATGCTTAACTGAAGCATGTATTATACCCTAAGTTTAGAACTAAATTGGGTAATAAAATGTTATAAGATATCCAAAAGGTTGGATTGTTGCGGCCTCAACCACGGATCGTGACCAACACTAAAAGGTCTAGTATAATTTTGACTTTTTCAAAGACTTAACATTTTATATCTAATATGAAATCTTGCTAATTGATTTAACTAGACCTATTGAAGGTAAGTCATTGTACTAGACATAACTATAGGAAAATTCTGTCAAATCCTTATATTCGTAATAAAAATAAGATTCCAAAATGATCAAACTCATACTTTTAACAATAAATTAGTTCTAACGATATCCAATTCTCAATATGCTACAATGTTGAAGTAGTTAATACAAGGTAAATTCAACATATACAAGGCTACTGCAACTCTAGAGTCAAAGGTCACCAATAAGCATACATCGAATCATCGGAAAAGAAGACTGGCTAAGTACCTTATTACAAGAAATCTAAAAAGAAGATTATGAAAGATAGTTGAGGGGAGTCAGACTTCACTGAGTGAATTAATACTATGGTTTCGTTATGCACTCCTAAGGATTTCAAATATTATATTTATATATATCGTTACATCTATAAATGTGATTTCATAACATAATGATAAGCATGTATGCATTTCCTATATCAATATCACATCACATAATCATCACAATCACAAATCACAAATAATAATAGAGTACTGACGAGTGACCTATGACATGCCCCTTACCCATATACTATAGTCATAGTGGCTCTCTTGTTCTACGCAGGTCACTTGGTTTGAATATAGTGCATATATATATATATGTGTGTGTGTGTGTGTGTGTGTGTGTGTGATTTCATAACATAATGACAAACATGCATGCATTTCCTATATCAATATCATGTCACATAATCATAACAATCACAAAACCCAAATAATAGTGGGGGACTGATGAATGACCCTATGATATGCCCCTTACCTATATACTATAGCCATAGGGGCTCTCTTGTTTTACTTAGGTCATTTAGTTTGAATATAGTGGATTGTCATCTGAGAGCCACACTTAACTGAACTGTCATAGCCTCACTACAACATAATTGTCATTCGAGAGCAAACTTGACTGAACTGCCACAATCATGCCACCGTATCATGTACCATACATCGATTGCATCCAAAAGCAAGCTCGATCGAACTGCCTAACTTTGTTGTATCTAAATCAATGGATCCAATACTAAACCGAATTCCATTCTCGACCAATTGACTCACTATATGCATAATTTGGTGATGCCTACTAGGTAGCTCATACTATAACAATCCTCTACATCATCACATATCAAGATAAGAATAACAATGCATTAAAAATATGTATACATGTGTGCATAAGATAATGATGATGATTTTCATTATGATTATGATAATGAATTATAATGTGTGTTCATAACCATAAATATTAACTTACAAGTAGAATGCACTCCTTTGCTCCTAACCTAATGTATCGAATTGGAAGGTTATGCTCCTAATTGGTCTATAGAAAGAAAAATAGGAATGACTATTAGGATTTAAAACCTAAACCAATTTTAGGTACCTCGAGAATATGATCATGACTTAATACTAAGGAGATCTATTTTTATTTTAAAACAGTGATGACATATTTTACGATGAGCCTATTGAAAATTCAATATAGTTTCCCTTATAAAAGGGACATCCCCCTCTGAAAGAAGAGTCATTCTTTCAATAAAAATACACTTCTATATCTACCAGTAACTACAGCTCAATTTGGGTTTCCAAATTATATATCTATTCCCAATTGAGTCCACATTTTCATCACAAAATCTATAATAATCCAATTCAAAATTCAAGCATACCAATTTCTAACCCATACACCCTCATCTATATTCAATACATCATGATATTCTCAATTCTAATCAACAATAACTCAATTTAATCAATTTCATGCATTTATATAAGAACATAACCCTTTCTAAATTTTTCTCTCACAAAATATGAAAAATTTCAATTCACCACTTTTATGAAAATTTATCCGTATAATATCTAGGAATTTTAAAAATTATTTTTAGTTATTTCTAGGCTAGTCGAAAAATCACCATCGTCATCAAAGCGTAGGATACACAAGCTAAAGCCGAAGAGGGTGGTGAAGAGAAATGATGAGCTTGCCTCTAAGAATCCATTGGCATTGGTCTTGCATTGAAACTCCTCCCGGTTTGTGAGAATCGAAGGTTTAAAGCTTAAAGGTAACCCATTTTCGTTCACCAATAAAATGGGTTGATTGGTTTTGAGTTCTCCTACTTTCCTATGCTTTTAGATATGATGGTGGCGTTAGTTTTTCCTATAAATGATTAAAAAAATGAGATCAATAACTTACCTAAATGAATCAAAATTTCCATTCGTGATTCCTCCAAATCTAGGTCTTTTTTATGAAATAAGTTGAGGAGTTTTTAAAAATATCTTGAGAGCTTTCCATAGAGTCTTAGATCGCCTGAAATGGTGGTCAGATAGTGAAGGTGTGAGTGTCAAAAGTTGGGAGTGAACAGCAGAATCTATAGGGAAAAAGTTTAAGAGAGAAATGAACTTAAGCTTTCTTAAGCTTAACTTATACTTTTATAGACTTTTCTCCTTATCCATTATAAGTAATTTAAGAAAAATTTCGGTCATTACATGGATATAATCTTATAGACCTATTGAACAAATTATTTGGTTTAATGTATACTTAGAGTAGAATGGTTCTCAAGATAAGTAGTTAGAGTAAAATAAAATTTAAGAAGTTCAAATATCATGACAAAACATCCAATTAAAACTAGTGCCTTTATTGATACATATGATGTATAGTTGAAAGGCTACGAAACATTGAAAGATTCACTTTATAATTAATCAAACAATTTGTTTTTGAGATGATTGTGAATTTATCATGCCTACAAGGAGGTTAGTGAGAGTATAGTTGTCCTCTTTAGTGGAAGTATGTGGCGATATATTGCTCACAGAGAACAATAATTCTAATTTTCAATTGATGAAAATCTAATTGTCCAAAAACAACTCTTACTGGATATTAAATGGTAAGAAATTAATTATGGAAATTAGATCTAGAAAGATAGATTGGATGTTGTTTACCTATTCTTAGTCCAAGTATGTAGATAATGTACTAAAGATGTTTAGTATTTGAGATATCTGATACTTATGAAGTGTTAAAGATATCCATTATTCTATATATGAGTTGATATTTAAGTTCAAGAAGATAAGGATATTTACTTTAAAAGTAAATCCTAATTAACGTTTATTTTACTTAGAATAATATCATTCAAGATTAGAAAGGTTCCAATGTAGCAATGATTGCTAATTAAACAATAATACATTTTTCATTTAATGGAAATGATTATTTGGATCAATAAGTGATTTAATGAACTTGATATAGTTCCTCACATTGTTCAAGATAATAATATTCTATAGAACATTAAAGCTATTGGCATGTAAAAGGAGATAGGGTCTTATTAAAGATCCAATGATGTGTTTAGGCAATTTTCTTAATTTTAATGATAATTAAGATGAAAGTTGTAAGATTTAAGCAAGTGCTCACTATAAAGAATCTTGTAAAATTCTCTCACTAATTCACTGTCCCAGTAGTAGTGTAATTATTATATGATGATATAGTATAAGATACTAAAACGATTGGCTTAGTGCAAATGGTGAATTGTTAGTTTATGCCCTACAGCCAATCGACTTAGTTGTAATTTAGTGACAATTATTTAAAAGCATTATTTTTCGTGTACATGTTTAGATGTATATGATAAAGCCCATGGGATAATTATACATTAAAAATGAAATTGTGATGAGATTATAACTGTGAGATTCATATTGCATTTATATATTATCCATAAATTATTCTTGGTCATTGTTCTATTAAGACTGGACATTAATAGAAGGTAAAAAGTCTAACATATGTTATGTTTTTTCTTATGAAGGAAGTAGTCGATCTTGTAAACTAAATATGGAGATACTTAAACAAATATGTGGGTGCTTATTAAAGAACAAGTTCTCTAAGTAGAAGCGATATGAGAAATCCATTTGAAACATTACTTGTATGTATATGAAAATTCTCATTGTGTTGATTGTATAAGTGATCAATTGACTTAAGGTCTCCAAAGTTATCCTGTATAGGGATTGCTATATTTTGATATTAATTATGACCTATTATAATCATAGGTCATTTAGTTGGTAGTCACTTGATGTAACATGAACTATATGGAGGTAATTGAGTGAACAAGATAAGATTCATCATCCTAAAGTAATTAGGGAGAATGTTATGTTGTTCTTGATTAGTATTGATTCACGAAATCCTTAGCAAGGTGGAATGATGTTTTGTAAATAGCTTACAAATATTATTAATTGAATCGATAGATGATAGTGGAGAAATAATATGATTGGACTCAAAATAAAGTAAACATTAATTTCATGCTCTATGTCTAATTAAAATATTGTATGATGAAATGATTGAATTATACAAAAAGAACATACTCTAAAAGGTTAGTCGAAACCACTTTGACATTGCTAAATATTTGGGTGGTCATGATGTGCTGCTAGACTTCAATCTTAATCTATGATTATAAATTGTTTAATTGGAAAATTAAAGATAAATTAAAAGGGGCTTAACTTTATTTAATTTTAACTATGAATTATAATTATAATTATAATTTATAATCATTGCTAACAAATTTGGGAACTTAGTGGGTCTCGTATAAAGAAGGGGTTGTGTTGGGGGGAGACATGTATTCATGCATCACTTGCATGACAATGCAGCAGAAGAGTTAGAATCTAAATTCCTACCCATGAGTTCCCCAAAATTCCAGAAACCCTTATGCATGCATAAATAGATCATAAGAATATGAAATTTAAACACTTGTACCTTTTCGATACCCCTCCTTTCTTGATTCTTCTCCTTGTTTGGGTTGTAGCAAACACCAAACCCCATCCTGATTGCCCAAGAACACACAAAGATGAAGGATAAGCAGTGTGTAAGGGTAGCTAGAACACCAAACTTGATGAGTTACCCCTCATCCTCTCACTTAAGTATGTTTTTGAATAGTTAGCTCCTTGTACATAAGTGAAGAACCCAATTATATATCAACTGTCAAGCCTTCAGTCACGATCGTGGCCTACTTAAAATAGTCATATACACTTTGGTTTTCATTCGATCCATTATGTGTGTGACCCTTCAATTTCCAGTTATTTTGAGCAATTGAATTAACTCTTAATTCAAGCAAATCATGAATGGTTTCATGATGTTAATTTATCGGAATATAAGTGGATTAACACACGAACTATTCAGTAGTTAATTATCCAACCTGTGAGCCTTTCCATAGTCAATTACCGTGTAATTCGTCCCTTCACCATTCTATACCCCACTTGGTTTGGAGTATGGGCTATATGTCAACTCCCACTAGACTGACTATGTCAAATCTAGTCTAAGTGATGTTAGTTCTTATCCTGGGGATCTCATTACTTTATGTGTCATCAAAGACTCTCTTTATGACACATATTTTCTTTGGCCAGAGACTCCTAAGTACTAACAATGTCAAAAGGCCGTGGGTATCATTCTTCTATCAAGAGTGGTGAATCATTTATTGGCTAACCAATTACCTTCGAATACTAATAGTTGTACCTAATCACCACCCTATAAGTGACCTCATCTTGAGGTAACAAGGAATGTTGTCAAAGCACATGATCAACGTCTAAGATATCCTTAAGTACCTCAAGTCTAAGGATATTTGCACCATTACTATGATGAGATTAATCATTGACATTTGATAAATCATCTATATGATAATCTCATAGCGGGTCATCTGATGTACTTACTACTCTTAATAAGCATCCATATGTTAACTCTAAACATCTCATGCTTATAGTTTGTGAGATCCACTACTTGATCAAATCAAGGAGTATAAAATGTGCTAGTTTATCTGGATTAATAATTTCCTATCTTATTAATCTCATAACTAGGGGTATTTTAGATACTAACATAATTGCACATGATAGGAATCTCGTTATCATGATCTAATGATGATTTCCTTCATACTATGTTTTGTATCATGGACTTCATTAATTCGATTTAAGATAGACACCAATTTATAAATAAACGAACATCAAAGTAATGAAAATTTACCTTTTGCTTTATTAATCAAACTAAAGTTTGTACATAAGTGCTAAAGGTGATTGTCGTTAGAGCATTACTCTAACAATCTCCCACTTACACTAAAGCCAATCGCCTTTGTATCTAATACCACAGGCGAGTACACTAGCATCAAATTTCATTTGAGGAAGTGGCTTGGTCAAAGGATTAGCGATGTTATGATCTTTAAGCACTCTCTCTATCTTCACGTCACCTTTATCAATTATCCCCCTAATCAGGTGATATCTCCTGAGTACGTGCTTAAACCTTTGATGAGACCTTAGTTCCTTGGCTTGAGCAATAGCCCCATTGTTGTCACAATACAATAGTATTGGGTCTGCAATGCTCAGAACCACTCTAAGTTCCATAACAAACTTCTTAATCTAAACAGCTTCTTTTGTGACTTCCGCAGCTACAATGTACTTTGACTCAATTGTCAAATCTGTAGTCGTCTCTTGTTTGGAACTCTTCCAATTGACCGCTCATCCATTGAGTGTGAAGATGTAACCTGGCTGGGATTTGGAGTCATCCTGTTCAAATTGAAAACCAGCATCTGTATGTCCACTCACTACTAGTTCTCCATCTCCATATACCAAGAATACATCCTTAGCCCTTATTAAGTATTTTAGGATATTCTTGACAACCCCCCAATGACACTCACCAGGATCTGATTGATATCTGCTTATAACACTTAGAGCATATGATATATCAGGTCTAGTATATAATATAGCATACATGATTGATCCTATTGTTGAAGCATACGGGATCAAATTCATGTGAGTCCTCTCATCTGGCATCTTTGGACACATAGATTTTGAGATTTTTGTCCAATATGTCATAGGAAGAAAACTTCTTTTGGATTGCTCCATGCTAAACCTCTTTAGCACTTTATCTGTGTATGTAGACCATGAAAAACCTAGCAACTTTATTGATCTATCTCTATAAATCTTTATTCCCAATATATAAGTTGTTTCTCCAAGATCTTTCCTCGAGAAATTTCGGGACAACCAAATTTTGACTGATTGCAGACTTAAGACATCATTTCTCATTAGTAATATGCCATCCATATATAACACAAGGAATATGATAGCATACCCAGTAACCTTATTGTACACACAAGGTTCATCCAGATTTTTTGAGAAACCAAACTCTTTGATTGTCTCATCAAATCGGATGTTCCAACTCCTAGATACTTGCTTCAATCCATAAATGGATTTTTAAAGCTTGCATACCTTGTTTCCATCTATGGATGTGAAGCCCTCAGGTTGTATCATATATACATCCTCAGTAAGGTTTTTGTTTAGGAAAGTCGTCTTCACATCCATTTGTCATATCTTATAATGATAATGAGCAGTAATGGCTAGGAGTATTCTTATAGATTTAAGTATAACTACAAGGCTAAATGTCTCATCGTAGTCAATTCTTTGTCTTTAACGGTAACCTTTAGCGACTAACATCACTTTATAGGTAATCACATTACCTTCCATGTCCATTTTCTTCTTGAAAATCCATTTGCACCTTATGGGTTTTGACCCACCCAAAGTCTATACTTGGTTTTCAGACATGGAATCCGTTTCAGACTTCATGGCTTGAAGCCAATTTTCAAATTCTAAACTCTTCAGAGCCTCTTCATAGGTTATACGCTCAAGGTCTTCAATAAGCAATACATCTTTATGTTCACTTATTAGAAATCCATATCTCTCTAGAATATTATTATCCTACTTGACCTACAAAAATTATGTGTTTCAGAAGGTTCGAATATTGTCTCATCTTTATAAATAGGAATCTCGGGTTCAGGTAGTTGATCTGCATCTGTTTGAGCATCATAAACTTCATCAAGTTTAACTTTGCTCCCACTGTCCTCTCTTAGAAGAAACTCTTTCTCTAAAAAGATAGCATGCTTTGAGACAAATACATTTTGCTCTAAAGCATTGTAGAACTAATATCTAATTGTTTCCTCAAGATATCCTATAAACATACGTTTATCAAATTTCACTTCAAGCTTGTCTGTAAACTAGACAATGCCAAACTTTCACATGAGAAAGATAGGGCCTTTTGTTAGTCCATATCTCATATGGAGTAACTTTAACTACTTTTGAAAGGACTCTGTTTATCATATAAATAGCAATTTCAAGTGTATAACCTCAAAAGAATTTAGGTAGATCTGTAAGCCTATCATCGATCTCACCATGTCTAATAAGGTTCAGTTTCTCCTTTCAATCACACCATTATATTGTGGTGTGTAAGGCAGAGTCTATTAGGATATAATCCCCTATCCCCGAGATAACTTAGAAACTCTTTGTTCAAGTATCCACAACCTCGATATGATCAAAGTGTTTTGGCACTTTTACCGAACTATTTCTCTTCTTCATATCTAAAATATTTGAACATTTCAAATGCGTCAGACTTGTATATCAGTAGATACACTTACCTATATTGTGAATTATCATCGATAAAGGTAATGAAGTATATAAAATCACCTTTGGCATAAATGGACATCGACACATACATTAGAATGTATGAGGTCTAATAGCACATTCAATCGTTCACCCTTTCCTTTGAAAGGTAATTTAGTCATTTGGCCTAACAAGCAAGATTCATATGTGTCATATGATTCATAATCAAATGCCCCTAAGCTACAACTCTTGTGTAGCTTAGCCATAAGTCTCTCACTTATATGGCCAAGTCGACAATGACATAAGTAAGATGATTTTAAGTTATCTCGTTTTTGTCTTTTATTTTCATTGATATTTAAAATTGGATTGCACATATCTAATATGTAAATACATTGCACAATGTAGCAATACCATAAAACATTTCTTTCAACTTAATTGAACAAGCATTACTTGAAAAGGCTAAATGAAATCCCATTTTATTAAGACATGAAATAGACACAGTGTTCTTCGTCACAATGGGTACATAATAGAAATTATCCAAAACTAACTCTAGCCTACTAGGAAGATACAAAATATATGTTCCTACGACTAATACAGCAACTCTTGCTTCATTTCCTACTCGTAGGTCCATCTCTTCCTTTTTGAGCGGTCTACTATCTTTGAGACCTTGCATATCAACACATATGTGTGAGCTATATCCGATATCTAATACTCAAATATTATGATCAGAAATAGTGTTAACCTCAATGACAAGCAACATACCTAAAGTAGATGGTGGAGCATCTATTGCCTTCTTCTGCTTCAATGATTATGGATAAGCTTTGCAGTTTCTCTTCCAATGTCCTTCCTTGTTACAATAGAGGCAAATCCCTTTTGATGCAGTCTCCTTTGCCTTCATGTTGGCTACGCCTCCCACTGGCTTCTTGGATTTCTTCTTCTTCTTTTGGTTCTTTTTGTGAGAATTAGAAGCAGAGTCCACGAGCGTCACAGCCTTACTTTCTTTCTTGACAGTTTGCTCAGCTGTTTTGAGCATATTAATCGGCTCACATATCGATGTGGATATTTGGTTCATTTAATAGTTAAGCATAAACTATGAATAACTATCAGTCAAACTAGTCAGAATTAAGTCTATACTTAATTCATGATCCATTACAAAACCCAAACTTGCTAACCTTTCAATGTATCCATACATCTTTAGTGCATAATGCACTGGAGATGATCCCTTAGCCATCTTAGAGTGGAAAAGCAACCTCAAGGTCTCAAACCTTTCAGACCAAGCTTGCTCATCAAACAATTATCTTAGATGGTAGAATATGGAATGAGCATCCATAGCCTTGTCCTACTTTTGCAGCTCTGGTGATATAGAGGCCAACATAATACAACTAGCCAACTCACTATCATCTAGTAGCTTCTTATAAGCTTTCTGATCCTTAGCAAATGCATCAGCAACAGGGGCATCGGGAAGTGGTTCATCTAAAATCCTAGTTTTTTAGATTTGAGAACAATTCTCAAATTCTGTATCTAGTTTAAGAAGTTGGGTCCCATGAGTTTGTTGGGGTCTAGTGGGAAGAGTAGGTTCACACTAGATGAAGACATCGTGGCAATTCAATAACTTAGAAGAACGAGAGAATGTGTTAGAATGTACACTAATGGATATCGATAAGGACTTTAATCACATGCATTATAAGTCCCACTATTTTTGTAGCGCCCCCTCACCGTAGGGTACATATCGGGACGTCCGAAGGTCGCTCCGACACGTATCCCACGATAAAGGTTCACTACC
>JANZLD010000008.1:58746857-58791945 GCA_026413575.1 Erythroxylum carthagenense | reverse complement strand
CATTCAGTCAGAGAGAGCTCTTTGTATTCTTTTGAGGGAAAGTAATATAAAGTTGGTTTTATACCGTATCTCTGTGCATTCTTGTTGCCTTTATTCTTATTGTTCTTTTAAGTATTGTTTCTTCGAGGGTGTGTGAGATAAACACTTCGAAGGTTCAGGAAGGCTGAGTCTTTACTTTAACGAGTTTAAGCGAGACTGCCGTACAAAGGGTGTGAGCGAGAAACTTCGGTGAAAGTTTGAGTTCCTAGGTTACCTTTGTAACACAAGGGATGGTTGAGTAAGACGCTGGAAGCATTTGGAGAAGACGATAGGCACGTGTGGGACACGCGATCACCGTTCTCTAGAAACTTCACTGGAAGGCATTGGCTGGCGCGGGCAGTCAACCACATGCGCTTATTTGCACGTGCCAGACACCCTTCCACCAATTTTTGTGTTTTAAAACCCTAAATTGTCTTTTGTTAATTAATAGAGATTAAATTAATTTCAACTCTTAATAAAATTGAAAAGTATTTTATTAAAATTTGAAATTTTTTCAAAGAAATATTTATTAGGAAAGGTGTTGGAATTTAATTTAAAATTTCAAGAGTTGAATTATTAAATTAAATTTTTAATCAAATCAACAATTAGAATTAAGCTAAAGTTTTAAATAATTTCTTTCCTAATTAGATTATGTTTGAAATTATAAACATAATGAGATTATATTATTTTGTCGAGACCGAAATTTTTTGAAAATTTAAATCCCTCAATAAAAGATTAAGTACATGTTATGAAAGTGATAGTTGTTTTCCACTATTTAAGAATAAAACCAGAATTTTATTTTTTATTTGACTTGTTGAGTAAATTGAAGGTCACTTTAACTTGGATATGTTTTAATCTTAATTTTTTTTGTTAAATCAGTAAGAGAATGAAATTAATAATAAAGGAAAGTATGTACAAGCTGGAGAGAATAAGAACTCTCAGTACAACAATCACAGAAAAGACCCCTTGGATACAGTAAACAACTAAGAGGAAAGGTACTCTAATGGCAGGACATCAAACTGCTTGTCTGGATCCTATGCCTCCTGGGGACCCAAAATGCATAAAGGACACACAAGCAACAGAAACAAGTTGTAAAGGGGCCTACAAGCTATGTCCCAGTTAAGAGCACAAAAAGCTACAAACCAGAACTCTCAAACCAAGCAAAACAACTGTAAAGTGATCTGTTTGCCTAAAGTTTTAATCTTAAATTAATGGGTTCTACTTAACTAAAATTGTATAATTTGGATGAGTAAACTAATGATCATATAAATTTAGAGATAGGGTTAGGACTTATATACTTGATATATTTTAGCAAAAGTTATCACCTAACGGTACTAGGAGTCACATGAGATGTAATTGAAAAGTTTTTTTCTACCTAATTTATTTTAGTTGGTTTATTGAGCAAACTCAAGATCAATTAATTTTAAATAGGAACCTAGCCCACTAAGAAATTATTTGATATAATGGTGAGGGCTATTATTTTGTACAGAATAGTGGGAGTAATCAAATAATTTTAAAGTCCTTATTTTATTTGATTTTTGAATATAAACTAATAAATGCTCTTTTTATGTTTTTCCGATTATTGAATTTGAAGATAAGTACCGACCTGACATTGAGGAGTATCTTATATGCTAATAAGCTGAGTGGACCCAACTTTTCGGACTAACTGCGAAACTTAAGAATTGTTTTTAGGTAAGAGAAGAAGTTGTACATTCTTGATACTGATGAAGAATGGGAGAAATATCAGTTATGTTGATGATGTTGAACAAGCTACATATGTAATGTTAGCTTGCATGTCTCCTGAACTTCAAAGGCAGCATGAGAACATGGATGCACCTACTATGACACTACATCTTAAGGAGTTATTTGGTGCACAAAGTATGGTGTAGAGATATCAAATCTTCAAGGCACTAATTCAATGCAAGATGACAGAAAGATCTTCAGTCAATGCTCATATGCTGAAGATGATTGGGTACATTAAAAGATTGGCCCAATTAGGTTTTGTCATGGACCATGAGTTAAGCATTGATATGGTGCTACAATCTCTAAGTTCAAGCTTTTCATAGTTCGTCATGAACTTCATCATGAATCATAAGGATATGACATTGCCTTAATTATTAAACATGCTCAAGATTGCAGAAGAGTGCCTTAAAAAGGAACCCATTTTTGTACTTGTTGTTAGGTCTTATAGAAGTAAGAAAAAGGGCTTTAAGAACAATAATAACAAGAAACAAAAGGCTTCTACTAATGTAGTAAATGCCAAAGGAGGTGTCAAGAAGAAGAGCAATGACAAGGGCACACGTTTTCATTGCGAGGTCAACGGACATTAGAAAAGGAACTGCCCCTCTTATCTTGCTAGCCTAAAAGATAAAAGGCTTAAGGAAGCTGGTTCTTTAGGTATGTTTATAATTGAGATCAATTATTGGGTATTAAATACTGGTTGTGGTTCTCACTTATGTAATAACATATAGATGTGAACAAGGAGTAGATCATTGAAGAAAGGAAAAGTAGACTTGTGAGTTGGCAATGGAGCAAGAGTTGCCGCATTAGCTATAGGGACTTGTAGTTTAGCTTTGCCTTCTGGCCTTATATTAGAACTTGATAATTGTTATTATGTTCCTGTTATTATGAGAAACATCATTTCTATTTCTTACTTGGATTTCAATGGATTTGTCTTTATTATTAAGAATAATAGTTGTTCTTTTTATAAAGATGATGTTTATTATAGATCTGGATTGCTTACAAATGGTTTGTAAGAGTTAGATATAGAAAGGCCAATTCTTAACAAAAATAGTAAGAAAAGTAAATTAAGTAACCAAACTCTATCTTATTTATGGCATTGTAGGTTAGGTCATATCAATGAAAATAGAATCACAAAATTGTATAAAGAAGGATATTTAGATCCTTTTGATTATGAATCATATGAAATTTGTGAATCTTGTTTATTGGGAAAGATGAACAAACTACCCTTTAAGGGAAAGGGACAACGTTCTAGTGAGTTACTAGAATTAGTACATTCAGATGTATGTGGATCTATGTCCACAAATGCTAGAGGCGGATACTCATATTTCATTATGTTCACAGATGACCATTCTAGATATGGTTATGTGTACTTGAGGAAACAAAAGTCTGAATCATTTGAAAATTTCAAAGAATTTAGACTAGAGGTAAAGAAACAAACTGGTAAAAGTATTAAGAAACTTAGATCAAATCGAGGTGGTGAATACTTAGACCATGAGTTTCTTGGTTACTTAAAAGAGAACGGGATTCTCTCATAACGGTCTCCTCTTGTAACTCCATAACATAATGGAGCTTCTGAGAGGAGAAATTGTACACTATTAGATGTGGTACTTTCTATGATGAATCCTGCAGTCCTTCCTATATCCTTTTAAGGATATGCAATTAAAACCGCAATATATCTTCTAAATAGAGTTCCATCTAAATCGGTTGATAAGACATCATATGAGATATAGACTGTAAATGACTTGAATTATCACATTTAAAGATTTGGGGTTGTGACGCTTATGTGAAGCGTATTATATCTGGTAAGCTTCAAGCCAAATTAGATAAATGCAAATTTATGGGGTATCCAAAAGAGAGTTTTGGTTATCAATTGTATCATCCTATTGAGCAAAAGGTGTTTGTCTCAAGACATGCTACCTTTTTAGAAAGAGAATTTATTCTCAAAGAAAGTAGTGGGAGTGAGGTTGAACTTAGAGAAGTTCAAGAACCACAAATTCACATCGATATAGAGCAAGAACCTTAAGTTGATACATTTGATGTACAATCGAGAGTTTAAGAGACACAAAGTTCATGACGAACTAGTAGGATACATCGTCCTCCCACTATATTAGATCTACATATAGAGCATGGAAAAGGATAAGGTATTAGTCATAAATGATGAGCCTACTACTTTTAAAGAAGCAATGTCAGACATTGATTCTCTAAATGGCAAGAAGCCATGAAATCCAAAATGGAATCCATGTACACTAACCAAGTACGGACTTTGGTGAATGCACCTAAAGATAGAGTACCTATTGGGTGCAAATAGATTTTTAAAAGAAAAATAGACATGGATGGAAATGTACATACGTACAAAGAAAAGTTGGTGGCAAAAGGTTATAAGCAAAAACAAGGAGTTGATTTTGATGAAACCTCTTCATCAGTAGCAATGCTTAAATCCATAAGGATTTTACTGGCTATAGTTGCATACCATGATTCTGAAATTTGGTAAATGGATGTCAAAACGTCATTTCTCAATGGGAATTTGCAAGAGGATGTGTATATGTCACAACCTGAGGCTTTTAAATCCAAAGAATTTCCTAATCAGTTATGCAAGTTGCAAAGGTCCATTTATGGACTTAAACAAGTATCGTGGAGTTGGAACATCCGTTTTAATGAAATAATCAAAGAGTTTGATTTTATAAAAAATGTGGATGAATCTTGTGTTTACAAGAAGGTAAGTGGGAGTGTAGTCGTTTTCTTAGTGCTTTATGTAGATGACGTATTGCTTATTAGAAATGACATTTCAATGCTCCAGCCTGTTAAGATATGGCTATCTAAGAACTTTTCCATGAAGGATATGGGAGAAGCAGCCTATATACTAGATATAAAGATCTATCGAGATAGATCAAAAAGGTTGCTTAGATTATCTCAATCCATGTACATAGATAAAGTGCGGAAGAGGCTTAGCATGGAGAATTCTAAGAGGGGATTCTTACCCATATCATATGGGATTTCTCTCTCACAAAGTATGTGTCCATAGACACAAAAGGAGAGAGATAAAATGGATTGTATTCCATATGCTTTGACAATTGGATCAATCATGTATACGATGCTATGTACTAGATCAGATGTTGCTTATGCTTTGAGCATAACAAGCAGATATCAAGCTAATCCTAGTGAGGACTGGACTGTTGTGAAAAACATCTTGAAGTACTTAAAAAGGACTAAAGATATTTTTCTGGTCTATGGAGGAGCTGAGCTGAAAGTTCAGGATTATTCGGATGCCAGTTTCCAGTCAGATGAAGATGATAGTAGATCACAGTCAAGTTACATGTTTATTCTTTATGGTGGTGCAGTTAGTTGGAAGAGCTCCAAACAACCATCCATCATAGATTTAATGACTGAAGCAAAGTACATTTTAGCGTCAGAGGTGGCAAAGGAAGCAGTTTGGATCAAGAAGTTCATCATTAAAATTGGAGTGGTTCCTAGCATTGTTGATCCCACACTATTGTATTGTGGCAACAACAATGCTATTGCGCAAGCAAAGGAACCTAAGTCTGATCAATGGTCCAAACATGTTCTCAGGAAATTTCACTTGATTAGGGAGATAGTCGAGTAAAAAGACATAACATTAGAGTGAGTTCCCATTGAAGAGAATCTGGCAGATCCTATTACTAAGCCATTATCTCAAAAGACACATGATCGTCATATGGAAGGATGTGGTATTATATTCATAGGGGATTGGATTTAGTGCAAGTGGGAGATTATTAGTTTATGCCCTTGCAGGAAATTAGTTGGGTGCAAATTAATGTATAACATTAATTTTATTAATGGAAAGGCTTTATTTGTCTTTGTGTATTAATCTTATTAATATTTTATGCTTTAATACTAAAGATAAAATCCTTGGAATAATTACTATATAATTGAAATTATGATGAGATC
Source organism: Erythroxylum carthagenense (assembly GCA_026413575.1). Taxonomy (NCBI): domain Eukaryota; kingdom Viridiplantae; phylum Streptophyta; class Magnoliopsida; order Malpighiales; family Erythroxylaceae; genus Erythroxylum; species Erythroxylum carthagenense. Next base: position 58,786,260 of record JANZLD010000008.1, on the reverse strand, counting down.
ATAATTATGAGATTCAATTTACACTTATGTCTTATTCCTAAATGTTCTTAGTTGTAGTTCATCAAGAGTCGATATTGTTGAAACGGTAAAACTAGTACACATTATGTTTCTTTCTTATGAAAAAAGTAATTGATCTTGTTAATTGAAGTATAGAGATTCTTAAACTAATGTGTGGGTGAATATTAGAGACTAAGTCACTGAACTAACCCGATTATGAGAATTTTGAACGGAATATTACTTATGTGTCTAGGGATTGTCTCATAACGATGGTTGTATAATTAATCCTCAAACTTGAGATTACCAAGGTATCTAGTATGGGAATTACTGCGTTTTGATATTACTTATGAATCATCCTAGGATTATTCAGTCGATAGTAATTGGATAAAGTATGAACCATATGTAAATAGTTGAGTAGGTCAATAAAGGATTCGTCACTCAAAAGTAATTAGACAGAATATTCTACAGTTCTTGATTGGTAATGATTTATGAAATTCACTAGCTAGAGTAAATTGATATTTGAAAAGGAGTTTTTAAATTTTAATTATAAATCAATTACTAATTAGCAAGTACGAACATAATTGGATAATAAAAGTAGACACTATATCCATACTCTGTCCAATTAGAATATTGAATGATGAAAGGATTAAATATACATTATATCCATGCATGGATAAGTTAAGTTAATCACTTTGACATTCCTAATATTTGGGTAATCATGACTTGTTACTAGACGTCAATCATAATTTATGATTATAAATTATTTAATTAGAGTATTAAAGATAAATTAAAAGGAATTTTAATTTATCTAATTCTAATTGTGAATTAGAATGATAATTTATAATCGTTGCCACTTTATTAGGAACCTAATGGGTCACACATCTAAGAGCAATTTGTGAAAGAAAAATCAAATTAATTAAGTTGGACTTAAAAGTTTGAGAAACTTTGGGAATCAAATATGAGATATTTGATTTTATTAAAATTAAATTAATTAGAATTAGAATTTGATTCTAATTATAATTAAAGAGTTTTAATTTTAATAAAAGTCTGTCTTAATTTTTTTATTAAAAGGGAAAAGCTTTTTAGAAGCTAACAATTTTTGTCTTCTTCCTCCAAAGGCAGTTCGAAAATTCCTTTGTAGATACCATCAGAGGCTAGACAGTTGGGCAGCTCGTGATTGATCACTCAGAGAAAAAATTCAGATTTTTTCTTCAGAAAGAGAACAAGGTAAGATTTCTCAATCAAATTTTGTTTTATTCAAGTTTAATCAATTATCAGGATCTGCTCAGAATCCGTAAAAAAATTTGTTTCTTCACTGCGCCTGTGATTCAATCACGGTTGAATTCCAATAATTATGTGTTTTTTTAAGTTTGTTTGTTGATATTTTTTAAAGTTTTTTTTGCATGTTAAAAAGAAAAAAATATTCTTTTTCTATTGCTTTTAGGATTATATAGTCAAATTTCATGGCAACTTGGTCAATGTCTGTTCTGTTTAGAAGATTAGTGAGTAATGGGTAGACATAAAGCTGTGACATTTTGAGCCTTTTAGTCTAACACATCTATATCATTCTTATTATCTTTTAATCATGTGTGGCCTTTATAATGAAATTAATTCATTTACTTTTTTCAAAAAGCAAAATGTTATGATGTGCTTAAGAAACTTATTTTGTTTCATTATTTTAATGTATAATTTAGAAGAATAAGAACCAAAATAAATTAAACTCATATCCTTGGTGATGTTATATTGGTGTTAAATTTTATTTGCCTTCGTGGAAGCAAAATAGATTAGTTAGGGCGAAAACGAGACAAAGAATGCAAGAAATAAAGTTATTTTAACTTACATGGCCATGTGTGGGATGTGTAAGTCACTAAATGACTGTAGGAGCTTGAAGAAAATGTTTCAATCAACTATGCAACCTACATAGCTATATGGACTTACATAACTGTGTATGTGAGCTACATGGCTATGTAAGTCACCATGTAGCTTATTATAAACATATATATTCACGATTTCTGGAAAAATTGACATATGAAATCCCTTACCGGCCCATGTAGCTAATTGTGTATTATTATGCAACCCTAATTTTAAGCATAAAAGAGCATTTACGAGGCTAAAAGGAGTATCAAGATATTAGATATTAGAAAGGAGGAAGATTCCTTCCCCTTTTGAGAGCTAAAGGATTTAAACTTTATCTATCTAGTTCAATAGGGATATCTAGGTCAATGAACATGTTTAGGCATTGATTACTATAATGATGTTTTTCTTAAATCTCTTTTAGAATTAATTCTATTATTTATGATTAGTGTTTTAGAATTTATTTGGAAAGTAATTAATGAATCTCATATTAAAATGATAGAGCTTTTACAAAACATTACAATGCAAACCATTGCAAGCTTATGTGGAGTACACTAGCTACTCTATATATTTTTAGGAACAATGTAGTTTTATAGGTTCAGTCTCATTTTCATTGTTGTTATGATGACTTATTTATAGCAACATGTCAGGGAAATTAATCTTAGCTTGTTCATGTACCCCAGTTAATTGGAATTTAGTATATCCTTAGCTTACTTAAATAGTTTGACATTCCTCATTCTCCATATATAGTGAACCAACATAACAAACCCATTTATAATAGCTTATAGTCTCTTGTCAAGTTGAATTTAACCCCTGTTGCCTATATGAGGTATCTATCCATGTCTGATTGTTCTCCTTTAGATTGAATGTTACTAGAAAATTTCTTTGTAATTAATTAGTTGGAGTAAATTTGAAGAATAAATGACTAAGTGTCTCTAATGTGTCTCCACATAATGTACATTTTAGATTAGGCACTTGAAATTTCAACCTATGTCTTATTCCTAACCTTTACAGTATTTCTCAAAATAGAATGAATGAGCTGGTGCGATATTTGATTCCTTTATGAATTTTTTATATTGGAATTTATTAAAAGGTGCCAATAGTAGTCTTTTACATGAATTAGTTAAGAATATTTTAGACTTGTATAACTCTCATTGTATATAATCAAGTTAAGTTGGTCTGGCAAGTAACTTGGGAGATTTTCTATGAAGATACATGAACCTTGAAATGAGTGAAAAAGTCAGTTCTAGTTGCCATTTTGGACAAACTATTAGACCTTAGTGCTAATAGGCACACGGCCTCTTACGTTATAAAAGAATAAATCGAGACATAATAGACCCAATGGACTCCAATTATCATATCAAAACTTAATATTAATTTCATTTCCAATAATGTGTTTGACATAAGGTGGCATTAGCTGTCTAATGTTCAAGATCTGTTGAAATGGATAGGATTGTGTTAGTTTACACCAAATGATCTATATGCTTTCTTTTTTGATATGCACCATATGGCTCCACTTCTTCTAATGACTTTCTTTCTCCATAAAAATTCTTTAGAGTCTCTTAGCCATTAGTGCTTTAGCCGTCCTAGTAGTTGATGTGATTTCCAGGCCTCTATATCCTTTAGGCAAGCAGATTGTGCTCCATTTAACCTTAGTGATTTTTCCATAGTTTCTATTATGTCCATTTCATTTTAAGTCTTTAATAATTCTATCAATCTTGTTGCAAATGTTCTCTGGCAGTGCAAGGTAAGAAAATCTATAAATGTGTAAGTTGTTAAGAATTGAGATAGTAATTTGTAGTTTACCTCCACAAAAAAGGAAGTTTTTGCTCCATAATGATATTCTCTTCTTAATGGAGGATATTAAGGGCCTTCATGCTATTTCCTTTGGCTTTTTTATTGAAATTAGAACACCAAGATAGCTTAGGGATGCTTATAAAATCTTTAAGCCTACATTTGGGATAACATTAACAGAGCCCGCTCAATTATATTTGGAAAGATAGGCAAAACTCTTATTTAGGTTGAAATTTTGTCCTGATAATTCCCTAAAAATTTTTAGAGAATGTATTAAGACTATAAATGAAAAAGGATCATTAGCACATAACATTAATAGATTATCAATAAAAGAAATATAAGAGATATTGAGATTTCCATATCTATAAAGAAATTTGAATTTTGGATTTTCTCCAATATTCATAGTACTGCTTTGTGTAATACCTCCATATTGATAGCAAAAAGGTAAGGGGACAATGGATCTCCTTGCCTTAGACCTCTTGAGGCTTTCAAGAGTTTTGATGACTCTCCAATAGCCAACACTGCAAAAGAAATAATGGTGGTGCAAGCATGTATCCATTTGATGAATCTGTCAGGATAACCAAAAGTTTGAAGAGTAGAGATAATGAATATCCATCTTACTATTTCAAAACCCGTAGTGAAATCAATTTACAAAACATAAATATTAATATTTATCCTATAATTGTAGTCTTTAAATAACTCCTGGGCCTGGGGTATAGTGTATTGTATACTTCTTTTATTTTTGAAAAAAGAATAAATTGCATTAACTATAAGCTAAGTTAACACAATATTACAATGAGTTATGGGCTATTAAGCCCTCATTTAAACACAATATCATTGGAAAATCAATAAGAGGTAAAACATTACAATATAAAGTCACATATCAACATTCTAAGTGGAATTATACTTTCCAGTAATGCTTCATGTCTAGTGAAAGAATGTTGTGCACATTTTTAGCAAAAATAGTTGATCTAATCTGGTTAATAATCTTGTTTGCTAACTGATACTTCCCTTTTTTCATATTTGCAAACATTCTGCTACTTCTCTCCTTCCAAATTGTATAAATGGTAGTAGTGAAAGTTGCCTTAAGAAGTATTGCATTAGACATTCCTTGCTTAGAGTGCCTAATAGCCTAGCATAATGTTTGTTCTCAGTCATACATATAGCTTTCTCCTATAATCAAATTAAAATCTTGCTCTAGGCTGCTTTAAAGAATTTGCAAAAAGAAAAGTGTTAATCTTTGTCTTCCACTGCCATTTTACATGGTACATATGTAGAATCCACATTGGCATGCCATCAAATTTTGGTCCTAAGCCTATTTCTAATAGCTAACCAATTGATTAGCGAGGCTTTAGGATTTAAGGTATTTCTCCATGGAAGATTAAACCAAGGAACTTCAGATAATCTGTTGATACAAAACTGATGATATGATTTGTTTGAGAATTTACAATTTGGATTGAGAGTCAAAGTGATTACATTTAATTCTCCACATCATTTAATTAAGGGAAGTATTCCATCAGAGAATCAAAACACCTAAAATTTGCACTCTATTCACTATTCCATATTAGTCATAAGACTTTAAGGTTCAATGGGATTCTATTTCTCAAATGCAAAATCTCAAGATTATAAATAATAGGGCTTTAATCTTACCAATTATCAAACCAAAACCATGTTTTTCTTCATTCAAAATCTTATTTTTTGTTCTATAGGTGGACAGTGTCTCTCAACTTCATTATCTGGGTAAAGATCTATGAGATCTCTGTTATACAAGCAGCTTGCCAGAAGTTTATCTTTTTAGGTAATGCTTGTGAATCCACTTGGCCCAGAGTCCTTTATGATTATTTAGGGTTTTTTACTTGGTTATAATGGAAATGATCCCAATCCCTCCGTGCTTCTTCGAATAGTAACCTTACTCCATTTAATCTTTGCATTCTTAGATTTTTTTGTTCTACCTGTCCATAAGAATGCTTTCATTATTCTGTCAATCACTTTTGTAACCTTCCTTGGCAGTGTAATGTGAGTTGTCTAGTGTATATGCAAACTACTGAGAACTGAGAAAATAAGGGTGAGTCTGGTAGTATATAAAAGAAACCTATTTTGCTAAGCATTCACTCTTGATTTTATCCTTCTGATGAGAGGTAAACAATCATTAAATTTAGGATTGGAGTATGTGATTGGTACTCCTAGATATCATAATGGAGTTGAATGTACATTAAATCCCACATTTCTCCTTATTTCAGCTACATTCCTTACATTAACTAGTAAATATAAGCTACTTTTTTCATTATTATGTTTTAATTCTGATCCTCAACAAATAATTATAAAACTTGCATCATGATGCTTATGAGTAAGGATCAACTCCACATAGAAGTATTAGATCATTAGTATACATTAGATAGGTGAGGTTAACTGCACAAAATTTATAGTGATATTGGAAGCCACCATTACATGAGATTAACTTATTTAGTAGTCTAGATAATCCTTCCCTTATAGGGGTGAACAAGCAATGAGATAAGGGTCTCTTTATATAATTCCCTTTCAATTCTTTAAGTGGGAAATCCATTCACTAGCACACTTAGAGTAGGATATTAGATGCAATTCATTATATAATTCATAAATCTATGGGGCAGTTGTAATGCTTCAAGATATACTCGAATAAACTTCCAACTAATTGTAACAAAAACTTTATAAAAGTCAATTTTGATTAAGTAGATTTTGTGATTTTTACTTGAATTGTACTCCTCCATTAGTTCTTGTAGGAAGAAAATATTATCCATAATATTTCTGTCAGGAATAAATGCCTCCTGTCTCGAGTTAATAATACCAGTGATTACCACCTTCAATCGTTCATATAAGAGTTTCGAAATCACTTTATAAATGGTGCTATAGTATGATATTGGTATAAAGTCTTGCATTCTCTTCAGGCACTAAGCAGATGAATATGTGGTTTAGTTGTTAAAGCATTTTAAAGGATGTAAAAAATTCTAATACTAACTTAGTGAAAAAACTTACTTGTAATTTCCCATGTCTTTTGAAAGACAATGATGAGAAACCATCAGGCCTTAACGATTTTGAAGGATGCAAACTAAAGCAGAATTTCTTGACATCAAGTTCAATAATAGGGGATAAAACAAATTCTTTTATTCCTTGATCAATTGTGCGGTTGAATTGCCTTAGTGCATTACATCTTAAAACAACATAATCTTATAGCCCATTAGCTTCAAATAGTAGCTCCTAGTTAGTTTTTGTAAGCTATTATGATCTGAGTATTCCAGTCCACTAGTTTCTTATAGAACTAAAATTTTGTTAACATTTCCCCTAGCAAGTAAGGTGGTGTCAAAGAACTTAGTGTTGGAGTCTCAATTTTTTTGTTTGAGAATATAATTATGGAATCTGAGAGCTTCTTGATATTCTTATAATCTTTTCACCTCTATTAATCTAATGTCTGCATTTTAGGGAGTGCCATAGTAGGCTTTTTGAGCTTGAATTAGTTTCTTCTTAAAGGTAGTTAGATTTTGATTTCTTCTAAGCATGAAGCTTTTAAGAGCAGCCTTCACCATTTTTAATTTATGCATAAGATGATAAGATTTGAAACCTTTTACATCACAACTCCATCATTTATTGATTGCTACTGAGAATCCTTTTCTTTGAGAGATACCATTAAAGAATCTATAAGTGTTCCCCACTGTTCTGATTTCAAAAATCCTTTGCATCAGTATATAGGAGTGATCAGACATTAAATTAACTCCAATGTGGACAAAAGAGTTAGGAAACTGTTTTAATCAAGTACAATTGACTAGTGATCTATATAAAATCTTCGTTATAAGCAAGCTACCATATTAGTTATTAGACTAGGTGAGCAATATGCTAGTTGAACTAAGATCTACCAAATCCATCTTCATTCAAAAGCTCGACAGTTCCTTTGTTGAACAAAAATTAAACTTCCTACCACCCTCCACCTCAGTCGAGTTTAGAGGGTAGTTGTAATCTCCTACAATAAGTTAGGGATTTTGAATTCTAAGTTGTACACTTTGCAAATCCAACCAAAGCTTATTCCTATGAAAAACCAAAGTTGGAAGCAAAGATCAGTATTAAATAACAAACAATTCTCATACCTCTCATATGACATTGTAACTGAATGTACTAGTCTACTTCTTTCTCAGCTTACAATCTAATCATATCAGTTTTATACGGGCAAATAATTTGACCATTATAATATGAATCATGATTTGATATGGTATCCCAATTAGCACCCAAAAACTTTAAACCAAAAAGAGCACAAGGTTCTTCTATTTTTGCTTTAAAAAGGCCTATTAAGCAAGACTTCTTATCCTTCACAACCTCTTTCACCAAGGACTTTGTGAGAGGGTAATTTCGCCCTTTAGTATTCCAAACTAGGACTGTCATTTATAGGGGATTCCCCTTTGTTTTTGATGTTTTATTTCTCTTTCTTTCTAGCAGACTTTCTTCTGGTGTCATAATTTTGCATTCTGAATTCTTCAATCTCTTCTTGATCAGAGGTTTTTACTTCTAGGATATTTCTTGTGGAATCTGGCTTAGTATCTTAAAAAACAAACTCCTTGATCCCTATACTAGTAATGTCATTTTTATCACCTCCAGTTTCCTCTAGGGCCATCTTATTAATTTCAACTACTACCTCTAAACTTTTACATGCAAACTTTAATAACTCAATTTGTTTTGATTTATTCATTCTTACAATTGGCACTTCTTCTACTCTTTCTTCTTCAGTTGTTACCCGAGCTAATTCCTCCATTTCAATAGGATGTGAGAGTTATTTGAACCAGTATTATTTACACTTCTCTTGCTTCAGTTTCTTTTCCAGTGCCATTTCCCAGGGGAATATTGCTATGTTCTGACTCTAATAATTCTTCTTGCCAACTAGTTTTAAAAACTTATCTAGTAGGAAACCATTTTTTTATTAGATTTGACAAGCTTCTTGGATAAGTGATCAGTATTTTAGTCCTCTCTAACTCTCCGTATTCACCTAGTCTTAGTACAAGAAGGCTATCAGGGAGTGAAAAATTTCTTTAAATGTAAATACACAACTTTATATAGCAAATCCTCTTCATAGTTGTTGTTTAGGAATCCATACAAACTAGTTTACCCAAGGAACTTGCCGAGAAACTCAGCTCCTTAACTATACAAAACTCTATTGAAAAATTATTAAAATTAACCCATATTGGAAGTACATCAACCTTACATCTATCCTGCCCCACTCTAGGCCTCCATTTTGGATGAAAAAAGGTTGATCTCCAATATGCCATGGTCTTGGTTCTACTATTGCATTTATATTTGTTTCATTTGAAAATTTGAATAAAATTGTTCCATCTTCCCTCAGTATTACGTTATCCAACCCTTTTTTTTTTTACCCCATCTAGCTTTAGCCCAAGCATTGAATATAGGGAAAGTAGGTTGCTTGATCTTGAAAAAACCAATTACAGTTGTAGACCAAGCTTTAGCACCAACGTTGAGTAGTTTGATAAGAGGGGAAATAACTCCATCTTTGATTAAATTCTGGTAGTGTTTGAGAACTCCCTTATTTTGCTGAGTCTAAAATTTATTCCTCCATGCTCCCACTAGATGAGGTTCCTTGAAATCTCTATCAGCATTTTCATTTTTTGTCATTCTTATCTCTAGATTTTATAAGAAGAGATTCCCTAGAAAGAACTAGTAAATCATCCATAGAGAGTGAAGGTTCTCTTTTTTTCTTAACCATATGCAAGGCCTAGGGAAGACCTTTCATTAAGGCCGAAACCTCAGTCACCATGAAGTAGTTGTCTGGGCAGAAGAAGCAAACTAGATGCAGGAAGAGTTTATTCCAAAAATGGAAAGACGTGAGGTTAGTTTAGTAAAAGCAAATAGTGAGAGGTCAGAGGAAAAAGTTTAGATAGAGAGATTGGTTAAATTAATTGACTACCATATGGTTCTTCCAGGTACATATGCTCCTTAGCTTAAATTTATCACCTTAAGAAGAGATTTCTTAAATCTATTTTCTATAATTTTTTAGATAATTTTATATATAACATTATAGCAAGCAATAGTTATATAATCATTAAGACTCATTGAATTAGAGACTGGTATCAAGTAAAGATATTTTTTTATTAAATTGAATTAAGAACCTATCATTTCTAAAGAATTGTTGCACTACTACCATAATTGTATGAGTAGTTATGTCCCTTTTTTTTTTTTTTGAAAAAACCTAGCATTGAACCCTCTGAAACCTTCTTTACATGAAAGGAGAATAGCAATATCTTGGTTTCCTCATTGCTGAATTTTTAAAGCAACATTAGATGATGAGTTTGTGCTATAACTCCTTCCATAGTTATTAGCAGATCATCAATAAAATCTGAGGAGCTGTAATTGGTGCCATTAATTATTATGAAATGAATTCAAGCAAGCTCCTTAAGTATATTTTTCCTTTTGATAAGATTTCTAAAAAAATCAATGAGAGAAACAATTTTATTTATGTTTCTCCTCACCTACATTACACGATAGAAATATCTGGTGTGTCTATCCCCTTTATGAAGCCATTATATTTGGATTTTTACTTTAATTAAGAGTTATAATCTTACCTTTTTTCTTTCCTTTAGAGTTATATCCTTTAGAGGATGAGATAAATCCCTCTGAGTTTCTATAAGATTCTCTAGATCCAACTTTTTTTTCTAGTTACATTAGCTTAACATTGTGTTTTAGTAGGAAGGCATAATCTTTTTTAATATCTTTCAGCATTTGCATCCAATGAAAAGCATTGTGACCCTAACTTGTCTTCTCTACAACCCTATGAATGATTAAGATAAGTTGGGGATGCTTTAAGAGTTAGGTGAAGAATTTGAAAGGGGATTTATTTTTACTTAGGTTACTATAAATGTTAATAGTAACCGGTTTATAATATGAGAATAATGGTACTTCAAAAGTGGAAAAGCTCTCCCCTAACCTTGATAACCAAAAGTTGTTTATTAAGCACTATTAATTTTCTTTATTGGAAATTTTCTCCATTTTGATGATTAATCCAAGTAAACAATGTTCCATAGTACTTAAGATCCACCAAGCCCAAAGCAAAAGTGAGATTAATAAGTTATTTTACATCAGAGTGTGAAGTACCCTTACCCCTATTTGATTTAGAGCGTGAGAGTATACAATTGAATTCTCTATCAACCATCTATAGCATAGTCATACTAACCTCAATTTTCTCTAGATCTCTCCATAGACTAGCTCTTTAGTATTCCCAATTAGCAGTGTAGATCATAAATATGGATAAAGGATCATTACTAGCTTTGACTGTGAATTCACAGTGGATAAGTTGATCAAATAAAAATCAAGTGGATAAGTGCAAGTAAGTAGGATAAAAAGAGATAATAAGTCTACCATTAGGATGTTTGGACTGATTATTTAGAGGGGTCTAATTTGTTTACGAGAATTTCAAGCCTTTGAGGTCTTTGAGGAAATTCTCTTCCTTTATTTTGGTCTCAATGAGACCATCAAAATAAGGTTTTCTATCATCTAAGAAGTCCCTTAGAGCTAATTATTTATTTGGATAATTAAGTCCACAAACATTCCATATAATGCACATAATTAGGAGTTTTTCAATTTGGTTTTACTCTAATTATTGAGGATACACGTCCTATTCAATGTCACCTACTTAAACGATCATATCTCTCAACTTCAATATCCAAAAATCGCATACTTTATATTGTTCAAAAGCTATAAAGACGAACTACAAATTTCATACAGGAAACTTTGGCTAATTCTACCTAGATCGATTCAGCATTTCCTTGAAATTTAGAATACTTATGTTACCCTCATGAAAAACTTGGAATTTTCCCAAGTTCACTTCCTCTATTGCAATATCATTCATAACGATTCAATTACCCATTTGGAATTCATCAAACTCTCAACCTCAATTTATTTGACTCTTCATATTCAACAACATCTCATGATTCTTAACATTCCTATCTTTCTTTAAAGATTCGTCATCTCAAGTTAGTGACATCAAACATACCTAATTTCACTTAACATCATCCATGTACAATTCATATTTCATTAACATCATAAGATAAATGTTTACAAACTTTAATGGCATTCCAAGGCACATTACATCATCATTATCAAAAATCTGAAGTACAATAAAAGATACAAAATCCTATAATTCTTAACATATATCTAAAGTCTTATTTTTATATCAATCTAACTTAAAATACAAAATATGCATAATCAAACGAATGCCTTGACTTCGTTTCACCCGATCTCTTTCTTATTACCTGGAGATGGGAATGAAAGGGGGTGAGCTTAAAGCTCGTAGGTAACATGCTTATAATTGAGAAACAAGCAAAAACCATTGAAATATTATTTCGATTGTAAAAATTCACATTGTAAAATCGATGTAACACATATTTCCCAAATTCACAACTTATCAAGCAATTTATAAACATCATTAATCATGCATTCATCAAACTTGTCACAATCATAAACTCATAAGCATATCATAAATGGTTTGGGGTGGATCCGTACATATTTCCCATAAGGGTCTTGTGTAGCCGTGAACAAAACGTACTATCGCAATCCTAAAAAATGGTCTTGCATAGCCGTGAACTTATGGGAGTCCATAAAGGAGCTCCATGTCACTAGCGGGCAGGTGGGAGAAGCCTTTAGACAAGTGCACTTGACTGACAGAACATACCACCACAAACCCACATAACATGTAATTCGTGACTTGAAAACCAATTGCCCAAATGGCACATTTTTGAAAACTTGTCTTTTATGAGCATGGCATATTTCATATGCATTTCCGAAACTCAATTTCACAAACATAAAGTCTTTTCAAAATCATTTCCATATCACAATTCATCATCCAAAATTCATACACCAAAACATGTAGCAATTTTACAAATCATTCCAAAAACAACAATTGCCACAATTATAAAGCAATGAAAATCATTTTATCTTCTTGACTAAAAGGAAAACGTATTGGCTCATTATCCAATTATAAACATGAAACCCACCTTAATTTTCCTTTCTTGAAAACCTTGCTAAAAAAGCCTTTACTCATGCTCCTCTTGCCTCTCTTAATTTCTTTCAACATTGACAAAAATCCTCAAATAAATAGGGATTCCAATTGAGAAACCCATATGACATATCCACTAAAATTGATCTTAGAAAGCTTAAACCCATACATTTTTAAGCTTCATGAACCAAAATCTTTCTAAAAATCCAACAAATCAAACATATTCTTACCTTGATTCTTCACCAAACAATGCTTTTCTTAGCTCTAATGGACTCTCTAATCCTCCTCTTCCTTTTTCCTTCTTGAATAACTTAAAAATCCCTCTTGAAAGCCCAAAAATGAAGAAACCCTAGCTTCCCTCTTCCTTTCTCTCAAAACCGACACTCTCTCCTTGCTTTCTCTCTAATTTTTGTTGCTTCCCACCTTTCCCTCTTCCAATCCACATTTTTGCCCCTTCTTAAGCATAAGACCACACCTTTTATTTCAAGTTTGCCATTAATGAGTATACAAAGACCCTTATACCCTTCCTTACATGCCTTGTAACTTAAATGGCTTAAGTGATCTTCCCAAAAAGCCCTTATACATAAACACTCTTACTACTTAACGCAACTAAACCATATTTTAAAATCCTACCAACATTAACATAATAATTAACCGAAATAAAATAATTAATCTAGCAAGACCTCAAATTTTATTTAAATCATGCTTAACTCCTTCCAAAAATCAAGACCTTTTTCTAATCATGTAATTGAAGGAATTTGACAGCACTTCCTTCTAGAAAAAAATGTTCCTTCATCTTTGTATTTGGATTTTTTTGCTTTATTTTTATTAGGAATCCAAATTTTTATGGTTTCTTTCAATCAATTTCTCCATGGACATAACAATCTCACCCTATCCTCAACTAACTCCTCATTTCCATTGAGTTTCATAATTGGAAAGTATTCAGGTAGTTCCCTTTTACCATCAACTTTATGTAGACCCTTATAAGTCCTATCCTCATAAGATTAGTTGTGTTGTCATCCACGACTAGTGGTGTGATTAGGTAGCTAGTAAGGTGATTCAGGCCCTTCGAGTATCAACATTCTAGAAGAATACTAGTAGCCCATCATAACACTACATAAAATAATTAAACTTAAAACTATAGCTAGTGATAAGTCTAGGTGGATCTCATAGAGAGCGTGTGTAAAGCTTTCGACTAGTGATAAGTCTACGTGGATCTCACAGAGAGTGTGTGTAAAACTTTCGAAATGAAAACAATTGGTGTTTAAGTTATGGTGGGTTTGTTTTGATTTCAAATATGAAAATAAAGTGAAATTAAACTAAAAAAAGTAAATTAAAGAAAATAATCAAAAAGTGATGAATGGATTTAGAGTCTAGTCCTTGGTTTAATCTCGGCCGACTCACGAATAAGCATACTTCAATGTCTTGTTATTTTTTTTACCTCTGTTAGAAACTATTAATTGTATGTTAACAACAAGATCTATTAACCTCAATTTAACCTTAGGTTGTGTTTAGTTCTATAACTCAACATAGCTATCAAATAACCTAGATCAAGCTCTTTAGATTTAATAAGACAACTGCATTACAAATTAAGAAAACAAATTAATCTAGGTAACAACCACATAAGCTCAAGTCATTGAACCAAGTTTACATTATCCTTATTGTTTCGAAACCATTAGTTACGACAAATGAATACAAACATAGCTATTACGTAGTTTACGTAAGATTCTAGTAATGGGTTTACATAAAAATTCTAATAGAGCATTAAGATCATTAGTACATGAAACCCAATTCAATAAACATAGGATAACATAAACATTACTTAATGTTGGACACCCCACCCTCGCGAGACGCTTGCCCGACGTATTAGTGACATCTGGACATACTTGCCACAAGGGGGAGCCCACACCAGTCAGACGCTAGAATCATAACTTGACTTATTCAGAAAAATTATAGCTCCATGTCTCTAGTTTATTTTGAAATAAGAATCATCTCATTCGGAGCTCTGTAACTCAAGATATGATTAAAAAGCCAAAGTATGTTCATAACCAATTCATGCTCTACCAACTAACACCCTCAGTTTTTTCAACCAATCTTTTTTAAATCAATACCAAAGGCTAAAAATGTTTTTAAAGAGATAGTGGAATTTGTTAGAAGCTATTGCTTTAAAAATTAAGTCATTTAGAGGTCGGACGACAAAGTTATGGCCAAATGAATCAAACATGTTCGGGTTTGGGAAAACCTTCAAGTGCATGATTGTGAGGAATAAAGGTGCAAGCACGAGAGTGTCTGGTGCGATCACGAGAGTGTCTGGTGTGATCACAAAAAGAAAGCATGCCATATTTAAAGAATCGGTAGATTTTAAAACTTTTTAGAAATCTTATTTGCAGCGGAAGCAATATATCCAAATCATCATGTCAATCTATACATGATATGGTATAAGGATAATAATAAACTTAAACAAGATAGTGATATTACCGATTCCTTCGCTATAGCTTTAATTCCTTGCTACTCTATCCTCTCCTTCTTCTTATATCTAAAGCCTTTGCTTTCGAATTCTTTCCTTTGTCAATCTATCCTCTCCTTGTTGTTGTTTCTTCAACCAATTTGATTTACCTCCTGTTCTTCCAAGACAACTTGGTTAACAAAATTCTTAGGTGGGAAAGGAGAATAAATGTTTGGAGGAGATTTTTCTTAGAAGAAATGAACCAAAAATGAGACTATTCTCTTGAAAATTTTGACTGACTCATGCATGAAAGGAGAGATAGAGTGATATGTGTTTAATTGTTGATATATTTAATTATTTACATTTAGCAATTAATATCACAAAAATGCTTAAGATACTTACTTTAATGTGATTTTAGGTACAATTTGGAAGCAAATAAATTAAAGTGAGTCAAAAGTACTGCATTTAGGTTATTTACTAAAGATCAATTTTAATTGTTTTTGTGAAGCAGGATGAAGAAAATTTTAAAGGAAAGCAACAGAAAAAATCAGCCCAAAACGACAGTGCTAGAAGAAGAAAACGTAGGTGGACATCTGTGTTTTTACGTAAAACGCAGACTATGAGGATAGGAGCCAAAAAGTAGGCGCGCACTATGTTACACGCTGTGTGCTGCATTGCCCGCACTATGTTTTGGCTGTGCATTATGCGTTTTGATAAAAACGCACAAGCAGAGGCCTGCAGACAAGGATTTAAAAGGGAGTTGCAATTTTAATTGTCCAATTAAGCACAGTGGGAGACGCTACAGGGTCGAGGTGGTAGCTGGGCGTGAAGGCTTCAGCTTGGCAACTTGGAGCTTGTGAGGAGAAACTGTGAGAGATACTTGAGAGAGGATAATGAGCAGTGAACTGTGCATAAACTCCAATATTAAATTGTCTTGTCGATGAACAGTAAGAGGAGAAGAGTTGCGTTGGAGAGATGTTACTAAAGAGTTGCGTTGGAGAGTGGGTACTGAACGAGAAGCTAGGGGGCATTTAGCTGGGGATTAGAACAGGGACTGAAGCATTTTTTCGGGAAAGAACGATGAAGGGCTAGACATCCCAAGGCCTATTATTTTGCTGTTTCTTTCTCTCATTAAGAATTGATTTTGTTATCCTATTTTAATTCATTGTGTTATCCTATTTTAATTGATTTTGGGTATTGTGTATGGATAATCAGATTTTCGTTATTATTCGGTTATTTGTGTATGAACCCATTGGGTATTGTGAGTTGATGATTTTAATGTGCTCATTAAATCGTTAATTGCAAACCCATTGCTAGAATTTCAATATAATCCATAATTGTTATGTTGAAATTCATGTGTAGCGACTAATGATTCATAATCATTAGGGATAATATGACCTAGGTTAAATGACGCATCGTATGTAGTTATTGCCTTGATTAATTGATTTTCCTATTTCGTAATGCTACTGCCTAATTAAATCTAGAGAACGTATATTAAATTATTTGATGGTTAGGTTTAATTAACGATCATATCTTGATTAAACAAAACCTAAGGGAAAACTCAGGTTAATTATTAACCCATGATTAATAGTTGTTAGGAGAGGTTAAAGAATAACAAATTAATAAAATATGCTTAATTAGGTTGTAGGCTGAGATTGAACTAATGAATCGGGTCCCTGCCGAATTCCCTACTTTTATCATTTTTTGCATGTTTTCTTTAATTCGTTTTTGTTAGTTAGTTTCATTTTATTTTCTTCTTTCAAAAATTAAATCCCCCAATAAGTCTAAACACTGATTAATTTCATTTCATAAACTTTACACACACTCTTTATGAGATCGACCTAGACTCACCACTACTATAGTAGTAGGTCTAGTTATTTTATTTTAACTAGCGTAACGACACGTGGTCAAATTTTAGCAGCATTGTCGAGGAGTGCAGTGTTTTAGTTTTTGTTTGTGATTTAATTGGTGTTTTGTATATATTTGTTTATAATTAATTTCTTTTTTGTTATTTGGTGATCTTTTCATTTTTTTATTTTGTGTTTTAAAAAAATTCAATATGGACGGAAGTAATTTCTTTTATGACTCATATTCTCAATCCTATAACAATGTTGGACTGATCAACCTAACTTTTGTTATGGACGGAATAATCACCAGAATAACTTCCAAGATAGTTTGTAGGATGCGCGACAATTCTCATACAGACTAGAAGCTTCCTATCACGACTTCGTTCCATCTTTGGAAGTGTTGATTTTGCAATTACAGGAGAATACTCTGCAATTCCAGAAGGATGGAGGGCAATTTCCAAAAAAACACATGGTCTAATGCCCAAGATTAGGAGAGCCAACACGATTCAGTTGCACTTTTAGAAGAACTTCTTAATAATATTACTGCTAATAATTTACTATGTCTACAGGATATGCAGCAATTACAACAAAATATGTAGCAGGAATTGCAAGAATTCTGACAACAGACAAAAGCAAGCCAACAGAGGATGGAATACCTATTGGGTTAGATGGCAATAAGTCTTGATTATTTTAAAATGAGGAGCTTGAGAATTTTAAGATCAACCCTCAATGAATTGTTTGTGTTTAAGAAGTTGAGAAGGAGCTCGAAGCCATAAAGGACATATCTTTTAGCTCAGAGGTAAGTACTGAGTTTATGATTATTTTTGAAACTAACTCTTTACCTTTACGTAACAGATTGGAGGAGTTAAATGATAAAGAAAAAGGTGAAGAGACGTTCGAAATATTTCTAGAGTGTATAGACTCGGTCAAGATTGAGAAGCTGAGGATAGGGAAGATGCTAAAGGAGGATGATGATCAATTAAGGCCCTATCCGGAACTACCTCACATGGAGGAGCCACATGTGACACCTGAAGATCACAATTTTGTCACGTGAGGAGAAGAAGCAGTTGAACCAACGACCCTAAACAAAGATGCTTCTTGGGAGGCAACCAAGGGAAGTAAATTTTTTTCCTTTACATTTTCGCATTACTTTTAATATGCATGTGTGTTTTTGAATTTGTTTGTTTTACTTGTTTTTAAGTTTTCAATTAAAATGAGAGAAAGAATAAAACAAATGAAACAAACATTTTCTCATTTCCTTCTAGGATTATATAATCACGATTAGAGTGTGGAATGACTAGAGAATTTCATAGCAACTTTAGCATGTACTTTTGCTCTTGTGATTGGTCGATATGCAATATCTTTAGAAAAGTAGTGACTAATGGTAGACAAACCTGGTGAGATTTTGTGTTAGACCCCGAACTTTTCGTAAAAGATCAGAACTATTGAATGAGAAATTTGGGTGATTAGTCACGAGTTAAGAGCTTATGAATGAAAGTTCTTGAACTAAGAAATGATAGACAAGAGTAAAGTAGGGAATAATGAAAGTGGATCGATTCATGAATTGCTAGGGTGTTTTTGGTGGATAAGAGATTTTTTAAATAGGAAGAATTAAAGTGAAAGTTAGCAGTAAAATGAAAGCAATATTTGTGTGGTAAGTTAATGAAGAATATGTACATATGTGTATGTTATGTTATTTGTGTTCGTAATTATTCATGGATTAAGATTTCTTTATAGAGGACATTGATTTGAAATGAAGTTGAGAGGAAGAATAATGTTGAGCATGAAAGTTAAAAATGCAGAAAAGTGACAAAGCATGAATAAGCTGATTATGAATTTTGGGTTTTGATGATTTCTTTGACTAATCTTGTATTTTTGGAGTAGTATGAATTTATGATGAATGAGTTGATTTAAATGGAGTAGACAAACTAGAAATAAAAGTTTGAAATGTTAGTTTTCGAAAAATTGAAGTCTTAAAATTTTGAGGATGAATAGTAGCAAAAAGTTGACCATTTTGATGTGAAATCTTTATGAATTCTTCTGGGATGATTTGGAAGGATTATGATAAAATGATCTACATGAAACTGGTAGCTTTTCTTGATAGCTTTCTATCGCTATGAATTATGATATTTTTCGATATCGGGAGTGAAAGTTATGATCTTTCACATTTAAAGTATTTTGCTTTGTTTTTGAAAATGCTCATAAGGGTAGGTTTGTGTGTATTGTGCTTTGAGGCAAATTCTGGATTCATGTGGTTTGAATTGGAATAAGTGGTTTACGAAAAAGTTATAGAGAAATTGCATAACTTTACAATGATGTATAATATGTTATTTTTGATTGTGGAAATTGGAAGATATGAAATTTTGAAGTTTAGATGTGGTATAGGATGAAAAATTTCTGGCAGAACCTTTGATTGAAAAATTGACCTAGTTAGAGGTTGAAATTGCTTTTAAGTGTTGCATAAAAGTTAAGATTGTGTCTTGATCTTTACATTGATGTAAAGTATGGAAATTTCGGACTATGGAATGTGAAGTTATGATTTTTAGAAATTTCTATTACTGTTTGGGATGGACTTTTAGGGTGAATTAACGAACAATCACTTTGTCATAAATTTTGATCCTTTTAGAGACTGAAATTGTTTTTGATTTCTTTTAGAAAATTGTAGAGATTTCTTTTAGCTTTCCAATGATATAAAGTTTGTAAATTTTGGATATCGAAGTCAAAAGTTATGATTCTTGTAAGTGGAGACGTTCTGGATAGGAAGCAGACGATAGAAAAGCAGACGGAAGAAAGCAGGCGATAGAAAAACAGACGGAAGAAAGCAGATGATAAAAAAGCAGACGGAAGAAAGCAGACGATAGAAATGAGACGGAAAAAAAGCAAACAATAGAAATGAGATGATAGAACTGAGAAGAAAGGAAAGTGAGGCGATGCAAAAGTGAGACAATACTGAAGCTAGAAGATAGAATTGGCCTTTGAGGTCTTCATAAAGGTTATAGATTTAGAAGTCCTATTTCCAATGGTCTAAAAACGAAGTCAATCTGAACACTGTAGCAAAAGTTATGGCATTCGTACTGAGACTTGTACATTTTATGTGAGGGCATAAATGTGTTAGAGTCTTTTGGCTATAACTTCTTCTCTAGACCTCCAAATGACCTGATTCTTGAACCATGGGATTCGTAAGACTTTTATCTACATCTCCACCAATAATTGAAGCTTTTTGAAACTAATGTAGAAAGATTTAGTGAAAAGAGTGGGACGGGTACAGTGAGTGTGTTCTTCAATAATATGAACTGGCATTATCTCACTGAACATGCCTCAGTATTTTGGTGATATCTCAATCTGTAGAGATCCAATTGAGTTGATTCTTGTTGAAAAATAAAATAGAGACATGGGACAACAAGTTATTTGAAGGAATTGAATTTCAATTTAGTCCCTAAGATTTTCAATTTCTGAATTAAATATGGGTATAGTGTTCAGTCTCGGATTAGTAAGAGCTGAAAGTGTTTTGGCAATAACTTTTACTCTAGTTATCCAAATGAGGTGATTCTTAATTTGGATTAAACAAGAAAGATAAGGCTACAAATTGTTTGGATGAAATTAAGTTTCAATTTAGTCTCTAAGATTATCAATTTTCATATAGAAGTTAATCGTAGGAATGTTTTAGCATAAGAATAGTCTGAAAATGTTGGGAGTATAACTTTTGGAGTATTGAACCAAATTGAATGATTTTGGTGTCATTATAAAATTGAGACAATGAGGAACATTTCTATAGAGGGAAGTGTTAGAAAATTCCTTCAATTTGATGATTAGGAAAATGTCCTAAGTTAAGTATAAATTAAATGAATTTTGAGGTTTTGTAATATTATATGATTTTGAGGACTTAATTAGCATGTTAATGTGAGTAATTAGCATGTTAATTTGAGTAAGATCATATGGCATAGGTTGATTAGATTAAATTGAATTAAAGTGTTAAGAATGCATGAGGGGCAAAAATTGGAAAGCCACTTAAGCTTTTAGGTCATAAGGCAAATGAAAGGGTGAATGGGACAATTCTCACTCATTAAGGGCATAAATGGAAGAAGAAGTGTTGTCTTGCTTATAAATAAAGGAGAAACGTGAATGAGAAGATTGGAGAGAAGTAAAATGAGTGGTTTAGAAAAAAGATATGAGAGAGAGAACATGAAAAAGAAATGAAAGAGAGAAGGAAGGGAAAAAAAGCTAGGGTTTTAATTCCTTTAGCCTTCAAGAGAGATTTTTAAGATGTACAAGAGGGCAAAAGGAAGAGAAGCATGAGAGCTTCCTTTTGAGCCATGAAATTTCTCATTTGGTGAAAGATTAAGGAATGTAAGGGAAATTATAGGAGCAAGAGTAGAGGCTTTGGACAAGTTTCAAGTAAGGATATGAGGTGGGTTTCATGTTTATAATTTGAGTAATGAGCTACTAAAGTTTCTTTTCAAATCAAGAAGATAAAAAGATTTCAATTTAATGTTGCTTATTGTTTTAAATGATTTAAAGAATTTGCTTACGTGTATTTATGCATACTTGATTGAAATTGAATTGTCGCGAATTTGAAAAAATGCATGTGCATTGTGAAATTATTGTGATTATTGAAATTTCATTGCAATTTATGAATAATGATAACGTTATGCCATTGTATTGTGTCATGGCATTTTGTTTTGAATGGAAAGAAGAAAAAGAACATGAAAATTATGAAAGTATTTCATTGTCATAAAATGATTTTAAGCATTGCTAATGTTCTTTGTTTGGGTGAGAGAGGAACCGTTTCGTAGTAACGTGCACGTCAACGTAAAGCCTTCTCCCGATTGGCTGCTTGTGGCCCATGAGCTCCAAAAAATGTACTCGTTTCGTTATTGTGTATGGATATGGCATGTAAATTGTATATGGATGATTGCATATGAAGAAGAAAATAAATTAAGTGTGAATGATTTCAATTGGATTGATAAAGTCCTTTCTGCAATTGAAGTCGCAATGAATTAAGGTTGAGGGATTGATGAATTCCATTTCGGAAATAAATTGCTTTGAATAAAGTTGAGAAAATTTTTTTATACAGATTTGGATTAGGTTGGACCAAGTGTGTGCCTTATAGTTTCCAACGCTAGTTTTTCTTGGATACACGTTTCGGATGTCGAAATTGACCTTCAGTGTGATTGAACCGTTTTGTTTTCTTTGATTCCGAGCCTTCCATTTTTCTTTGGCTCCTTAAGCTTTTGTTTTCGCACGATTTTTGATCTGATTTGTTTTTCGTTTGCTTTTGGCCCACTTTCGCTTTTTGATCCATTTGGAATATTCCAGCTTTGCTCTTTCGGGTTTAGATTTTCCTTCGTTTGTTTCCACACGCGTTTTCTTTGATCTGTTTCTGTTTTATACGGTTGGGTTTCGGCCCCAATATTTTTGGTGTCAAAGAAAGAAGATGAATCGATGAAGGTTAAGGAAACTTCATCAGAGTACGATCACGTCATAGGGTATCTATTTTAGACTTGGGTTCTGGAAACAAGATCCAACATTTTGAGCCTTATTTGACTGACACATCCATATCAGTCTCATTGCCTTTTGATAATGTGTGAGCTTCTTGACTTGCACATCCCGATTTTGCATTGAATTTCTATTCGAGACCACATTTTTATCATATGCATTAATATGGACATGAAGAAGCATTCTTTGTTTTTCATAAACTACATTAGCCAAATAACCTATCCTATTGACATGATTTTTCCTTAATAAACCCCTTTGAGCTTTAGCCTTTCTTTTTATATAAACCACATTTTATGCTTTTAAACTTAACCAAATGTCCTATCCAAGTTATAAAGCTACTGGAACATTTATGATTGTTGAGTTTGTGGATTTACAAAATTCGAATTGTGGGGTTGTACATATGTGAGGGTTGGTTATAATATTGGGATGCTATTTTATGTCTTGTTATTGAAATTTCCGTATTGATGTAGTTTATTTTAATTTTTTATGAGGAAAAGAAAGAAAGAAAAAGAAAGGAAGAAAGAAAAAATAAAAAATGTTTACAATAAATGTATCAAGGAAGAATTGCATATATGTTGAAAAGTTGTATATGGTTTATGCATCTTCCTAGAGTTGTAATGGATATGTTACTTGAGTATGATGAATATGAGGTAGAGGTTGGCTTGGAAGGTTCACTCTTGTGATTTCATTGGCATAAATTGTATGAGTGATTCCTTCGGATTCGTATATGCTTCATGGGGTTTGTGTGTGAGAGCTGAATGGGGTTGTGAAATATAAATGTTGCATTTGTCATAGATGACAGTACCTAGTTTTTGATGAGTGTTGCTTTGTTTCACTAGCTTTGATGACTTTCATGCTACTTAACCCAAATATATCTCTCCTTACCTTTTCACACATTACAACCTTGAAAAGTCCTTTGATTCATAATTTTGCATGTGAACAATAGTGGTGGAGAAATGAAATGATATTCAAAGTTATGGATCGTCATGATCATGAATGGTGTTGAGTGTACCCGTTGATATATTTTAGTTAAACACATTTTTTGAGTCTACAATTCGATTGCTTAGTTTTTAAAGATATTGAATGTCGATTGATCATAAGTAAATGCTAGGAATGTTGATCTCTTGCTATGGTTTTTGAAAGTCACTCATCTCTGGTTATGATTATATAGTCTTGGAAAAATATGGAAATTGAGTCAATATTTTGGGTCAATAAGCTTAATTTGGGTGTTTTGTCCGAGGACGGCCAAAAGCTAAGTGTGTGGAAAATTGATATGTGTTTAATTGTTGAAATATTTAATCATTTACACTTAACAATTAATGACACTAAAATGCTTAAGATACTAACTTTAATTCATATGTGATTTTAAGTACAATTTGAAAGCAAATAAATTAAAGTGAGTCAAAAGTAATGCATTTGGGTTATTTACTAAAGATCAATTTTAGTTGTTCTCATGAAGTAAGAAGGAGAAAATTTTAAAGGAAAGCAGCAGAAAAAATCAACCCAAAACAGCAGTGTTAGATGAAGAAAACGTCTGTTGGCATCTGTGTTTTTGCGTAAAGCGCAAACCATGAGGATAGGAGCCAAAACGCAGGCGCGCATTGCATTGCACACACTACATTTTGACTATGCGTTATGCATTTTGATAAAAATGCACAAGCAGAGGCATGTGGACAAGGATTTAAAAGGGAGTTGCAATGTTAATTGTCCAATCAATCATAGTGGGAGACGCTACAGGGGCAAGGCGGCAGCTAGGCGAGCTGACGTGGGCGTGAAGCTATCGGTTAATAGTTATGGCTTTGTCTTAGTAGACTGGAGCTTGCAAGGAGAATCTGTGAGAGCTATGTGAGAGAGGATAATGAATAGTGAACATTGCATAAACTCCAACATTAAATTGTCTTGTCGATGAACAGTAAGACGAGAAGAGCTGCGTTGGAGAGTGGGTACTGAAGGAGAAGCTAAGGGGCTTTTAGCTAAGGATTGGAATGGGGACTGAAGCATTTTTTTAAGAAAGACCGATTAAGGACTAGACATACCGACGTCGGTTCGGAGGTAATATTGACGCTGACGACCTGGGTTAAATATTTTTTTAATTATTTTGATGTTTCTTTCTCTCATTCGGAATTGATTGTGCTATCCTATTTTAATTGATTTGGGTATTGTGTATGGATAATTGGATTTTTGTTGTTATTCGGTTATTTGTGTATGAATCTATTGGGTATTGTGAGTTGATGATTTTAATCCGTAATTGTTAGAATTTTGATATAATCTGTAATTGTTATGTTGAAATTCATATGTAGCGACTAACGATTCGTAATCATTAAGGATAACATGACCTAGGTTAAATGACGCATCGTATGTAGTTATTGCCTTGATTAATCGGTTTTCCTAATTTATAATGCTACTGCCTAATTAAATCTAGAGATTTTATCCTAGGTTATTCAATGGTTAGGTTTAATTAATGATCGTATCTTGATTAAAAAAAACTAAGAGAAAACTCGGGTTAATTATTAACCCATGATTAATAGTTGTTGCTGGACAGGTTAAAAAACAACAAATTAATAAAATATGCTTAATTAGGGTGTAGGCTGAGATTGAACCAAAGAACCAGGTCCCTACTGAATTCCCACCTTTATCATTTTTTGCATGTTTTATTTAATTTGTTTTTATTAGTTAGATGTATTTTTTTTTTCAAAAATCAAAACCCTCATTAAGTCTAAACACTGGTTAATTTCATTTTATAGACTTTACACACACTCTCTGTGGGATCGACCTAGACTCACCACTGATATAGCAGTAGGTTTAGTTATTTTATTTTGACTAGCGTAACGACGCGCAGTCATAGAGTCAAACCATGCAAGAACACCTTTTTATAAACTCAATTTTGGTTATGCATGGAGTGGAAAAAGAGAATAGCATCCAATGCATCACTTCTTACTTTAATCAATCATAAAGCAGCCAATAAATGAGACTCTTCTCATTTGTCTTTAAGATGGCTATATGAAAAGACTATTAACCTAAATATGACTTACCAATTTCGATTTTGGAAGATGGAAGATGGAAGATGGTCTATTCAATGCACATCTTTCTCTTTTTAATCGAATGAATGCTAATAGGTTATATGCCAACATTAAAAGATAAGTATTAAACCATTTAATGGTAAGTTCATAACTCCATTTAATGATGATAAGCCGTAATAAAGACCATCTTTATTTAGAAATTTAATGTCAAATGTGTAGCTGCACAATCAGTCCATTAAAACCGAAATTGTTACTCCTTTCTTTAAATTTTTTTAATTTAATTAATCTAATCAATTACATTAAATCAAACTCTAGCCCATTTCTAAATGAACATTTGGGCTTGTAATTAACCATTAATTAGTGCAAGCCTAACATTCAATTATGGGCTTCTAAAACCTCCATTTATATTTCTTACTTAGCTTGATAACCTTCTTTGAAGCCAACTGGGGAATCTTATTGGACTTTGATCATTCAAGCTCTAATAAGCCTAGAATTAACTTAATCTCATTAGAATTAATTCTAGCTTATTAAGTAAATATCATTCCACTAAAGACAATTAGTTGAACTCTTAAAGTATTAAATATTAAGAGAACACATATTTTATGTCTAATTACAAACCCTATTAAGAACCTTATTATAGCCATCCACACAACAAAGGGTAAAATTACCATTTAACCCTTATGTTGGATTTTCCTTCTAGATCTCCCATTTTACTTTATATGGTGATTAACACACAAGATCTCATCTTAGTGTTAAGATTTAATGGGTAGCTAGTCCATCAAACTACTAGCGCTAACTTAATCACCAAATCTCCTTAAAACATCAAGAAGTGATGATATCAATTTAAACTCTTTATTTGAGTGAATGTTCTCTGATACATGTTTCAATTAATAATTTCAACAAGTAGATACTGGATTAATACTCTATAAAAATCTGTTCTGATTATATCAAGAATTATAATAAAACACATACGAGCTCACCACTCATTAAGATTGTGGTTCATAATAAGCGAATGCTTAAGTTGTATGTTTTAAGATTAAAGTAACGACCCACTTTATTCTTGAAAACATAGTTGATTCTAGATTCATTTAATAGTGCCATTATCAATAGTCAACTACTATCATGATATGAAACTCATCATTCCCTTGAAGTAAATTTCTTTACTTACACGGAGATAAATCGCAACACTATAGTCTAAACCATAATCAAGCAACCAACTTGATTATTCAACTATGAATCCATTAATTTAGATTCTAATAAT
Source organism: Erythroxylum carthagenense (assembly GCA_026413575.1). Taxonomy (NCBI): domain Eukaryota; kingdom Viridiplantae; phylum Streptophyta; class Magnoliopsida; order Malpighiales; family Erythroxylaceae; genus Erythroxylum; species Erythroxylum carthagenense. Next base: position 58,759,523 of record JANZLD010000008.1, on the reverse strand, counting down.
ATACATGTTTCTCATACATCTCTATGTATATGTATATTACTTACAAAAGAATCTTGGTACCTTATGACTAGATATATAATGCTCATTAAAACCAAACTCTTTTATTTTATTAATAATAAATATTTCCATCACAAAACTGTAACTGAAGAAGATTAAGGTATATGTAAATACACTTGCTTTCCAGGGTACTATATTTACATAACTCCAACATCTATACCCCACTTGGTTCGGAGTATGGGCTCTGTATCAACTCCCACTAGAATGACTATATTACATCTAGTCCAAATGATGTTAGTTCTTATCCTGGAGATCTCATTACTCTATGTATCATCGAAGAATCTATTCATGAGATATATTTGCTCTATCTAGAGACTCCCAAGTAATGACCCCATCAAGAGGTCGTGGGTATCATCTTCTTCTATCAATAGTGGTGAATCCTTTATTGGCTACCCAATTACCTTCGAATACCAATAATTGTACCCAATCACATCATTTTATGAGCAACCTCATCTTGAGGCAATAAGGAATGATGTCAAAGCACAAGATCAGTGTCCAAGATATCCTTGAGTATCTCAAGTCTAAGGATATTTGCACTTTTGCTATGATAAGATTAATTATCATTGACATCTGGTAGATCATCCATATGATAATCACATAGCGGGTCATCCGATGTACTTACTACTAGTAGTAAGCATCCATATGTTAACTCTAAACATCTCATGCTTATAGTTTGTGAGATCCACTGCTTAATCAAATCAAGAAGTATAACATGTGCTAGTATATCCGGATTAATAATATCCTATCTTATTAATCCCATGACTATAGATAATTTAGATACCAACATAATTGTATATGATAGGAATCTCATTATCATGATTTACTTCATGCCATGTTTTGTATCATAGACTTTATTGATTCAATTTAAGATCGACGTCAATTCATAAATAAACGAATATCAAATTAATGGAAAATTGCCTTTTGCTTTATTAATCAAAATAAAGTTTGTACAAAAGTGTTAAAGGTGATTGCCTTTAGAGCACTACTCTAACAGGTTGAAGAGAACAAAGATATTTTAATCAAGTTAGACTTAGGGAATTTTATGATTAAATATGAGATATTTAATAAATGAGGATCAATATAAGATATTGGATCTTATTTAGGCATATATTTAATTAGAATTGTTTGTAATTCTAATTAAAATTAGAATTTAATATCAATTAAATTACTAAAATATCCAAAAATTATTATAAATAGACTTAAGCTCTAATGGAGCTAGCAATTCTTACTTAACCCTCTATGTTTGTTCTATGGATACCGTTAGAGACCGGACACTTGTACCGCTATGGTGATTGAAATGGATTAGTTTTGGAAATAGTTTGAGAGATATGAGAAGATTATGATCAAGTTTCGGAATAAAGTACAAATTAATATTCACGTTTTATTATAATTTAATTGTTAATCATTTTATATAATTAAAGTGATCTCGATTTTCGAGAAATCAAAATACCAACTATATCTCTTCACAAAATGCTAATTCATCATTTAGGAAAACTTGATACAGAAGAAGAGGAAGGAGAAGATAATCATTTAGTATTTCAAAATTCTGGGTTAACTTGCAGATGTCATCAAGTAGGAAGAACAAAATAAATAATAATTTAGGACCTTCTGTGCCACCCCATAAATGTGTTATCTAAGTGCTTAATCTTCTGCAAGTTGCCCTGGACAAGATTGGCTAGGTGTGCAAGACATTAGAAGAATATCTCCAAGTGATGTTGGCCATTCAATATGCCAACGCTCCAACAGCAGCTGATGTAAGGCTTATCTTGTGGACTTTCAGCAATTGTGTGATTAGACGTGGGTGCATTCCTCAGCCAAGTAATCGAACCACAGCTGTTGGGGTTGATAAATTTATTTGTTCTTTTTTTTTACTACAATCAATCACCCAAATACATTTGGCAAAGAAAAGCATATGGTGCATTTCACATCAGAATACAAAATAATGACATGTCAAGTTATTGTATGGCTACGTGCTAGCTTAAAGATGAGTATAAGAATTTTTATCATATAGACAACATATCCCATCGTGAAATGAAGCAACAACGATCATATGATAGATTCCTTATTAAGTGATCGAGCATTCTGACAAATTTCCTAGTCCACGAAAACTCGATCTACTGAATCTACAAAATGGGACTCCCACTTTCACCGTCGTTTTCTTGAGATCTTTTAATGACTGATAGGGAAATTGATCAATCACATTCACACCTATTACTCCATTGAAACAATAAATTCTAGTTTAAATACTAGTTCTCCATTTGAACGAAAGACCAGCTTAAGCCGACAATGACCCTCATGCTCCTAGCATTATCTTAATCATTCTTCTACAAGCTCATCACTACTCTGCTTTTGACCAACAGCCAGAAGTGTCTCCAAGAGGAGAAGTGATAAAAAAAAGTACTCCCACTTTAGGTGCTGTGCAAAAGTACTCCCACTTTGGGTGCTGTACATATAAAATCAAAATCAGTGTATAAAAACGTTTTGTCGATCGAGTACCAAAACTTGAATAGCATTCCACTATTAATTTGGAATCCTATAATGCATATATAAGACCTCAAGAAGATACGATCAGTTCCTTCCTATAATTAGCAATGATACATTTATTAATAGCATTATTCTTGTGAGCTTTATTATTTCATGCCAATAAAAAAAAATCACTTAATCAGGTCCCAAACAGGAATCTTTTACTCCATTTCGGGTAACGCAAGCCCTTCAACTAATTAATATTGTCAGTGTGTCATTTCCCAATTGATACTTGCCATTGAGCAGAAGTACGTCAATAATAAAGCGTGTAATCTTATCTCTTCGTATTATATACATTATCTTCTCATTCATATACATCATGCTTTACGTGTTACAATGTTGAGGATTGCGGATAATTGCCTTTCTTTTGCGAGTTCGAAGCATTTATATGATTGGAGACACAAAGTAAATACGTAGCATCTTCAATGAGGACCGTTGAAGATGCTATATCTATATATGTATGTAGAAAACCATCAGGACTCGACATTTGAAAGAATAGCGTCATTTTACATGTTATTGGACTGCCTTTAACAAGTTCAGGAAGTTGAAATTACCAAGAGGAGAAGTAGCATAACATACTTTCAACCTCAAGCAAATTAATCCAAAAGGTATACTACTGAATCAAAGAAATCGAGTTACTGTGACGAGATTGTGGGTTGGCTAGTACTTTTATAAATTGTCCGTTGGATGGCAGTAGTTCCTTATACATGCATGCATAAACAAATTTCGAAATTCATGAACAGGAGCGTTAAGTAGTATGGCATATATTTGAATGGAAATAGAACCATAATTGAGGAATATAACTTGAACACCAACTTGTTTATGAACAAAAAATAGAAATTTAAAGTGGCGTGACCACAAGTTAGTGGTGTACACGTCACTCTTGGTTCAACTTTTTTTTTTTTTTCTCTTTTGCCTAACCTTTATATCGCTACTCCACTAAAAGGGAAGGGACCCATAAAGCAAGGAGCCACAATCCCATTCCCTTTCAATCTTTGTAACCATGTACGATGCTTGGAAGCACAATGGTAGCGTAGCAACCACTTAATATTATAATTTAGTATTACTACATAACATACAAGACATGATGCCATGATCCACTTTAGGCGTCTCTCTTATCACGTTCTTGCTAGTGCCAAGCTATACCAATCTATGGCTTATCCTTCACCAGCCTAACTGTTCTTCTGCTTCCACGTGGACATCGTAGATATAAAAGTAAGCATGTAGAGTATATATAAATGTAGATATAAAAGATAAATTATTGCAAATGCCTTGAACTATTAATAAAATTTTAAATAAATTTTAAATTTTATTTTATAACACTGAATATCAAGATCTATAAAAATTGTATACGTATGCATCTCTACAAAAATTCTCTCTCGAAATGATTGAACAGTTACTCTTATAACCTAAAATTTTGTATAAGTGTTAAAAATAATATAATAAACTTTTAGTACAAAAGTTGAAAAAATATTTTTATTTTGAAAAGCTTAAAATTTAAAATGTCATTAAAAAATTCTAAATGTTATCAAATTTTATAAAAAAAAATTTGAACAAGTTTTATTTAAGCAATGTTAAATTTTAACATTGACAAAACTATGCAAGTATATATTTCTCGTAAATCGTGCTATACAATATTATAAAATAAAATTTGGGATATATTTGATAAATTATTATAACGTCAAGATATTCAAAATAATTTATTCAAAACAAAACTATTAGAAGATTTTTAATATAATTACTATTTTTAATATGCTTATCTTTATCAAGACTATAGATTCCAGCTTAAGTACAAGTTTGTATTCAAATAGTGTTATTTTATGTCCTTGCAGCTAATCAATTAGATGCAAATTAATGTATGACATTGTTTTGAATTAATGAAAAGGCTTTATTTATCTTTATGTATTAATTTAATTAATATTTTATGTTTTAATACTAAAAATAAAATATTTGGAATAATTACTGTGTAATTGAAATTATGATAAAATCATAATTATAATTTTCAATTTACACTTACATGTTATTCTTAAATGTTCCTAATTGTAGTTTCATCAAGACTGGATATTATTAAAACGGTAAAATTAGCAGACATTATGTTTCTTTCTTATGAAGAAAGTAATTAATCTCATAAATTAAAAATAGAGATACTTAAACTAATCTGTGGGTGATTAGTAGAGAATAAGTTACTAAACTGACCGATTATGAGAATTTCAAATAGAATATTACTTATGTGTCTATGGATTATCTCATAATGATCGTTGTTTAATTAATCCTCAGGCTTGAAATTATCAAGATATCTAGTGTGAAAATTACTATATTTTAATGCTACTTATGAATCGTTCTAGGATAATTTAGTCGGTAGTAATTAGATACTATATAAACCATATGTAGATAGTTGAGTAAGTCAATATAGAATTCGTCACTCTAAAGTAATTAGAGAGAATATTTTGCTGTTCTTGATTAATAATGATTTATGAAATTCTCTGGCCAGAGTGAATTGATATTTGAAAAGAAATTTTCAAATTTTAATTATAAATCAATTACTAATTAGCAAGAACGAACATGGTTGAATGATAAGAGTAGACACTAATTAGCAAGAATAAACATGATTGGATGATAAGAGTAGACACTATATTCATACTCTGTTTAATTAGAATATTGAATGACGAAAGGATTAAATTATACATTACAATCATGCATGGACACGTTAAATCAATTACTTTGACATTCCTGATATTTGGGTAATCATGACATATTGCTAGATGTCAATCATGATTTATGATTTATGATTATGAATTATTTAATTGAAGAATTAAAGTTAAATTAAAAGAAGATTTAATTTATCCAATTCTAATTGTGAATTAGAATTATAATTTATAATTATTGTCAATTTATTAAGAACCTAATGGGTCACACATCAAAGAGCAATTTATGAAAGAAAAATCAATTTAATTAAATTGGATTTAATTATAAAGTTTGAGAAACATTGGGGATCAAATATGAGATATTTGATTTTAGTAAAATTAAATTAATTGGAATTTGATTTTGATTTTGATTTTGATTTTAATTATAATTAAAGTGATATCACTTTAATTATAATAAAAAAACTCTTATGATTTTTCTATTTAAAGGGAACAGTGTTTTAGAAGTTAGTACTTTTGTCTTCTTCCTCTCAAATCAGTTTGAGAATTGCTCTGTGGATATCATCAAAAGCTAACACTTGAACAACTCGTGATTGATCAATCGGAAAAAGTTTCAAAAATTTTTCAATAGAAAAGAGAACAAGATATGATTTTTAAATTTTTTATGTTTTATTCAAGTTTATTCAATTATCAGGATCTGCTTGGAATCTATAAAATTTTTGTTTTTCACTGCGCCTGTAATTCAATTAAGGTTAGATTCCAACAAATAGTTCATCTGTTGAGGACTGCCTAAGCACTGCTTGAATAGATGAGATAGAAAACCATCAAATTATAAGTCAATCGTAATTTAGTGGCTCATTTGTATGTGACTTGTTTTGTTCACAGTGCTCATAAGGCATATTAATAAAAGCTTACACATTATGGTAAAATATCTTATTTAGTTATTTTATTTTAATAACAAAATTTTTATTAGCTTTTAGAAATAGGAAGGAATGAAAACGTTCTACCGAACTTTACTAAGAGCGCCTTCTTATCACAAAAAAGAAGACTGTAAAGAAAAAGATTCCTTTTTTATCATATCTTGAACTTTACATATTTTTAGCGATTCTCATGATATCATTAAATGATACAAGTCTTGGATAAGAATCTACAACGTACTATAACGCTCTTGTTGATAATCTTTTACTTAGATATCGTCTAGGGTTCCTCGAACAATGTAATATCTCACATAAGGTAAATCTTATTCCTTTCCCCACTTATTTTATTTCACTCAAACAAACCAAACAACAAAGTAATGCTTATAATAAAGGTCAATATGAAATCAAACAATAGATTCAATAGTAACAACAATAGACTTAAATGTAATTGGCTTTTAAATCTATAATTTTATAATATTAGAAAGAACTATCAAAAATATCAATCATATATTCAAACTTCTAATTTGTTATAAAAATAGTCTACCGTTAAAATTATTAATAGTTTTAAGGTAAACTATCAATTAGGTTGATCACTCTACACAACATCACACATGTGATATTTAAAATAATTAAAAATTAGAAGGAAAAAAATAAAAATTTGTTGAACTAGGATTGGGTAGGGTTTTTCTTTTTATTTTGATTTTTAATTATTTTAAGCATCACACGTATGGTAACGTATAAGGTAACCGATTTATGGTGATCCATGACTATTTTTGTAACAAATTAAAATTTTAAACATTTGATTTGATTGATACTTCTAATAATTTTAGTTAATATTGTAAAATTAAGTTAAATTTAAAATGTAATTTATCCTAATAATTTAAATGTTTATGATTGAATGGATCAAATTCTTCGTAAAACTTAGTATTAATATTTAAGTATCTAAACCTATGGTATATTCAATATGTTATTTACCACTTTTTTCAGGAATTGAACATTAATTTTCTCATAAAAGTAGCATTCGAATTATTCAATTTAAATCATTTACAAGATTAATTTCATTTTTTGTCAATAATATATGCTAACATAATTTATTGTTCAACCAAGATATTTAATTTATTTTGAACTTCTATTGGAAATATCTTTTCATAGATGACAAGAAGAAAACAACCTCTATATTAAATAAGGGTAAGATTGTGCACTATCGAAACTTTCTAGACCATGCATCTTAGCGAGACTTTAATTGAGTGTTGATGAGGAAAAGTTAAAAATTTATGGAGTAAGAGAGAAAAGAAATAAATTGAGATGTAATTAAGCGATAAAAATGTAAAAAGAAAAGTTATTAATTTTCCATATATAAGATTTTGAATGGAACTGAAAATTTTAAATTTTTTATTTAAAAATTTATTTCCAAATTTAAAAAAAAAACAGTAGGTTGTTATTGGAATATCAGCTATGAACAACGAATAACAACAAAAGTACGTCCCATGAGGAATGTGCATTAAATAGGAACTCTAAAACTCCTGTAGAAGTAAACATGTGCTTAACTGCTTATGTCTTAAGCTAAACGAGTTCTCGATAAAGAGTCCAAACTTTTTGTCTAATTTTATGATATCTTATTATGTTCCATGAATGTTAGATATTTATTTATGTGAATTATGCATGAGTTCTGCATAAATAAATGCAGATCCCGCATAAATAAATGGCTGAGATTTATTAGACAGAATAAAATACCATAAAATTAGATAGAGGATCCTATCTCCTTAATAAGCACCCAAATATGATGAAGTTATGGCATTGTAAGCCTGTAATAAATAGAAAGATAAAATATATGTAAGTCAAGTATTCATAATTAACCAAGGCAAGTAAAAGCTATTGCATGTTTATTCGGGATTCTATGAGAAATCAATATTCTTACCGAACCGAAGTTAAATTTCATTTAAACATACTAATGCCACCAAAATTAAAATGAGTTCTTATTAAGTCCCTGTTTGGCTAGACTTATATCAGTAGAGTTTTTATTCGTAGAACTTTTATGAGAAGAGATTTTCTAAAAAATTAGTTGATTATTTAGTTGTCATTTAAAAAAGAACTTTTTTTAAAGAGCTTCATACGGTAGACTGTTTAGTAATATAAAAATAAAAAGCAATTTTAATTTTAACTATATTTTATTTTGTATTAAAAATTATTTATGCATATAAAAATTATTTAAAGCATATTAAAAAATATGCAAAGCATAATATATTAACTATTATATAATTTTAAACTATAAGAAACATAAATAAAAATATATCTAACCAAATCTTTTATATGAATTATAACATAAGTAAAATTAATATAAAAAATTAATATTAAAATATATAAACAAGAAAAATAATATTATATAATTATAAAAATAAACATAAAAATGAGTTTGTGGATATAGTAGGAATTATACATAAAACAAAAGAATAAAAGAGACTAAAAATAGGCTCATTAATTGATCTAAAAAATCTTCTAAAAATCGTTTTTTAGAAGTTTCAAATTTAAATTTTTTAAAAATTTTATTTTAGCTGCCAAAAAATCATATCTACTAAAAATATTTTTTAATTTTCAATCAAACATTTTTTTAAAAATCTTTTACGGTAAAAAAAAGAACTGATTTACTCTCTGTGTCCCAAAACGAGGAATGGTGATTTCTTCAGCGTCACGCTGCTCGATGTACATGGTGTTTTTAGAATAATATCACACTCCACCTTCAATTTTATAAGAGAGGAGGTCACTTGCATGACATATAAACAGTCTCTTCCTATTCCCTCTTCCCTGCCTTCTTTTAAAGTTTGTCCTCTTCTTCTTTTTCTTTTTTCCTACACTTGGCTTCTCTACATCTGGCCTTTGCTAAGGTTTGAGGGACACTCAAATTGAAAGGAAGAAAGAAACAAAAGATCTAGGAACTTCCTCCCGCTTTTCCCTTTTATCCAATAAAATGAATCCTGAGCTAGCTTGTCTTCTTTTTCTCTCCTTTTTTCCTTTAATGAAGCTTATATAGTACTACCCGACAATTCAGTTTATTAGAATTCAACTTCTGAAATGGGGAAGAACATTACCTCTTTACCATTGAAGATTGGCTAGCTCGAGAGCCTGTACAATATCATTGTCACTTTTTTTACTATCTTCGTAAACCAAATGCTTAATACAATTTAATCCAATTAATTCCTATCCTCTTATATAATAATAATAATATTATCCTTAAGGCTCACCCTGAAAGTTACATCCACGTATCAATCTCCTACTTTGGTTATTTCCAATAGTGGATGACATCAGGTGCATTAGAATTTGAAGACAAGTCGCTACATGAGCAGGCGTACACTTGTATGGTGAGGATGAGAAAAATCAATATGCAAAATAAATAGAAAACAGTAGGATATGTCATGGAAACTTTGGTTTCTTGTATAAATACAAGTTTTATGCACCAGGATCTACAAGCAGGGACTGAGGTCAAGAGAGCAAAGGGCAAAAGAAAATGAAAATGATGCAAGACGAACTCCGAAAGGGTCCTTGGACAGAACAGGAAGACATTTTACTCATCAACTTTGTGCACTTATTCGGTGATCGCCGATGGGACTTTATAGCAAAAGTTTCAGGTTTGAAGGAGGCGGGAGACAAGTCCTAGGTATGCTTGTTCGGCGATTGACGATTTTAGGGAGGAGCTTTGTGATTAACAGCATGGTTTTGATGTAGGTTTAAACAGAACAGGAAAAAGTTGCAGGTTGCGTTGGGTTAATTACCTGCACCCTGGTCTCAAAAGGGGCAAGATGACACCCCAAGAAGAGAAACTTGTGCTGGAACTTCACGCCAAGTTGGGGAATAGGTTTGAGTTTTGGCAATAACTTTACTGGTTATACCTTACAATCTAACACGAATATTTCTTTTTATATCGGAAAGCTTAAATATTTACTTAAGGGTGCATGGTAGTTGATAGCGTATAATTCTTGCAGATGGTCAAGAATTGCCCGGAAATTACCAGGGCGAACCGACAACGAGATTAAGAACTATTGGAGGACTCATACCAGGAAGAAGGCTCAAGAAAGGAAAAGAGCTATATCTCCATCATTTTCATCTTCTACAGCATCTTCTAATGTAACCACAGTGATTTCACCTTTCCACGGGACTGGAGCGGCAAGCTTTTATGATACAGGAGGACTTGAACTGGTGGGTTCTGGAGAAAAAACTAGTGAGACAGTGCAGTTGGCTGAGAGTGGCTTTTCAATGGAAGAATTTTGGAAAGACATCGACACTATAGAACAAGTTGGCGACGGTTATAGGGAAGAAAACTGCAATTTCTCTTGTCCTTCAATGGCTTCTCCAACATGGGAGTACTGTACAGACACGCTATGGAGGATGGACGGAGAGGAAAGTAAGATGCTTCTACCCTATGAATACGGGACGATGTTTTTAACCGGCTAATTTCATATTCTTTATCAAACAGATGTTCAAAACTAGTAGTATTCTCTGAGGAAGCTCTAACCCTGTATAGCATGGGTTTGATCCTTGTTCTAATCCTTGTGCATAACTACCTGTGTCCTTGTTTGGTCTGTGTGCTTGCTTTTAAGAGAAGGATATATAGCCTCATCTCCCATACGGTATGAGGAGATTGTTATGTTTAATTAATTATATGCAATACAACTTCCAGATTTAGTTTTAGTAACATCTATATGTATCTTTAGTTCTTCCACAAGATGAAGTGAAATGTCAAATGAATCACCATCTAAGCTATTGAATCAAACGATCAAAAAACCAAGGAAAAAGCAGAGGTCATAGGATAAAGACGACTCGTAAAGATGTTGCTTTCCAGAACAGTATTGCAGAATGAGAACAAAATTCTGCTAAAAAAGATATTCCAACCCTTCTGGTCAATGAGTTGTAGTTGATGAGATTGAGGAAATCAGGCATCAGTGGGATGATGAATAAATCAAATATTAAGGTCTTATCAAGCTTTTTGGGGGGAGTAAGATTATAAGCTGGACTGCACCAAATGTTAAATGCTTTGCCATGGCGTGGCCCTGTTACGGTAACAAATATTATAATATAACTTACTTAGTGGCTATGTTGCCATTTCCATTACCTATATTAATTGTTGCGCAGAAGAGCCAAAGAAGTAAGAGAAACAAATTAAGAGGAAACGTGTTTGTTTGATCAACCAAGATTTTGACATGCACCTTCAGCTGACCCTACAAGACCCTTCACCCAATCATTGAAAATTAAGGAAGAAAGCAGAAACTCTCAAGGCAAAATCTTGTCCAGAATTCTACTTGTTCTTGTTTATAGTTGGCGATTCAGTAATCTCGAAATAGCACATGGTTTGGTAACGCAAACGAGGGTCCAACCCTAGCAAAATGGCAGGTGTACCTTTAATACCTATACTGGAGCTTTTGCTACTTTGTTCCATCATATTCAACCATATTGTAGTTTGTGTTGTACTTCATGTTCTCGAAATAACAAAATGGAAGACGAGGTCTCGGATTCTCTGCCATTCAAATTCCCGATCCATAGTTCTTTTTACAGTACCTGTACTTTTGAGAGAATTATACGTTCTAAAAGTTAAACAAAACAATAGAAAAGACAAGCGTACTTCTACTTTTGCTACAACATGTCTGCCTTAAATTCCGCAACCTGTTCCTTGTCTATTTATTATTTCTTCCAGCTTACTGATCGTAACATCACTCTTTGTTGATTCATTTATATCGCGCATAGCACGTATATAAGTCAAGTTACGCATGTGCGTATGGAGCCACCTTTCATCTAGCAGGCTCTAGATTGCAAGAAATAAAGGAACGTGTGATAACTATTGACGATCCTGAGGGGATATAAAGAGGCAAGTGATTATGAAGAACTAGTTTGGTGGATTTGGTGGGTGAAATCAACTTTGGTGCCAAAGGCGAGTTTAGAAAGATAATCGATGGTAAAAAGACGGAGAACAACGAATGGATAGAGGAATCCAAAAGAGCAATGAGAGCAAAAGGACTCGACTAGACAACAAGGGAGGAATCCACGGAGAGCGACAGAGCTAGTAGTATGTTCATTCTTTCTTTTTACCTTCTATTGTTACGCGTGCTCCAAAATATTTGAAACGAGAAGTTCTTCCGTCCTCGAAAGGATTTGAAATCATCTTGAAATCCCCCACGTACCCTTGACTGAAACATCATGAGATCATTTTTAACTCTGATTTTGTTTAAAACTCAAAGATCACTAGCATTTTTAATATCTCTGTAAGAACCTCGTATTCCACGACGAAGGAGAGGCAAAGGCTTCTATATACATGAAATCATAACTTTATAAGGGGGTGTTTGGAACACAGTAAATTGAATTCATGAACGAATTGAATTCAATTACATTAATGAAATTAGAATTGAATTCAATTTACACTATTTGGAACAAATCTAGAAATATTAGAATTGAATTCAATTACATTGTTTGGAACAAATCCAATAAAATTAGAATTGAATTCAATTATTTTATATGACACATTTACCCCTGACTAAAAAATA
>JANZLD010000008.1:58671747-58686296 GCA_026413575.1 Erythroxylum carthagenense | reverse complement strand
CCCTCGCTAAATTTTTATTTATAATTTTTTTCCTATATGTAACTAATCAAATTTGATTGATATTGTTAATAAAAAATTACATTTTTTTATGTTTTCATATCATTGACTATATAATCTTATAATAATAATAAATATATAATTTTAAGTTATTTACTAATGATTAAGTAATATTATTCATCATATTTTATTAGTTTTACATAATAGTAAATTACATATCTCAAAAAAATTATTTATTATTTAATACTACTAATAAATAAGATGATGAATTTTTAATATTTCATCATAATTCATATTCTATACATATAAATGTTGATTATTTGAAATTTAAAATTTTTCTTATTGTACCAACTGTTACATTCAACCTCATTACTAATTAACTTTTCCTATTATACTAATCTATTAAAATTTGTGTCGCTGTTGACTAGTTTTTATATCTTATTAATGTAAGTTTATTAGCAACTTCTTGAATTATAAATTACTAATAAAATACTAAAAAAGGCTCTAAAATTCTGCATCAAACATTCCCACTTATGACTCTACTAATATAAACATCTGGACATTGGACTGGTAGTTATAATAGTTGATTGTGATATAAAAACTTGAAATCTCACTTTAGACAAAGTTGGAAACTTCAGGTAGGATAATAAAAAATAAATAAATAAAAATGGTTGGCTGCTATGATATTTATGTGCTTGATTGGTTAATAACATAATAATAATTAAGATGACAATGGCAAACTAGAGAGAGAAAAAAAGCTTGTAAAGTTATGTTATAGATTGGACGCAGGAGTGATAACAAAAAATAGAAGAAAATGAGGAATAAACTAACATAATCTAACAGAAAACTCATGCTGAGAATTATCAGTTTTCGATACAAGCGATTGACATATTTTATTTTAGGGTCTATTACCTTTTTATACTTAATCATCTCCATTACAATTATATTCAATGACTAATCATAAAGTAATATAGCTAATAACATAAAATTTTATCTTAAATAATATGTCGATACTTTTTTATCCAATATTGTCTTCCGATTTATTCTCATCTATAAAACTTAGTTCTTTAAAAATATTATATGCTAAAAGATTAATATGATCGAGACAAAATTCCATCTATAAAATTACTTGTTTTATTAAGAATCTTAGTAAACAAATAAAATTAAATTATTAAAAAATTATGATAAAATGTATTCAACTTAATAATGATGATAGCATACTTTTCTAAGAGCTTTAAGTTATATCGACCAAATACCAAATACCAAATCATCTAATTTCTTATGCTCTAATTTATTTCTTTTTTTTTTAATGAAAGAACTCAAATATGTTTCAATTCCTTTCACACCCAGTTCACTCACAAAAGTAAAATTGCAATCCTTTGCAATTATGGAATACCTCTTCCAAGTTAGTCATGCGATGTAACTCTAAGCCAAAAAGAATATTCTTTTAACTCTAAGCCAAAAAGAATATTCTTTTAAATAAAAAGGAGTGATGATTATGTTTAAATTAGTAGCACGAGTGAAGAAATTTATACTGGATTAAGTTTGTTTCTTTGGTGTATCGTAATAGGCATCCCTAAATTACCACATTCATCCTTGTATACTTATTAAGAGCTAAGGAGGTCTCGTGTTATATCATGTGAAACGTCTCTTGTTATATCATGTGAAACAATTGTTGTGATGGTAAAAAGTATTCCTTATTAACTTCAGCTTGCATTGTGAAACTTGGTATAAAATAGACACTTAGATTCAAAAATACCTTAGTAGTAAACAACACATAGTAAAATTATTTTTCTCATCTCTCATTAATAACTTCGGGATAAGATGTGTATAAGAAAGACTTATTTTTCAAACTATCCTTGATTGCTTTATTTATCCTCTCAATGACATCATAAAAGTCATTCATTGTTGTTTTCTCATCATTATTAGCCAAATGAAATATTCTCACCAAAGGCTCACAAATTTGAATCACAAATTGACATAGGGATTGAAAATTTTGATCTTTAAGTATATCTTAGGAATTTCCATTCTAACATTAGACCCAACATGTTGAGATGCAACCTATTTATCACTTACAAGCATTTAATTAAACTCATTCTTCATTTGAACAAAATACTGAAGTGATAAAAAATTAATTGCAAATTTTGTAATAGCATTCCATTAGTGAATTCTTTCTTATAAAATTTAAAATCCATACATGACTATAAATGAACTTAATCACTTTTTTAGCTCTCTATACAATTTTATCAATGACAAGAAAGTATCTAATATCTCATATAGTTATCAATTGATATATCTTTAAATCTGTATTATGGGCTAGTAATAGGAAGATCGAGTAACATTAAATGACACAATTGCTTCATATCACCATGTAATCGTTGCCATTTTTGTATAATGAACTATTTATTTAGATTAAAATGCACTTCAAATTGAAGGTCGAACTCCAAAAGTTGTTTATGGAGTCAAAAAGCTAGCACTTGTCCTCTTCTTTTTCCTAAGATTAGTTGCAACAATCCCTCATTCTTGGTGGGAATACTAGCTTCAATACTATTGGTATAATCCTCATCATTGCAAAATGACCTTCCACTACTAATTTCATAGTTAGTCTTTGCCTTCATTATTTCTTATTCTAATGCTCTTTAAATAAAGTTTTATTTATCATTTTATATCATAACTAACTTTCTGAGAAGATCCTACCTTTGATCCAAACTAACTATGTGCTGCTCCCAAAATTTTTAAACCACAATTAACCAAATAGTTCCCAAAACATACCACTAATCATCTAATTCCTTATTAGTTCCAAACGTGAGGATTGTTTGTCAAACACAAAAATATTCTATACAACTCAACTACCTAAACTGTCACATTAAAAAATAAATACAATCAAATAACTTTACTTAATTAATCTACTTGCCCCACCTAAACTCCACTTTGTCCATCTTGTACATTAGGGTTATCAACAATCACTTGATCTCCAAAAAAAAAAAAATGGCAAGGAGTGAGTTGCCTACTCAGTAAGAGTAACCAACCGTACAGTTAAAACCAAATAACTCAATGAATAATTATATCACTTATTCAACTGATTAAAATATACATATAATACGAATGTTGATAACATTACTGAGTCTAAACGAAACAATTAACAAACATCTAAAAAAATTTACCAAATAATGATTAACACACATATTAATACATAATGCAATTTTTGTTTTTATTCCATCATTAACTTAATTGCCCGTGCCTTGCTTAACTTAGTAAGCTTACATCCAATGGTCTACCAACTAATCGCATCTCATTTCCTCATAATCACTCACCAAGAGGATACCTCAGTACTACTCCAGTACATGGGCTATCGACACAGGATATCCCTAAGACTCAAGATATTCTGGTTCCTAACCATCAGCATATAACATCCCTAGAACTTAGGATGCCCCGATATCTACTTCATAGATAGATACATAGCCACCACTCGCTCATATTGGCACAACCTATCTATCTAAGTCCTTCAAATGCAACCTATCCTAAGAAAGCCACTGATTCTCGATTTCCTCTATTATTTACAAAATATTATCAATCAATCTCTTTTTAATAACACATTTTCTCTTAATTAACAATCAATACAACTCAATATACATAACAAAAAATAAACATGAAACACCTTGTAATTCATGTATGAAACTATTAATCATTAATTCAATTAATGACTAATTCACAATATCATTCACTACAATTCATAATTTATTAACAACAGAATGGTACTTTATTCTAAGAGTACAACCTAAAGTTATCCTTACCTCGATTTCAGACTCAACTAATTAGAGAAATTTACAACTGTAAATGTGCCTAAATTCACCATTTTGTCCAGCATGTGACACTTCTCATATGTGTTCTCTCATTGGGTTTGTTTTGCAGGAAATTAGGGGGTGAGTTGCAGAGGTTGACAATGCTAAAGTGCCTTACAATTACGTAAAAACTTTAGTGGCTATATTATGTCTTTTTGTGATTTTGATCATTCTACACTAGTTTATAGTTGGATTGCATGTTCTGATCATTTGGGACAATAATTGAAGTTGCATGAAGGGATAAAAATGAAAAAATGTGACTAAAAAATGATAAAAGAAAAGAAGATAGGAGAAGAGGAGAGGGTGAAGTAGATGACATCTTTTGAAATTTTAATTTGCAGGTAGGGACAAATTAGGAAATGTCAAAAGTGAAGGGGTAAATCTAAAATTTACTTCCACAAAGGACAACTTTTGTATTAATTGAAATAGATGAAGGTAAAATAGGACTATTAATTAGTTACAGATATTTTAGTAATTATGGTGGTTAGGTTAGTAAGGATTTTTTTTATAATTAAGAATAAATTAGAAAAGAGAATAATGTTGGATTATTAAGCATATTTGAGTTAAAATTTTTCATAAATTAGTCTAATAGATTTTTTTAATTTCTAGGTTTGACGGTCTAAATAAGGAGTAAATTGGACTATAAATTAATTGACTAGGAAATCGAGGTAAGGATAACTTTGGACTGCACTCTTAGAATAACGTAACATTTCATTGTTAATAAATTATTATTTATAGTGAATGAGGTTATGAATTAATAATTAATTGAATTAATGATTAATGGTTTCATACATGAATTACAAGGTGTTTCATGTTTATGTCTCATTATGTATATTGAGGTGTATTGATCATTAATTCATCAAAAATGTGTTACTAAATGGAGATTGGTTGATAATATATTGTGAATAATTGGCAAAAATCGAGAATTGATGGCTTGCCTAGGATAGGCTACATTTGATGGCCTTAGATGGATAGGTTTTGTTGATATGAGCGAGTGCTGGCTAGGTATCTATCTGTTGAGCAGATACTAGGGCATTCTAGAGTCTTGGGGTTGTCCTGTGCCAGTGGTTAGGTACTAGAATATCCCGAGTCTTAGGGATATCCTATGCCGATGACTACGTACTGGAATAATGCTGAAGTATCAAGAGAGATTGAGAAATAACATGTGTCGATATTTATACATTTAATTACGTTTCCACTTGCAGAGTGATTATGAGGAGATGAGATATGATAAGATGACAAAACATTGGATGTAAGCCTCCTAGGTTAAGTAGGGCCCAGGCAATTAAGTTATTGATGGAATAAAGCATAAATGGCAGTATATATTAATATGTATGTTAATCATTGTTTGGTTTGTTAATTATTTGGTTTAAACTGAGTAATGTTATGAACATTCATATTATATGTATGTTTTAATCAGTTGACTAAATGTTATAATTATTTATTAACTTACTTCATTTTAAGGGTATGGTCAGTTACCCTTACTGAGTAGGCATTTCACCCCTTGCCATTATTTTTTAGGAGATCGAGTGATTGTTAATAACCCCAGTGTACAGGATGGACAAAGTGGAGTTTAGGTAGGGCTAACAGATTAATTGAGTAAAGTTATTTGAATGTATATATTTTTGAATGTGACAATTTAGGTAGTTGTGTTGTATAGAATATTTTTGTGTTTGACAAATAATCATCGCTTTCGGAACTAATGAGGAATTGGATGATTAATGGTATGTTTTGGGAACTATTTGGTTAATTGTCGTTTAAAAATTTTGGGGTCGTCATATAGGTAGTATCAGAGCGGGTTTACGTTTCTAGGGACTTACTAAGTGAAAAAAAAACCTAACAATGTGTTCCTGTCTTATCTAGGATGGCTTTAGAAGATGATAATGCTGGCCCTGAGTCAACTAGGGAATTAGAAAGTTTGATCCTTGCTCTAGATGTGCTGAATCAGGGGGATGCTCAAGCGAATAGGGTAGGAGGAGAGGTACCAAACCTATCATAGATGATGTAGTTCTTTCAGATAATGCAACAAGCTATTATTGAGGCTTTAGTTCAAGGTGATTCTGGGGTGGATTGCAACTAAGAGTAGATCCATAAGATGGGTGCAATAGGGTAGTTACTATTGATCTTGAGGAGGTTGAGGTATGGTGGGAGCATACAAAGATAATTTTAGACCACCTAGAGTGTACCTTAGAAAGAAATTTACAGTACATTGTTTCCTTATTCCAGGGCAATGCACTGACTTCGTGGAAGTCAGTGAAGAGATCTTATGAGACTTGAGAGATGACTTGGTAGGAGTTCCAGAGAGATTTTAGAGATGAATACACCCCACAGATATATTAGGATTGGAAGAAGATGGAGTTCATAAGTGTGGTTCAGACAGAGGAGATGTCAGTGATTGATTATAATGCTTGCTTTATAGCCTTATCTAAGTATGTATTGGAGGTTGTGGCAAATCCTGAAAATAGATATTACCGATTTGAGCAAGGTATAAGGGTGGATATTTGTTTGGGTTTAAGGGTTGCTACTTCTGATTTCAAGAAGTTATTAGAGGCTGCACTCAGAATGATTGATATAATAGAATAAGGTAAAAGGAGAAGAGAGCTAAAGAGGCAATCAGAGAGTCATAAAAGAGAGGGGAGTCGGTCAATTAAGAGGGGATCTACTCATATGAGTGCGAGGGATCAAGGAGAGCGGATGGCACATCGAGCAAAAGTGGTAATTTCTACCAATTTAGTGGAGATCGAGGAGCTAGTGGGGATTCAGGACAGCATAGCACTACTAGTGCACCATCAGTTAGATCCGATAGGGGATAGTCAAAGGTTCAGAGGATCTTTTAATAGAGGATTTTTTAGTTGCGCTACCTGCGGGAGATTTCACAGGGGACCATGTTAGGGTCTTACTGGGATCAATCAGGCATGTTATATTTGAGTAGAGTGGGGGCACTTATAAAGGAGTTGTTTGACAGTAATGAGGAGTTCATGAATGAGGGCAAGGATACTGTACAGGGTCAGAGTCGTGCCTTTGGTTTGAGTAGAACTAGTAGCAGAGGTAGTGGTAGAGGAGTTGGATGTGAACCAATAGTGGGTATAGGTACACGTGGGACATCCTCAACTTAGAGTCAAACTCAAGCGAGGATATATCATATGACGAGGGAGGAGGCACCTATAGTCAACAATGTCATTTCTGATACAATTTTATTATTTGATGTTAAAACTTACGTGTTATTAGACTCAAGATATGTACACTCTTACATTTCTTTAGAGTTTGTCTCTATAGTTCAGGGGTAGGTTAGTCCCTTAGGATATGACCTAAGAGTGTCATTACCAATAGGAGACTGTGTGTTAGTAAATAATGTAAGGAGAGAAATGTCAGTGGGGATTGGTGAAGTGGAGCTATTAACTAACTTGATAGTGATAGAATTAAGGGAGTTTGATGTGATTCTCAGGATAGATTGGTTGGCATAACATTGAGCTGCAATAGATTGTTATATGAAGGAGGTGATGATAGAATCTTTAGGTAACTCGAAAGTGATATCTATGGGGGATCGTAGAGTCGTCCCAGGACGTATGATCTCAGCCACGACTACTAGATGGTCAATATTGGATGGATGTGAGGCATATCTAGCTCATATTATAGATACAAGGGAGGTAAGTCCTGGAGTAAAGGATATTCCTGTGGTGAGGGAATTTTCGGAGGTATTATTAGATCAATTACCAGGTTTATTGCCATAAAAGAGATAGATTTCACCATTGAAACTATGCCTGGGGTTACATCGATTTCTACTGCACCTTACAGGATGACTACTATTGAGTTACATAGGTTAAAAAGGCAATTAGAGGTGTTGTTGAAAAACGGTTTTATTAGACCGGGCATATTACCATAGGGAGCTTTAGTGATATTTATGAAGAAAAAGGATGATAGTATGAGACTATACATGGATTACCGATAGCTAAATAAGGAGATAGTAAAGAATAAGTACCTGTTGCTGAGGATAAATGATTTTTTGGATTAGCTAAGGGGAGTCATCATATCTTTTAAGATTGACTTGAGACCAAGATGCTAGTAGTTGAGGGTAGCTGAGTTAAGTATTCCCAAGGCAACTTTTCATACTTGGTATGATCATTATGAGTTCCTATGGTGCCTTTCAAGTTAATTAATGCACCAGGTACATTTATGGCATTGACAAACAGGACTTTTTAAAATTATTTTGATCAATTTGTGATACTATTTATTGATGATATATTGGTGTATTCGAGAAGTAAAGAGGAGCATAAGCAATATTTGAGTATTGTGTTGTAGATTCTAAAGGAGAGATAATTGCATACAAAGTTGAGTAAGTGTGAGTTTTGGATGGAGCGAATAGTTTTTCTTTGACATATAATGTCCTAAAAGGAAGTGATGCCTGATCCTGCTATGGTTAAGGCAATTATGGAGTAGGAATTGTTTAGAAATATATCAAAAATATAGAGTTTTCTAGGACTTGCTAGGTATTATAAAAGGTTTGTAGGAGGATTTTTTATAATAATTAACCCGTTAACCAAACTATTGAAGAAAGGAGTTCAGTTTGAGTGGACCGTCAGTGTCAAGAGAGTTTTGAGGAGCTTAAGCAAAAATTAGCTTCCAGCCTAATTTTGGTGTTACCATTTGGTGGTGGAGGTTTTGAGGTATATATTGATGCTTCGAGGATAAGTTTGGGGTGTCTATTAATGCAGCATGGAAAGGTAATAGCTTATGCCTCTTGTCAGTTGAGAGTGCATGAGTTAAATTATTGCTCTAATGATCTAGAGTTAGCAATAATTATGCATGCTCTTAAGATTTGGAGGCGTTATTTGTATAGGGAGACATTTCGAATCTTACAGATCATAAGAGCCTTAAGTATATCTTAACTTGGAGGGAGTTAAAGTTAAGGTAGAGAAGATGGATCGAGTTATTGAAGGATTACAATTGTAGTATAACCTTAGCAGAATCAAACATCACTCCCTTTTAGGACACCACTTGTCAAAGAAAAATTACCTGCTCCATCCAAAACTCACACTTACTCAACTTTGTATGCAACTGTCTCTCCTTTAGAATCTATAACACAATCCTCAAATGTTGTTCATGCTCCTCTTTACTTCTCGAATACATCCAATATATCATCAATGAACACTATCATAAATTGATCCAAATACTCATGAAAAATCATGTTCCTCATTGCCATGAATGTGCTTAGTGCATTAGTCAACCTGAAAGGTATCACTAAAAACTTATAATGGTCATACTGAGTACGAAAAGCTATCTTGGGAATACTTGACTCAGCTATCCTCAACTATCAGTATCTTGATCTCAAGTCAATCTTGAAAAATATGACAGCTCCCCTCAGCTAATTCAAAGGATCATCTTTTCTTAGCAACGGGTACTTATTGTTTATTGTCACCCTATTTAGTTGTCGGTAATGCATTTATAGTCTCATAATATCATCCTTTTTCTTCATAAAAAACACTAAATGGTGAAGTGCTTAGTCTAATAAAACCCTTTTCTAATAACTCCTCTAACTGTCTTTTTAACTCATGTAACTCAATAGTAGCCATCCTGTAAGGTGCAGTAGAAATCGGTGCAACACCAAATATAGTCTCGATGGTGAAATCTATTTTTTGTTGAGGCAGTAAACCTGAAAAAATCTAAGAATACCTTCAAAAATTCCCTCACCATAAGAATATTCTTTAATCCAGGACTTACCTCCCTCCCTTGTATCTATAATATGAGCCAAATATGCCTCACACTCATCCAGTATCAACCATCTAGTAGTCATGGTTAAGATCATACATGCTCGGACCACTCTGTAATACCCTACAAATATCACTTTCAAGTTACCTGAAGACTATCATCACCTCCTTCGCATAATAATCTTTCACAGCTCGATGTTGTGCCAACCAATCCATCCCAAGAATCACATCAAACTCCCTTAATTCTAGCACTATCAAGTCAGTTAATAACTCCATTTTACCAATCCTCAGTAGCATTTCCCTCCTTACACTATTTACTACCACACAGTCTCCTACTAGTTACAACACTCTTAGGTCATATCTTAAGGGACTACCTTTTCCTGAACTCTAAAGATAAACTCTAAAAAAATGTAAGACTGTGTAGATCCTGAGTTTACTAACACATAAGCTTTAACATAAAATTATACCATAAATGACATAGTTGGCTGCAGGTGCCTTCTCTATTGTCATATGATATACCCTAGCTTGAGTTTGACTCTGAGCTGAGGATGTCCCACCAGTACCTGTACCCACTGTTGGTTCACATCTAGCTCCTCTACCATCACCTCTCCTACCACTTTACCTAAACAAAAGGCACCACTCTGACCCTGAACAGTCTCCTCTGCCCTCACTCCTCCCTACTGTCAGATAACTACTCTATAAGTGCCCCTGCTCTTCATAAATATAACATGCCTGATTGATCCTAGTAGGTCCCCAATATGGTCCTTTGTGAAAACTCTCGCAGGTAGCACAACTCTGAAAGCCTCCAAATTCTCTCTCAAAAGATCATTTGAACCTCTGACAATCCTCCCTATCGGATTCAACTGATGGTGCATTAGCAGTGCTATGTTGTCTTGAATCCCTACCAGCTCCTTGATCTCCACCAGATCGGTAGAAATTATCACTTCTGCTCCATATGTCATCATCTCTCTTCGATCCCCCGCACTAGTATGAGTAGCTCCCCTATTAACTGATCAACTCCCCTTTTTTTGATGACTCTTCGATCACCTCTTTAGCTCTCTTCTCCTCTTACCTTGTTCTATTACATCCTCCATTTTGAGTGCAGTCTCTATTAACTTCTTGAAATCAGAAGTAGCAGCCTCTAAACCCAAATGAATATCCACCCTCAGACCCTTCTCAAATTGGTAACATCAATCTTTGGGATTTTCCATAATCTCCAATGCGTACTTAGATAAGGCTATAAAGCGAGCCTTATAATCAGCCACTGACATCTCCTCTATTTGAACCACACTTTTAAATTCCATCTTTTGTTTGATCCTGATATATCCGTGGGGTGTATTTATCTCTGAGCTCTCTCTGGAAATCCTATAAAGTCATCTCCCGGGTCTCTTCACTAACTTCCACCAAGTTAGTGCATTACCCTAGAATAAGGAAACAATGTATTACATGCAACCTTCTTTTCAAGGTACACTCTAGATGGTCTAAAATTATCTCTTTCTGCTCCCACCATGTTTTAGCCTCCTTAGGATCAATATTACCTCAAAACTCTACTGCACCCATCTTACTGATCAGTTCATAGTTGCGATCCACCCTATAATCACCTCAGACTGCAGACGCAGTAATAATGTCCTGCATTATCTAAAAGAACTGCATCATTTGTGGTAGGCTTGTCACCTCTCCTCCTACCTTATTCACTTGGGCATCCCCCTGATCTGGCACATCCAGAGCACAGATAAAACTTTTTGATTCCCTAGGTGACTCAGGGTTAACAATATCATCTTCTGAAGCTATCCTAGATAAGACAAGAACACATCGTTAGCTTTTTTTCACTTAATACATCCCTAGAAACGTAAACTTGCTCTGATATCACCTAATGTGATGCTCCTAAAATTCTTAAATGACAATTAACGAAATAGTTCCCAAAACATACCATGAATCATCCAATTCCTTACTAGTTTCAAAAGAGAGGATTGTCTGTTAAACATAAAATTATTCTATACAACACAATTCTCCAAATTGTCACATTAAAAAATATATACAATCAAATAACTTTACTTAATTAATCTGATGGCCCCACCAAAACTCCACTTTATCCGTCCTATACACTATGGTTATCAACAATCACTCGATCTCTTAAAAAAATAATGGTAAGGGGTGAGCTACCTACTTATTAAGGATAACCGACTGTACCCTTAAAACTACGTAACTCAATAAATAATTATAACACGTAGTCAACTAATTAAAACATACATATATTACGAATGTTCATAACATTACTCAGTCTAAACCAAACAATTAACAAATATCTCAAACATTTTACCAAACAATGATTAACACACATACTAGTACATACTACCATTTATGCTTTATCCCATCATTAACTTGATTGTTTGAGCCGTGCTTAACCTAGTAGGCACATCCCATGGTTTGTCGGCGCATCGTATCTCATCTCCTCATAATCACTCACTAAGTAGACACGTAATTAAATGCATAAATATCGACACATGGTACCTTAATTTCTTAATCTCTCTTAGCACCCCTAGTATTACTTTAGTACCTATTTATCGGCACAGGATATCCCCAAGACTCAGGATATCCTGATATCTAACTATCAGCACAACATATCCTTGGGACTCAGGATGCTCCAATATATGCTCCATAGACAAATACCCAGCAACCACTCGCTCATATCGACACAATCTATCTATCTAAAGCTATCAAATGTAGCATATCCTAAGTAAGCCACTGATTCTCAATTTTTGCTAATTATTCACAATATATTATCAACCAATCTCTATTTAATAACACAATTTTGCTAAATTAACTGATCAATACATCTCAATATACATAACAAAACATAAACATGAAACACCTTATAATTCATATATGAAACCATTAATCATTAATTCAATTAATGACTAATTCATAATATCATTCACTACAAATAATAATTTATTAACAACAAAATGATACATTATTCTAAGAGTATGATCCAAAGTTATCCTTACCTCAATTTCGAACTCAATTAATTTATAGTCCAATTTATTCCTTATTTAGATTGTTGGACCAAAACATTAAAAAATTCTATTAGACTAATTTATGAAAAATTTCAACTCAAATACACTTAATAATCCAACATTATTCTCTTTTTTAATTTATTCTTAAATATAAAAATAATATCCTTACTAACCTAACCACCATAATTACTAAAATACCCTTAACTAATTATAAGTCATATTTTACCCTCATCCATTTCAATTAATACCAAAATTGCCCTTCTTGGAAGTGAATTCCAGATTTACCCCTTCACTTTTTGCATTTCTTATTAATTTCTTATTCTGCTCGTACATGCAAATTAAAAATTCAAAATATGTCATCTTCTTCTCCATCCCCTGTCCTTTTCTCCTATCTCCTCTTCTTTTATCATTTTTTAGCCGTATTTTTCCATTTTTATCCTTTCGTGTAACTTCAATTATTGTACCAAGGAATCACAGCATGCAATCTAACTATAAACTAGTGTAGGATAATCAAAATCACAAAAAAGCCATAATAGAGCTGTTGGAATTTTTACGTAAATATAAGGAACTTTGAGGTTATCAACCTTTACAACTCACCCCACAATTTGCTACAAAACAAACCCAATGAGAAAACACATATGAGAAGTGTTACGTCCAAGCAAGGGCAGATCTAGAAATTATTTTGAGTGGGGGAAAAATATTTAAAGTACTCTTATGTTATTGAAAAAGACAAATATTTGTATATTTGATAAACAAAAAATTACATCATTGTCTTGAGCTTCTTACATATAACCTATTACAATCGTTCCCTACGAGTCCTCATATTTTGATATCGCTGTAAAATTTTCTCATTGTCAATACTATTGAAGATATCTTTCTCAATATATGTGATTAAACGGTCATTCATCCAAGAATCTCTCATTCGATTGCGCAAGCGATTTTTCACTATATTCATTGTAGAAAATGCTCTTTCTACCGATGTAGTAGCAATAGGCAAAATCAAAGCTAATCTCACAAGTAAAAACACTAAAGGGTGCACAACAACCTTTTTTGTTTCGACCAGCTTCTTGGCAAGATCACTAATCCCATTTAATATCGAAAACTGATCATCAGATTGCATATTAACAATATAATTATCAAGTTGATCACCAAGAGTAATAAGCTCTACTTTAGAGAAATCAGAAGGGTAAAACTCAACAAGTTGAATCAACTTTTGCTTATCAAAAGCATAAAAAGAGTCACTTGGATTCAAGCATGCCACACAAATAAGCAACTTGGTATTTACCTCATTGAAGCGATTGTTGAGCTCTTGAAGTTGCATATCAATTACAGTGTAAAATAATTCCACTTGATAATGATGCAAATTCGTCATTTTTTGTGCATTTCTCCTTTACCTTCCCTGATATACAAAATTTTCATCCATATTTGGAATGACAATATCATGGTTCTCACAAAATGAAGATGTTTCATCAAATAAGGACTGTCGCCCATCATCCCTCATCATTTGTAGTCGTTGTTTGAAAAATTTAATCAAAGAAATTGCGTTGATAATGTCTTGATCCTTCCTTTACAACGTTTGAGATAATTCATTTGTGATGCCCAAGATTTTTTTTAATCAAATTCAAGCTAAACACAAATTCATAAGATTGGATAGAATCAAGCAAAGTATGTGCTTCACCTTTTTGCTCTGAAGTTGTGCCTTCTTCCATAATGATCTCAAGAACATCAACTATGGAGTCAAACATCACGATTAAGCTTTATAATGATCCATAATGTACGCCCCAACGTGTGTCACCTGGTCTTTGAAGAGAAATTTCTTGATGTAAACCTTTACCACTTGAAAGTTCACCATTTTTCAACCCTTCAACAATCTTACTAAATTGCTTCTCACGAAGAAGATCTTTTTTTTATAAGAACCTCCAACTATATTTGATAAGCTTGAGACTGTGTTAAATAACAAAGCAACATGTACATGATTCTTGGCCACC
>JANZLD010000008.1:58646845-58671647 GCA_026413575.1 Erythroxylum carthagenense | reverse complement strand
ACCTTGAAGATCATTAATAATGGCATTGGAGGTTTCAATTGTAGCGGCTTTGACAATATCCTTTTGTATGTCAGGAGCAATGACTTTGAGATTTTCACGGGCATTGTTTAAAACAACATTGTTGATAGCTTCATTATGTTCAGCCAAGAATTGTAAAAGTTAAAGAAAATTACCATTATTACTAGAAGTCTCTGATTCATCATGACCACGAAAAGCCAATCCTTGACGTAAAAGGAATCGAACACAATCCGTCGATGCAATGAGTTGGATACGATAGTCCTTTTGAGCATGGTTGAATTGATTAGCATAAGCAACTTAAATATGTAGTTTCTGATTCATCAAATCTTTACATTTCTTCCAAGCTATATTGTGAGAGTTATTAGGACCTCCTACATGAATATGAAATCTGCCTTTTTTTCTTCCAATTGTTAAATCCATCAGTAATAAAAGTATCACCACTTGCTTGACTTCTAATATCCGACCTAAAAAGATAGTAACATAAGCAAAAAGCTACATCTTTTGTAACACTATACTCCAACCAATTGGCGTATTCTTTAAACCAAGATGGAACAAATCTATGATAAATATTTCCAAATTTTCTTTTTGAAAAATCATGTTTAAAAGGTTAACATGGATCCTTTTACGAATAAGCTCTTCGTATTTTATCACGGTCATTAGGATGATAATCTGAAATTTTTTTCGGCAATCCTGGATCAGACTGAAGATCATCTAAATTGACTTCTAAATGAGGATACTTTAAAGGGTTGGGCCTAGAATCCTTATTTGTAAGAGGCATTTTGAGAAATTTGTTCATAACTGAAATCAAAGTTAAGTAATTAGGGACAAATTGAATTCAAAATAAATAAAAAATTATCTATTCATAAAAAATTAACTAATTAAAACTATTTAAAAAACACTTTACACATATGCAAATAAGAAAATAATTTATGGAAAATATTATTTTTATATGTGGAATGATTTATAATTATGTATATTCTAATATTAGACTTTTACCTTCACATTTAAATTCAGGATGGGTAAGGCCTTTCATCAAGTAAAAATTCTCAGGTGCTCTTTTATAAATAATAATTGGAAGCTATCTACTAGAAAAAAGTTGTTTCACTTGTCCCGATGCCTGACTTTGTTTATAAACAATTAGATGTCAATCACCTTTATAAACTATTGGATGCCAGAAAACAATGTTTATAAACTATTAGATATTTAGATGTCAATCACCTTTATAGCCGACTATCAAATCTAACCCAAGACTAGAGACACTGTTTCTGTGTCTGTGTGATTGCGTATGGACTCTCGCTTTGCTAGTGCGGTAGTTCTTGTAGAGTTAGGAAAAGAAGAAGTCAAAAAGTCAAAAAAATATGATAAAGAAGCCAAAATGGTAGAAATTTTGAATAAAAAAAGTCAATTAAATATGTAGGTTTTATCTTTTTTATTTGTTGGCTTTTATTTAAAAAAGTTATGGGCCCAAATAATAGTAATCTTAATAAAAATAGATAGGCTCAGATATTATATTATATTTAATATCTTAATATATTTGTACTTTTTATTTTTTAACATCAATTAAGTAAATGGGGGCAAAATTTTAATTTTTTTATAAAATTAAAATTTAAAATAATAATTTAAAATGAAAACTTTTCAAATGCAGTGGGGGCCAGTGCCCCCACTTGCCCCTACTGTAGCTCCGTCCTTGTGTCTAAGACAAAATGGTGAATTTAGACACATTTACTACCTAGAAATTTGAGATAAAATGAATTTAGACACACTCACTAGCTTTACCATACCAGGCCTTACTTCCCAATTCTGGGCCTCACAGCCCAATGCAACTGATTTTGTCCACGTACTTTGTGGACCCACATTGCCCTCTCGTCAGTTACAGAGACAACCAACCAAACATCGGGAATTTGCAGAAAGCGAGTCCCGCCCGCTAAAATGCTACCATTTTCGAAGCTTTATCTTCTCTCTTATAATTCCCTTCAGGCCTTTGGATGGTAATCTTGTCTTTCAGTTACCGTCATTTCTCCCTGTGTGGGAATTCGTATATAAATATATATTGGTGGTGTCTCCTTGGCAGGTCTGTTGCGCTGTTAAGAATTTTGATTAACAGTGTTGCCACCAAGTCACTCAGTGGAGCTTATCAGTCTGCAGGAGAACTTATCTGTAAGTCAAATCCATTCTCTTCTTTTTTTCTTGAAAGTTTCTTTTGAATGGGGTTTCTACTACAACTACGCATCTTTATTGTTTCATGGCTTTCTTTTTTCTTTTTGTTTTTGAGGTTTATTGCAATCCGTTGCGTTCTTGGAAGTAATACATGGAGCTTTGGGTAGGCTTGATTTGTTTCTGCGTTCTTAAGCTAAATAACAACTGTTCTCAAGTTTCAAGATTGAGCTAATTTTATTTCTATTTCTTGGATACACGAAGGGGTTGTTCCGAGTGGAGTGTTGTTTCCTTTCATGCAATGGGCAGGACGGACCCATTTCGTGTTAGCAATCGTTCGTAACATAATTGAGGTTGTCTTGTAATTTCGATTCTCCCTCATTAGAGACTTGCCGACC
This sequence comes from Erythroxylum carthagenense, assembly GCA_026413575.1. NCBI lineage: Eukaryota > Viridiplantae > Streptophyta > Magnoliopsida > Malpighiales > Erythroxylaceae > Erythroxylum > Erythroxylum carthagenense. The sequence continues at coordinate 58,669,077 of JANZLD010000008.1, read as the reverse complement.
TTTTTAGTATCAGATGCTCGGACGATATGTTCCGTGAAAGATGAATGCCTATCTCTGGTTGATTAAAATGGTGATACTATGGAATACTGCTGAGTTTCACTTGTATTTAACATGTGATTCGCTAATGTTCTGCAGGTCCAGAAGTTGCCTGCTGTTTTCACAACTTTTGTTGCCTGGAGCTCATCTGAGGTTAGTAAGTTGGAGTCGGTGTTCACATGCACAGAGATATTTCTGTGGGTTTTACATTGGCTGCATATTAGTTCACTGGTCATTTTAAAGTGTTCTTAATGAGCTTGTTAGAGAATTCTCTCAGCAACAAATTATAAAACTGCCCTTGTCACATTGTATTCTCAAGTGGGCTGACACTTCTGTTGCCTTGAAAATGGTGAAATTCAACTCTTTCAGTCCTTGGGTAACTTTGAACAAAGGGGAATGCAGGGCATGTGGATCAATTTTCTGTAGTTAAATAGTTATGTACATATACTGGGTAAAAGTATGTACTTGAAGAAATTTGAATCTTTCACTTCTCTGGAAATTTTGAACAGAAGGGGAAATGCCTGACGTATGAATTAATTTGTTTTACCTGTATTCTTAGTTATACATATGCTCGAAGTAGTACACTGTCACATATTCTGGAACAGCTAGCAGTCTTAAGTTGGAAATCTAAGGATCTCTGAACTTTGGTCTGAGTCTGACAAATCCATATGCTGCTGGCCTCTGACTATTGCACTATGATATAATGCTAAAGTTTGCAATATAATGTTTCAGTGAATGGAGCTTTACATGTCAATGTCTAATAACAGCATTGATAAATTGATCATCTAAAATGAAGATAATCTGAAGAGCAGAAACTGAAAGTCTAATAACAGCATTGATAAATTGATCGTCTAAAATGAAGATAATCTGAAGAGCAGAAACTGCAATTTTGGCTCAATTTGTTTCTTATTGCTTTATTGCTCCTCTTGTCAGGTAATATTTTTCCTTAGTCTGGAAAAGAGCTGGAGTTTTGCTGGTTTTTGACTGAAATATGATGCATCCGTCATTTTGCTCGTTTCTTTCCCTTTCATATTGCATCTACTTTATCCCTGAGAATGTTGACCAGAAAATGAAATGTACGTGATCTTGGATGCAGGTTATTAGGTATCAGCATTATGCTTTGAATTGCATTGGAAGTTGTCCATCTTGGGTCACTTACCTCAGGTTTGCATTCTTTTTCTTCTAATTCCTAACACAGAAGCACAAATTTGTCAGGAGAAACAAAACAAATTTATGCCAAGGACCTTGAATACTTTTTTACGTACTACATGGCTTTTACATAACCAGGTATACTGCATTCATTGTGCTGTATCCTGTAGGACTCGCTGCTGGTGAAAGTAAGTGCTTGACCTTGATCTTCCCGTTTTTTACATTTTACAGTTCTTAGAGAAAAGGAGGAAAGAAAACTAATAATTTGCATTCAACCACCAGAGGATATTTTTCATTTACATCCTTGTCTTTTAGTTTTCTTAAGCTTTGAATTGTTTAAATCCTTGGTAGTGTGGCTTATGTACCAAGCTCTTCCAATTATAAGAAGAAAGAACCTCTATGCAGACTTCTTTGCTGTTCTCCCATTCAGCTATGACAACTTTCTAAAGGTATGCTTAAAATCTTGTAAGGTTTGCTCAATGCCCTTAATTTCACATGGTAGATTAGGTGACTAACTAATTTTAGGGATGAAATCTTTTCAACTAGCCTGATTTATATTATACATGTTCACAAGTGAAAACTTAGATTCCAGTTAAATGGATAAGTTTCTTGTAATAGTTAAGTAATAATATTATAAATGAGGCCCAAATTTACAAAATTTGTTGGCTAAGGTCTATTAAAACCGATTGGGGGACCCCTATCAATAAGTTAGATTCCAAAGTTACAAAAATCCAGGGGCGGAGGATGACCAATGTTGTTAACAATTGAAGAAATCAAAGCATAAGTTAAAGGAGTCATGTTTGCTTGGGTTTAGGACTTAGGTGGTAAGTTGGACCTTTTGCAAGAAGCTTCAGGACTTAGGTGGTAGGTTAGACCTTTTGCAAGTGTTATTGTTCTGATTTTGAGTAACATTTTCTCCATAAGTTCCTTAGTGTTAGAGGAGTCATTGGAAAATAATCTCCTGTTTCTCTCAATCCATATATCATGGTCAAGAAAAACGAATGCTAGCTTGAACAACTTGTAATCACTTTTGGAACGTTCTTGTGATTTAGAAGCCTATGAAATAATGTCATATGACTTTGTGTGGGGACATTGCAATCAAAATAATGTGAGAGTTTTGTCTATATGATAGAAGAGAAGCAACAATTAAAGTAGTATGGTCTAGGTCTTCTATAAGATGAAAAATGTATTATGGCTTAATTAGCAACCAATTGCTATATTGGAACCATTCCAATCCTAAATGAAATTGTTCTAAGTAAATAAACCTTAATTAGGATTTACTTCTAAAGTTATGCCCTTATTGTTTTGAACTCAAATATCAACTCAGACATAGAGTAATAAATATCTTTAATACTTCACAAGTATTTGATATCTTAAATATTAAATATCTTTAGTATATTATCGATGCACTTGGACTTAGAAAAAATTAACAACATCCAATCTATCTCTATAGATCTAATTCCCATAATTAAACTGCTACCTTTTCTTATCAAACAAGAGTTGTTTTGAAAACAATTGAAAGTTATAACCATCATATTCTTGAGAGTATAGACTACAATTGAAATCCCTAACAAGAATGTAGGGGGTTTGATCTGTTGGTTTCCAATGTATTTAAATCATCCCACAATAGTTCCCTATGAAATTCAAAATTAGATGCATAGATGGCAGTAATAGCAAGGTAAGATTTAAGTTGAGTATACGATACCTCACAATGAAGATATTGATATGAGCAAGTCCATTTTTGTAGCTTGAAGACTTGTGGATCAAAGGAGACAATAGTTCTCCCATTGTGATGTGGATCATGATTACTCAAAATGGTCCAGTCCTTTAAAAACCGAAGGCCCTTGTTGAAAGTATCCTTTTTTATTTTGGTTTTAATCACACCAATAAAATGAGGCATCTTAAGGATGAGGAAATCCTTGAGAGCCTGCTGTTTATTTGGGTTGTTTAAACCCATGATATTCCGCATAACTAGATTCATTTTGATTGAGGAGAAGCTTGTTTCTTGTTCTTAGCTTTTCTTCCCGTAGCCTTCCTACTTGTTCCAATATCCAAACTCTTTCTCTTGTTGGCAGTTTCAATAAAAGGACCTGCGTTACTGACAATATGAGCTCATTGATCTACATCTGAGTGAGAGTAGTAGGTGCCAGGAGCCTTCACAAGGGTGTCGGGGTCTTTAAGGTTGCATGTTAGTGTTCCTTAAGGTTTCCATTGATGACCATTGCCTTACTTGGATTTGCCTAATTAATAACAGTGTCCACATTATTTTGGTTCATTGTTTCTACTGAGTTAATATCCAAAGGTGCTTGAGCAGGTGTATTCTTGTGAGAATCCGAATCCTCCAAGGTCACAACATTGTCTACATTTTCTTTTTGCTACCTTAGCACTAGATTCTCCTTAATATTCCTTATGGTCACTGGCTTCTTAGGGAACCATCTTTGAATTTTACCTTTAGAGAGGGCTTCCATAAGTTAAAAGAGATATAATACTTAATTAAGTTCCCAAGTTTATCAAGCTTCAAGATCCTAATAGTTTCAGGGAGCTCTTTTCCAATGTCAACCTCTACACATAGTCGTGCATATCCTATTTGCATTAGGTTAGCGGTATTTCCATCCAAGCTTAAAGGCTTACTAAGTCTACTAGTCAAGTGGCGCAAACCTCCAGATAACCAGTATTTTAAGGGAATCCTATGGAAGTTCACCTCGATGGACACATTGGTTCTGCAGGTTTTGTCTAGGGAGAATCCTGGCTTCCACTTCTGGATGAACAAGGGTCTACTTTGGATATACCATGGAGTTTCCTCCAAAATCTTTTTTGCTTTGAGCACGCAGGGTAATTTAAAGATGAAGTCATCCTCACCGATCAATACATTCTTCATGCCATGCTTTTTCAAGTTGGCATTGGCATTCAGCAAGGATAGTTTGCCACTTCATGGCCCCATATTGAGAACCTCCAAAGGTGGTAATAGAATGCTGGAACTGTTGGAGGAGGGAATAAATCTAAACTTGTCAAAGGTTACAACAAGCTAACTTCAGCTGTAGAGGAGTTGAGGTGGCCTCTGGAATAGGAATACGATTCCCAGGAATAAAACTAAAGAGCATGGGTAAGTCATTGGGTGATGAGAGATCAGGGGACGCTGGAATTTGTACGGGTGAGGTGGTTTGGGAAGGTGAGGTTGAGGAAGATGGTTTGTTGGAGGTAGATGCCACTTTTAATAACGACAGAAAAGCTAGGCTGGCAAATTGGTAGGAGAGCTGAATTTGTGGCAGCGGGCTTAAAGTAAATAGAAATATTTTAGCGACAATGGGCTAGGAAACAAGCCTGAAGGAAGTTGGTAAAGGGTTGGGAAAAGGTTGAGATGGTAAAGGGAAGGTTGTTGGAAGCTTCGATGGGCTCCAAATAAAAGAACTTTCACAAAATATGTATTTGAATTGATAACAAAGTTTATGTATACAAGAAACATACACAAGATACAAATATTTCTCTCTAAGTACTACTAACCTTTTTTTCTAAATATTTCTTTCTTACAAAGAGCTACAGCTCTCAAGACACTTCCTTTTCAAATACTCTCTATTTTTCTCATACATATAAATGATCACAAAAACACATATATATAGACATGCTAGACGACTTCAAATACAATTTGGCCACTTCTTTGACACATCAAGTAACTCATCCTTATCTACAAGATTTCAAATACAATTTGACTACTTCTTTGACATATCAATTAACTCATTCTTATCCACAAGATTTCAAATACAAGTTGGCTACTTCTTTGACACATCAATTAATCCATCCTTATCTACAAGTTTCTTCCACAAGCTTCTAAATTCATCCTTAAATTTTCACATCATCACTAGATATTTTTCTCCAACACAAACCTTATCTTTTATCATAATTACATAATTATCCATAATGAATGAGGGTTTGTATTTTCTAGCACTCCCCCTCAAACCTTCTTATGCCAAGCATTTCTCTCAGTCTGCGGAACACTTTGTTATTCAATGTCTTTATAAAAATATCTACTAGTTGCTCTTCTGTTTTGTAATATGCCAATTCTACAACTTTGTTCTTTACTGGCTCCCTGATAAAGTGTTATTTGATATGTTTGCTTCGACTGTGTGACACTAGATTCTTTCTAAGTAATATAGCAGACTTGTTGTCAACATATATTGTTGTTGGGCCTTTTTGTTCAGGGTCTAGCTCATTTAGAATATACCTCAACCACATTGCTTGACATGAGCATGCTGTTGCTGCCAAATATTTGACTTCACATGTTGAAAAAGCAACGGTCTGTTGCTTCTTTGATGACCAAGAAAATATAGCTGACCTAATATACCCAGAAGTACTTTTTCTATTATCCAAGTCTCCACCAAAATCACTATGAGAATAACCAATTACTTTGAATTTTGAGCATGAATATAAAATAAGCCTTGATCGATCGTACCTGTAATATATCTCAAAATTCTTTTTACTGCATCAAAGAGATTTTGCTTTGGCTTCTTCATATATCTACTGACTAGTCTGATTGCATACATGATATTTGGTCTTGTATAAGTTAAATAACTTAAACTTCCAACCAAACTTTTGAACAAAGTCGGATTCATAGATTTTTTTTTTTCTGAATCAATTCTCAATTTGATGCTTGCATCAGCTAGCGTAGCTATTGGCTTGCAATATTTTATTTTGAATCTTTCTAGGGTTCCTTTTGCATACTTTCTTTGAGAAATAAAAATTCCTTCTTTAATTTGCTTTACTTCAATTCCAAGAAAGTAGGACACTTCACCAATATCTGTTATCTCGAATTCTCTAATCATAGCTTTTTTGAACTCATTAAACATTTTTGGATTGTTTCTAGTAAAGATTATGTCATCCACGTATAAGCACACGATCATGACATCTCCATATTGATTTTTCTTCGTGTAGAGTGCATATTCATATGGACCTTTTGCAAAATCGTTGTTTCGAAAGTATTCATCAATTCTTGTATTCGAAAGCCCTCGGAGCTTGCTTCAATCTGTACAAAGTTTTCTTTAATTGATAGACTGTCATTTTGACCTTTCTTGACAAATCCAGGCGGTTGTTCAATATAGATTTCTTCTTCTAAGTAACCATTCAGAAAAGCAGACTTCATATTCATCTGAAAAATCTTCCAATTGTTTTGTGCTTCAAGTGCTATGAGAAGTCTAATTGTATCAATTCCTGCAATTGAAGCAAATATTTCATCATAATCAATTCCATATTTTTGTTTGTAACCTTTTGCAACTAATCTTGCCTTATATTTCTCCGCTTTTCCTTCTTGGTTGGTCTTTGTCTTGTACACCCACCTGACTCCAATTGCTTTATATCCCTTTGGAAGGCTAGTCAATTCCCATGTATAATTTTTTTGGATTGCAACAATCTCTTCTTTCATGGCTTTTTCCTATTTTTTGTTTTCAGCAGCTTCTTCATATATTACAGGATCACATAAGACCATCAAACAAAATAACGAATAATGAAATGTATCTATTCGTTCTATAGCGTGATAAAGATCACTTAGATTTCTTCTCTTAATAGGTACTCCTCCTAAATTGCTGTTGCTACTGTTTGACATTGACGGTGTTGAAGCAGGTGTTGGTGGTGTAGAACTTTGTGGAGGAGATTGATCATCATCTTGTTGTGCTTGTATATTCATGTCAACGTCATCCTCATCGTCAAAGAATGTACATTGAGTATTCCTTTCTTCTCTACTCCACTCCTAGTAATCAGCTTCATCGAACTCAACATCTCTCGATACGATTACTTTTTTGATTATGGGGTTGTACAACTTGTAAGCTTTACTTTGATGGTCATATCATTGCTGGTTTACTTTCACTCCACGCTTCATTTGGTGTCATAAACTTTACACTTTTTGTTGGACATTGATTCAACAGATGGACTGCACATGCAACAACTTCAGCTCATAAATTCTTTGGTAGGTGCTTTTCCTTCAACATGCTCCTTGCCATATCAATAATTATGCGGTTCTTTCTTTCTGCCACGCCATTTTGTTGATGTGTATATCTTGTTGTTAGCTGATGAATAATTCCATGTTCTTTACAAAATTTCTCAAACAACTTTGAGGTATACTCCCCTCCTCTATCAGATCTTAATATTTTTAGATACTATCTACTTTGCTTCTCGATCATTGCTTTGAACTTTTTAAACTTATCAAGTGCTTCTGCTTTTTCTTTTAAAGTATACACTCAACATTTTCTACTAAAATTATTAATAAAAGTTAAATAGTACCCGTTTTTTCTAGTAGATTGTACATCAAATTTGCTAGCTATATATGTGTGCACAATCTCCAATGACCTTCTGGGTCTCCATTATTTTTTAGTTTTAAATAGTTATCTATGTTGCTTTCCTTTGATGCAAGCTTTACACAACTGTATCAGTTGATCAATTACTAGTAGTCCGTTCACCATTTTTTATTTTGACAGTAACTTTAGTCTAGTAAATCCAAGATGACTGAACCTCAAATACCACAACCAGTATTCGTCTTCAATAGCTGACTTCATGCACTTTATCAACTTGTTCCGTATGTCAAGTGTGAAAAGATGACTTTTTGTCATCTTCACCTTCACTATTAATTCTTCCTTCTTGTTTCTGATGGTAAGATGGTGATTATTTAATACTATAACATACTTCTTTTCTAAGAGTTGATCGAGGTCGATGATGTTGTTTTTCAAAGCAGGCACATAATAAACATCAAAACTAAATGTCTTGTTTCCATTTTTCAATGAAATCATAATTTTACCTTTGCCTTTTATTGGAATCTTTGTTGAATCACTGAACATAATTTTTCCATGAACTGTCTCGTCCAAGTCTGTAAACAACTTTTTATATCCACACATGTGATTGTTGACACCCGTGTCAAGATACCAAGTATCATTGTTGCTTTGCTCATTTACTCGTAAATCGAAAAGTGTAACAATGTTATCTTTCTTGTCTTCTGCTGTTGTAAAATTACTTCTTTCCTTCACCTTAGGATTTCATCTACACTCGTAACTGAAATGACCGTGTTTATTATAATTATAACACTGCACTTGAGATTTATCTCTTCTTTATTAAAATCTACCTTGACCTCTGTCTCATAACCTCTTCCACGATCATATGTCAAATTTCCTTGATTTGTATTTTCTCTTTCAAAAAATTGTTAACCACGTTCACGTCCACCTAGATTGTTCCATTGACCACGTCTGTTTGGTAGCCACCTCTATAGCCACTTTGACTTCCTCTATCATGTCTTTGGCTATTGCTTGCTTGATTTTTACCAACTAATAGTTTGCTTTGCAAGACTTTCTCCAAGTTTTCAGTATTACCATTATGGTTCATTATTTGCTCATGTGCTTGGAAAGAACCAATGATTTCATCGATCGAAAGTTTTGATCTTTCGATTCTTCTATTGTGGTGATGACATAATCAAATTTGCGTGTCAACGAACGCAAAAGTTTTCCATTACTCGAATATCGTCTAGAGTTTCGTTGTTTCTTTTCGTCTCATTAGCCACCGTTTTCAAATGAGTGACGTGATCACCAACATTATCTGAGTTTTGCATTTTTAGTATCTCGAACTCAGCTACCTTTTTAGCTTTTTTGACTCCTTGGAAAGATTTCTACAGAATCTCCCATGCTTCCTTTGAAGTCATTGCATCTGAGATTTTCTCAAATGTGGATTCGTCAATACCTTGAAAGATAAAGAACAATGCCTTGTCTTTTTTTCGATTTTCTTTCAACGTTCTTTTCTCGACATCTGATAAGGCCTCTTCACCAGCTGCATCTACAGGCTTAGTCTATCCATCATCGACAAAATCCCATAAATCATGAGAACCAAGCATCACCCTCATCTGGATGCTCCAATTCCCATAATTTGTCTTTGTTAATTTCAGAACTTGAGGCAGGATCAAGCTGACCACTGCTTCACCAATTCACGAACAAATGAACCATTGCTCTGATACCGCTTGTTGGAAGCTTCAATGGGCTCCAAACAAAAGAACTTTTATAAAATATGTACTTGAATTGATAACAAAGTTTATGAGTACAAGAGACTCACACAAGATACAAATATTGCTCAGTGCTACTGCACTTTTCCTCTCAATATTTCTTTCTCACAAAGTGCTACAGCTCTCAAGACACTTCTTTTTTCAAAACTCTCTATTTTTCTCATACATTAAATGATTACAAGAACATATATATATATAGACATGCTCAAAGACTTCAAATATAATTTGGCTACTTCTTTGACACATCAATTAACTCATCCTTATTCACAAGACTTCAAAAATAATTTGGCTACTTCTTTGACATATCAATTAACTCATCCTTATCCACATGACTTCATATACAATTTGGCTACTTCTTTGACACATCAATTAACCCATCCTTATCTACATGTTTCTTTCACAAGCTTCTAAATTTATCCATAAATTTTCATATCATCACTAGATATTTTTCTCCAACCCAAATCTTATCTTTTGTCATAATTACATAATTATCCATAATGAAGGAAGGTTTGTATTTTCTAACACTCCCCCTCAAACCTGACTTCTCATGCCAAGCATTTCTCAGTGTCTGCGGAACACTTCGTTATTCTATAGCTTTGTAAAAATATTTGCTAATTGCTCTTCTATTTTGCAATATGCCAATTCCACAACTTTATTCTTTACTTGCTTCTTGATAAAGTGATATTTGATATGCTTGTTTCGACTACGTGACACTAGATTCTTTCCAAGTAATATAGCAGACTTGTTAATATTGGCGATTACCTCACTCGTTTGAAAGCATAGGCTAATGAGATGAAAAGAAATGGTGAAACTCTAGACGATATTCGAGTAATTGAAAAACTTTTTTGTTCGTTGACACGCAAATTGATTATGTCGTCGTTGCAATCGAAAGATTTGTCAGAACTTTCAATCGATAAACTCAATGGTTCTCTCCAAGCACATAAGCAAAGAATGACCTGAAATGATAATGCTAGAAACTTAGAGAGTCTTGCAAAGCAAACTATCAGTTGGTGAAAATCAAGCAAGTAGTAGCCAGATATAGTATAGAGAAAGTCAAGGTGGCTATAGAGGTGGCTACCAAATGGGACGTGGTCGATGGAACAACCGAGGAGGATGTGGACATGGTCGACAATTTTTTGAAAGAGAAAATACAAATGAAGGAAATTTGACATATGGTCGTGGAAGAGGTTATGGAGACAGATGTCGAGGCAGATTTTAACAAAGAAGAGATAAATCTCAAGTGCAGTGTTATAATTGTAATAAATATGGTCATTTCAGTTACGAGTGTAGATCAAATCCTTAGGTGAAGGAAAGAAGTAATTTTACAACAGCAGAAGACAAGAAAGATAACGTTGTTATGCTTCTCTCTTTACGAGTAAATGAGCAAAGCAACAATGATGCTTAGTATCTTGACACGGGTGCCAGTAATCACATGTGTGGATATAAAGAGTTGTTTACAAACTTGGACAAGACAGTTCGTGGATAAGTTATGTTCGATTATTCAACAAAAATTTCAGTTAAAGCCAAAGGTAAAATTATGATTTCATTGAAAAATGGAAACAAGATATATTTTTAATGTTTATTATGTGCCTACTTTGAAAAGCAACATTTAGCTTCGGTCAACTCTTAGAAAAGAAGTATGTTATAGTATTAAACAATCACCATCTTACCATCAGAAACAAGAAGGAAGTATTAATAGTGAAGGTAAAGATGACAAAAAATCGTCTTTTCACATGATGTACGAGCGAGTTGATAAAGTGCATGAAGTCAACCATTGAAGACAAATTCTGATTATGGCATTTAAGGTTCGGTCATCTTGGATTTACTGGATTAAAGTTATTATCAAAATCAAAAATAGTGAACGGATTGCCAGTAATTGATCAACCGAGACTGTTATGTGAAGCTTGCATCAAAGGAAAGCAAAATAGACAACTGTTTGAAACTAGAAAATCATGGAGAGCCAGAAGGTCGTTGGAGATTGTGCACACAGATATGGCTGGCCCATTTGATGTGCAATCAGTTAGTGGAAATAGGTACTATTTAACTTTTATTGATGATTTTAGTATAAAATGTTGGATATATATTTTAAAAGAAAATGCAAAAGTCCTTGATAAGTTTAAAGAGTTCAAAGCAATGACTGAGAAGCAAAGTGGACAGTATCTAAAGATACTAAGATCTGATAAAGGAGGCGAGTATACCTCAAAGTTGTTTGAGAATTTATGTAGAGAACATGGAAATATTCATCAACTAACAATAAGATATACACCTCAACAAAATAGCGTGACAGAAAGGAAGAATCGCACAATTCTTGATATGGCGAGGAGCATGTTGAAGGAAAAGCACCTACCAAAGAATTTATGGGCTGAAGCTGTTGTATGTGCGGTTTATCTGCTGAATCGTTGTCCAACAAAAAGCGTAAAGTTTATGATACCAAATGAAGCATGGAGTGGAAGTAAACCAGCAGTTGGATATCTTAGGATATTTGGATGTATCGCATATGCCCATATTTTTGACCAGAAAAGAAAGAAATTGGACGACAAAGGGGAGAAGTGCATCTTTATTGGATATGACAATCAAAGTAAAGCTTATAAGTTGTACAACCCCATAACCAAAAAGATGATCGTATCGAGAGATGTTGAGTTCGATGAAGTTGATTATTGGAAGTGAAGTAGAGAAGAAAAGAATACTCAAGATATGTTCTTTGATGATGAGGATGATGCTGACATGGATATGCAACACTTTGACTCGTTTTTATAGTTTACACACTTTTGTATTACCTCTTTCTGAAGCCTTTATAAGGGGTGTAATGAAAAGGGATTAGGCGCCTGGCCTACCCCCCGGGTAGGGGCAGGCTCACTTGAACTCAACTCAGATACTAATAACCTACTTTAGCAGCCAAGGGTGCAATTGCTAAATCAGCCCAATTCCCTCTTCATGTATGCTTACCGGATGCCATGGAAGGACCTACTCCTATTTTAGCTTTTGTTCCTTTTATGGCACTTCTCTACTAATAAAACAACTCATAAACCAACAAGCCTACCCGCTGCACCTACCTTACTCGGGAAGTAAAATTAATCCTTGTTCATACTTTGGCTTCTCTAGTACGAAGTGAGCCACTTCAAATAGGTTTATTACTCTGGCCCAGAATATGATTAATCCACCATCAGTTGGTAGAGCTCCGCTCTTGCAATTGGATCGTTGCGATTACAACAAGATGATGATCAATTTCCTCCACAAAATCCTACACTTACAAAACCTGCTTTAACACCATCAATGTCAAACAGTAGCAACAGCAATTCAGGGGGAACACCTATTAAGAGAAGAAATCTAAGTGATCTTTATAATGCTACAGAACAAATAGATACATTTGATTATTCGTTGTTTTGTTTGATGGCCGCATGTGATCCTGTAATATATGAAGAAGTTGCTGGAAACAAAAAATTGGAAAAAGCCATGAATGAAGAGATTGGTGCAATCCAAAAAAATGATACATAGCAATTAACCAGCCTTCCAAAAGGACATAAAGCAATTGGAGTCAAGTGGGTGTACAAGACAAAGACCAACCAAGAAGGAAAAGTGGAGAAATACAAGGCAAGATTAGTTGAAAACGGTTACAAAAAAATATGGAATTGATTATGATGAAGTATTTGCTCCAGTTGTAAGAATTGATACAATTAGACTTCTCATAGCACTTGCAGCACAAAACAATTTGAAGATTTTTTAGATGGATGTGAAGTTTGCTTTTCTGAATGGTTACTTAGAAGAAGAAGTCTATATTGAACAACCGCCTGGATTTGTCAAGCAGGGTCAAGAAGACAAAGTCTATCGATTAAAGAAAGCTTTGTACGGATTGAAGCAAACTCCGAGGGCTTGGAATACAAGAATTGATGAATACTTTCGAAATAACGATTTTGTAAAAAGTCCATATGAACATACACTCTATACGAAGAAAAATCAATATGGAGATGTCATGAGCGTGTGCTTATATGTGGATGACATAATTTTCACTGGAAACAATCCAGGAATTTTTAATGAGTTCAAGAAAGCTATGACTAGAGAATTTGAGATGATAGATATTAGTGAAATGTCCTACTTTCTTGGAGTTGAAGTGAAGCAGACTAAAGAAGGAATTTTTATTTCTCAAAGAAAGTATGTAGAAGAAATCTTAGAAAGTTTCAAAATGAAAGATTGCAAGGCAAGAGCCACGTTAGCTAATGCAAGCATAAAATTGAGAATTGATTCAGACAAAAAATCTATGAATCCGACGTTGTTATTTAACTTATATAAGACCAAACATCATGCACGCAGTCGGACTAGTCAGCAGATATATGGAGAAGCCAAAGCAAGATCATTTTGATGCAGCAAAAAGAAATTTGAGATATATTAAAGGTACGATCGATCAAGGCTTATTTTATATGCATGCTCAAAATTCGAAATTAATTGGTTATTCTGATAGTGATTTTGATGGAGACTTGGATCATAGAAAAAGCACTTCTAGGTACGCTTTTCATATTAGGTTAGCTATATTTTCTTGGTTATCAAAGAAGCAACAGACTATTGCTCTTTCAACACGTGAAGCCAAATATTTGGCAGCAACAGCATGCTCATGTCAAACAATGTGGTTGAGGTATATTCTAAATGGGCTAGACCATGAACAAAAAGATCTGACAACAATATATGTTGACAACAAGTCTGCTATATTACTTGGAAAGAATCTAGTGTCACATAGTCGAAGCAAACATAGCAAATATCACTTTATGGGGGAGCAAGTAAAGAACAAAGTTGTTGAATTGGCATATTGCAAAATAGAAGAGTAATTAGCAGATATTTTTACAAAGTCATTGAATAACGAAGTGTTCTGCAGACTAAGAGAAATGCTTGGCATGAAAAGTCAGGTTTGAGGGGGAGTGTTAGAAAATACAAACCCTCCTTCATTATGGATAATTATGTAATTATGACAAAAGATAATGTTTGGGTTGGAGAAAAATATCTAGTGATGATGTAGAAATTTATAGATGAATTTAGAAGCTTATGGAAGAAACTTCTAGATAAGGATGAGTTAATTGATGTCTCAAAAAAGTGCCCCAATTATATTTGAAGTCTTGTGGATAAGGATAAGTTAATTGATGTGTTAAAGAAGTGGCCAAATTGTATTTGAAGTCTTGTGGATAAGGATGAGTTAATTGATGTTTCAAAGAAGTAGGCAAATTGTATTTGAAGTTATTTAGCATGTCTATATATATGTGTTCTTGTAATCATTTATATGTATGAGAAAAAATAGAGAGTATTTAAAAAAGAAGTGATTTGAGGGCTGTAGCTCTTTGTGAGAAAGAAATATTGAGAGGAAAAGTGCAGTAGCACTTAGAGAGAAATATTTGTATCTTGTGTGTGTCTTTGCACTCATAAACTTTGTTATTAATTCAAATACATATTTTGTGAAAGTTCTTTTACTTGGAGCCCATCGAAGCTTTCAACAGGTAAAGAGTTGGGAAAAGGTTGAGATGGCAAAGGTGGTGTATGTAGCGAACCAAAATTTATCACTCTAAAAAATGTGCTGGTGAGAGACTCTCTATTGTATCATATTTAAAATTCTCATGCTGATAATAGTTAAATATGTATGTTACCTGCTTTGAATTGGGTTCTCATTTCATTATTAATTTTCCAGGCGGAGAACAATCCCTTTTATCCTTTACCCCATCCACTGATTGGATTCAACATACAAGCAAAGTTTCAAAGCTTTGTTTGGTAGGGAGAATTAGAATTCAACGTGAAAAACTTATATTATCTCTTATCAGACGACCCAAATTGATTGGTACAGGGGCATACGTGCATAGGTCAAAATTGGTGTTTCTCAAGTCAGTTTAATAGTCGTGGTTAGAAAATCTGTGGAGTTGATTGTTCAACACTATTCACAATTATTGTGGTTTTTGACATTTTTCTAGAGCATGTATGATATTATAAACTCTTCTAGGCTTTTAGATGACTGGTTACTTCCACTCTATGGTGTTTTAACAACTAATTAGGAACATGGCATACCATTTGCTTGGTTTCTTCCGTAGGGGCTCATTTCTGTGTAAAGTTACTACAGTTTATAAATTTATGATCACTGGGATTCTTGATTCAGGGTCTACTTGTCTGCTATCCCTTCGTCTGGTTGAATCTTTATCTGCATTTATTCAAGCAACGGCGATCAAAGCTAGGAAAGCACAACGAAGAGAAGAAGACAAAGAAGAAATGAAGTGCACGTCAAGAATTGAGAACTTATGAATTTAGAGTTTTGAGAGACCCTATGATACGAGAGGCAGTTTGACTGGGAAAAGACAGTATATGGCATGTTCATATACTTCTATGCGTCTTTCTTCACACGCAGTTGCCTTGCCTGTTGGACACTATTTATATGTTTAATGTATTAAAGTCTGAAACTTGTCATAGTTTTAAATGCCTAGTGGCCCATCTTAGGCAAACTTTAAGCTAATGCTGCTCCAAACTTATCTTTGGTCCTAGTCTTGACAATATTTGCATTTGCTAGCACATTTATGAATTATAACTTTGTTTTGGTGTCTTCTATGTTAAGAGGCTGATTCTCAGTTATGCAACTCTCTCTAGATTCTTATTGTCACTATACGTTGATTGGGTGAGAGCTGAAGTGAAGCTGTTTTGAGTCATATGCAGTTTTGCCCCTTGCAATTAGATGCTAAATGTTGGTGTTAAGGCCATACAAGATGGCCTTTTTCTTTCTCTCCCTTGTTAAGAGATTAGCTCTAGTCTGTCTCTTATGCCGTCAGCCGTAGAAGCTTTCAGGTTACAGAAAAAAAGTGGAAAATTCTCTCACGTACCAAAAAACCTTCTTGCTTATGGTTTCACTTTTTTTTTTAAAGGAGTTAAATTATACTAAAAGAAACACTTGATAAGTTAAGTACGGAGCCTATAGAAGGCCAAAATAGAAGAAAAACGAAGCCAACAGGCAAAACAATGAGCCCATGATCAGACTTCATATAAACGCTCTCCACAAAAACTCTTAGCTAACAATGAGGGAGAACCATGGGAGATGAGTTCCACAGCCGCACTAAGATTAACAGTGGTCTCTTTACCTACTGTTGTCTCTCTAATCCAATTAGAATAATCTATGACTAATTTTTTTGCTTATTTTGAAAAATTATAATTTATCAAAAGATAATTGATATCTTACAATAGATGTTATAAAGGATGTTTCTAACATAAGAGTCACACATAAGGAGATGCAAACAGTAGCAATACTAGGAGATTCCTATAATACAAAAGAACGTCACTTAGAAAGATGCATTTTAATCGTTCCAAAGGTCATTTTCCATAAGCTACTAGATACGGTGTCGTATAATTGTTATCAAACCTTCGAGGAGCTTTATCTGGCTAAGCCTCATCTTCTTGCTAGATCGATAGAGTAGATTCTATTCAAGTTGTGAATAAGAATCTGCTCTCATGTTCTGTTGATGATTGCATAGAATAGGGTCTCCTCTTTCTTAACTCCTTTCCCAAATACCCAGTGGTTCCTCTCCGTTTAACAGGGCATTCACCATGTTGCATAATACCATTTTGGAACTGATCCAGTCCGCATCCCTTCTTCTCTTGTTTTTACAGTACCATATCTCCTCACAACAGTGAGTTACCCATGTTATAACCCCCAATTACGTGATCAAACCTAAGATGAGTTCAGAGTAGGGACGTTCAAAATAAAGATGCTTTATAGTCTCTGCATTTTGCTCACATAGGACATATATTTTAGATGTTCATGTATTTACAAAGCCTATACTTGGTGTTAAGCTTGCCCTTGATAAGAAGACAAGTTATTGTTGGGAAACCCGGTTAAGATCTGATCTCGACTACAGCGGAATAATCACAAAATTTTTACGTAACTTTTGATTTCTCAAAAACTAAGGTTTATTTAATTCTATAAAATGATTAACACAAATCATAATAAAGCAAAAACTTAATTTGTACCTTATTCTGAAACTTGATATTTATCTTGTTGTATCCCTCAAACCGTTTTCAAAACTGATCGTCTCAACCACCATAGCCACACAAGTGTCCGGCCTCTAACAGTATCTACAGAACAGGTTGAAAGAACTCTGTAACTCTTACAGAGAGGGTTAAGCATGAAGTGCTAACTCTATAGAGCTTAAGCCTACTTATAGTAAGCTTTAGACGTTTTAATAATTTAATTGAAATTAAATTCTAATTTCAATTAAACTTTAATTAGAATTACAAATAATTCTAATTAAATGCCAATTATGCCTATATAAGATTCAATATCCCATATTGATCCTTATTTATTAAATATCTCATATTTAATCATAAAATTTCTCAAACTTTATAATAAGTCTAACTTGATTACATTAACTTTGTTCCCAAATATGTTAGCAATGATTATAATATCTAATTTTAATTCATAATTAAAATTAGATAAATTAAAACTCCTTTTAATTTATCTTTAATTATCCAATTAAACAATTTATAATCATATATCAAGATTGGTGTCTAGTAACGCATCATAACCACCCAAATATTTAGGAATGTCAAAGTGGTTTTGATTAATCTTTCCGTGCATAAGTTTTTCGTATAATTCAATCATTTTATCATAAAAGGTCCCACTTAGACATAGAGCTTGAAATTAATGTCTACTCTATTTTGAGTCTAATCATATTAGTTTTCTGCCATTAGCTATCAATTCAATTAATGACATTTGTAAACTATTTACAAAATATCACTTTATCTTGGCCAAGGATTTCTTAATTAATACTAATCGAGAATAACAAAACATTCTCACTAATTACTTTAGGGTGATGAATCATATCTTGATCATTCAACTATCTCCATATAATTCATGCTACACCCAATGACTACCGATTAAGCAACATATGATTAAATAAATCATAAATAGTATCAAAACATAGCAATCTCCATACAATATAACTTTGATGATCTCAAGTTAAGGTATCACTTATACAATCATCACAATGAGAATTTCATAGACATACAAGTAATGTTCCAAGTGGATTTCTTATATCGGGTCTGTTCTGTGAACTTATTCTCTAGCAAGTACCCACACGTTTGTTTAAGTATCTCTACACTTTAGCCTATAAGATCGATTACTTCCTTCATAAGGAAAAACAGGACATATGATAGTCTTTTTACATTTTATTAATGTCCAATCTCAATAGAACAATAACTAGGAACCTTTAGGAATAATATATAAATGTAATATGAATCTCATAATTATAATCTCAATATAATTTCATTTGCAATATACAATTATTTCATGAATTTTGTCATATATGTGTAAACACGTACAAGATAAAGAATGCCTTTAAATAATGTGTTACTAAAATATAACCGAAGCGATTAGCTGTAGGATATAAATCAACAATCTCCCTCTTGTACAAAGCCAATCGTTTAACTATCTAATATCGTATCACCATATGACGATTATTCTACTACTGGGGCAGCGACTTAATGAGAGAATTTTACAAGATTCTTTATAGTGAGTATTTGATTAAATCTTACAACTCTCATCTTAATTATCATCATAATCAAGAAATTTTGCCTAAACACATTCTTGGATCTTTGATGAGACATTAGCCTTATGCATGCCCAATGGCTCTAATGTTCTACATTACATTTCTGTCTTGAACAATGCAAAGAAACTATATTAAGTTTCCTAAAGAACTTGTTGATCCAATTAATCATTTCCACTAAATGAAAAATGTATTATGACTTAATTAGCAACCAATTGCTATATTGGAATCTTTCTAATCCTAAGTGAAATTGTTCTAAGTAAATAAACCTTAAGTAGGATTTACTTCTAAAGTTATGTCCTTATTGTTTTGAACTCAAATATCAACTCAGACATAGAGTAATAAATAACTGTAATACTTCACAAGTATTTGATATCTTAAATATTAAACATCTTTAGTACATTATCTATGCATTTGGACTTAGAAAAAAATTAACAACATCTAATCTATCTCTATATATCTAATTCCCACATTTAAGCTATTACCTTTTCTTATCAAACAAGAGTTGTTTTGAAAACAATTGAAAGTTAGAACTTTTGTTCTTTGTGAGTAATATGTCGCCACATAATCCCACTAAAGAGGACGACTATATTTCCATTTATCGTCTTGTAGACGTGATAAATTCATAATCATCTCCAAAATAAACTCTTTGAATTCATCATGAAAGTAAATCTTTCAATGTCTCGTAGCCTTTAAACTATACATTAAATGTATCATTAAAAGCACCAGTTCTAATTAGATGTAATCTTATAAGATTTGAACCTTTCAAATTCCTTTTTACTCCCACAACTTATCTTAAGAACCATTCTCGTATAAGTATACTTTAAATTAAACAATTTATTCAATGGGTATGTAAGATTATATCCAACCTTTTGGATATCTCATAACACTTTATTACTCAATTTAGTTCTAACCTAAATGGATAATATATGCTTCAGCTAAGCACCACATTCTTAAATCATTAGCTTTAACTATTTCAAAAACTTAGTGTTTCATATCTAATATGAAATCTTGCAAATTGATTTAATTGGAACTATAGAAAATAAGTCATTATACTAGGTATAGCTATAAAAGAAATACTATTTCATCATACAATATCTCAAATTGTATTTTACTCCTTACATAAATTCATACTCTTATGAATTTAGTATGAAGGTATTTACTAGAAAATCTCATTTCATATAGATAACCGATGATTTCAAACTTACCACAACGATCTCATTGAAGTGATTTAGCATTCTCAATGCTTTATTTTTACTTAGATTTAAACAACTTGAACTTTTCAAAATTTTTAAATCATTATTTCATTTAATATAAATGACTATATCACATAAATTCATTACTAATAAAATGAAATGTAACATTATCATTTTATGAATTGTTATTCCATCCAATACTTCACATGTATAAGACCATTCAATACCATCATCATCCTTTTACCAAAGGTTGATTTGGTTATTCTTCAACTATACTAGTTTCACAAGTTCCATATGATTCATAATAAAAAAGATACATATATCCTAGTATATAACTTTATGATTCTCGTTATATTGATTTAATCATTTTGGAATAAAAAGATAATCTCGGTTATCCAACTTTTTATTCTTGCCATTTATGTTAAACATAAGTCTCCTTTGATCTAATATATATACAAATTATTTGCATAAACTTGGATTAACTAATTTTACTTAACAATCTATTTCTTATCATGCTTTGAACATGACAATAATGTTGAATCGAAATTCATTATCAAATACACATAAGCATAAATCATAATTTCAATATGATCTCTATCATATCACATATAGGCAAGAAAAATCATGTAATCGTTTTCTTTTAATAACAACTATTATCATACTGTTGCTAAGCCTTTAATTGTAGTTTATAATTATGCTTTTAGTAGGCTAAATTAAGTGGAGCAATTCCAATAAGGTATTATACCTTTCAACCCTACTCTATGCAACCCCTTGCATTTTGCTATCACAGTGTTGATATACATTTTACTTTTTGTCAAAGTTTACGAGACATTAGTCAACTCATATCAATACATTTTATCATCTATATGATTTTGACATATCTCTATAACTTTGTCGCCATATCCTCAATGGGGGTTATAGCAAAATTGCATAATGAATAAACAATTTTGTAACTTTTGAGAACTTTTCTCATACATATCTTATGTCCAAGAATTTGGGCTCACTAACTTGGTATCAACTATACGAAATAAGGTAGATTCCATTAAGGACAAAATATAAATATAAAAGAAACAAGTAATCAATTGTATTTCATGACTACAAAATAAGATTAGGACTTTAATTATGCATTTAGTTACTCTTACTATTTTGTATTGTTATAAATAGAATTAGAATTATGAACGTTTTTTGATTGTTGGAATTGAAAATTGTTATAAATGGAAATGAAATTATGAAGATTTTATGATTGTTGGAATTGGAAATTGTTATAAATGGAAATAGAATTATGAATGTTTTGTGATTGTTGGAATTGGAAAATGTTGAAAAATTTTATAAATGGAAATGAAATTATGAATGTTTTGTGATTGTTGAAATTAGAAATTGTTGGAAAATGTTATAAATGGAAATGAAATTATGAATGTTTTGTGATTGTTGGAATTAGAAATTGTTAAAAATGGAAATAGAATTATGAATGTTTTGTGATTGTTGGAATTAGAAATTGTTATAAATGAAAATTGGATTACGAATGTTTTGTGATTGTTGGAATTGAAAATTGTTGGAAAATTTTGAAAATGAAAATTGTTGATGTATGTTTTGTGTTATTATATATGTTCAATGTTTTGAATTGTTAGCTTTTGACTTATAGTGAATTGTGTTCCATGAAATTGAATTATGTATAATGTAATCATACAGAATGAGTTATATTATACAGGATGGATATGTATATTGTGTATTGAAATTATGTGTTATTTATTTTTATGTGTACAGAAAAATAAAAGAAAGTTCAAGTACTCCTGATTGACCCATTTAAGGAAGATTTAATGATTCAACTTGGGCTCATGCTACATTGGTTCCTAGTATGAGGAACCATACCATTTGCTTGTTTTGTAACAAGCATTTGAAAGGTGGATGAATCACCGATTAAAAAAAAGTTAGCTGGGGTTAAAGGAGATGTGGAACCTTGTAAAACAGTAAGTCCTGATGTGAAATGACAGATGAAAACATTGTTTGATGAATATCAATATAAGAGAGATAGAAAGGAAAGGTTGAATTTTGAAATTTGTAGTGGAAATTTGTTTTCAAGTTTTCATGGTGATTTTGGAAATGTTGAAGGTGGAAGTGGTACTAGTACTGGTACTGGTACTGGTACTGTTCCATCTCAAGCTCAAGAATAAGTACTTGAATCTGATGTAAGGAAGAGAAAAAGGCAAGTTACTAGTTTCTTTGCACCATGAGCAACTCTTGAAGCCAAACTTTCAATTCATAGTGCAATACAATAAA